>JANVCC010000048.1:7506044-7531482 GCA_025345505.1 Todiramphus chloris collaris
CCCTCAGCGAGGCGGGCGCCTCCTTCGCGTCCCTCAGCGAGGCGGGCGCTTCCCCGTCCCCGAGCTGCCTTGGGCGGAGGATGACGACGCCGCCCGCCCAGAGCTTCTATAACCTCCTGCCCCGCCCGGAGGGGAAGCCTGCCAAGCCTCCCAGGTACGTGGGTGTGACAGCGCCCCTCGCAGACGTGGTGGCTGCTTCTGGCAAGGCGGCACTTGCGGGGAACAGGTGGCCGAAAAAACTCTGGTTTTCGCGTAGCTGCTGCTCCTCCTGGTGAGTCACCAACACCTCAGGGTTTGCAGCCTGCTCCCTGAGCCGGTGAGTCACTGTGCTGTCTCCAGTGCCATCTTGTCCACTGGCAAAGCATTTACAGAGCAGCCTTTCCACGCAGAGGAATTACGTGACATCCTCGCACTTACGGCGATTTCTCAGCAAGCAGATGAGGAGTTGGATTGAATTATTTTTTTTTCTCAGTGCCACACTTCCGTTCTTTTCACGTGTCAGGTGTGTCTTCTGACACTGTTTAGTTTGCTTCTCACCGTTTACCTTAAAAAACATTAAAAAAGCCTTTTGCCCCTCTAATATTAATTCCTATGAGAGTTTAAAAAAAATCTTATTTGATAATTATGCAAACATACGTTGGGTTTTTTTTCAAGTCTCTATTACTTTGTATGAAAGAAAGCTGTTACCGTTAGCATTTTTAGTGAAAGTGAATTCAGGTCATAATAGCTTTAAAATTAGTAGAAATATCAGTGACACTTAGTAGAACAAATATAGTTATCCCTTTCCAGGTAAAAGGGTTCAGGCTCATGAGATTCCTAGTTCAGAACCTTTTTTATGTAAAAATGCACCATATATTTTTCTTTTTTCTTTCCAATATGAATTAAATTTACTTCTGGCAGCCAGAAGAAAGTGAAATGACAGTATGGCAAGGCATGCAGCACACTAAATCCATTCCTGTCTTTAATGCCATTCAGGGATGGGGATACTGCGTGGCTGTTGGGTTCAGCTGAGGCAAGGGATTCCTTAGGCCGGATGCACCAGATCTGACTAAATCCCCTTCTGAACTTACTGACTTTTGTACTCACCCCACTTCCTGCTTTGGTTCACAATGTGCAAAATACCCCGCTGGTAAGAACAATGATTTTCAACCTGGTTAATAGCATCATCTGACCAGTTTTAAGGAATGCATACACAAGCCTGAGTCTTTTTTTCCAAGTGAAATCATATATATTTCACTCTCAACTGACCAGGAACCTTCTTGACTCATGAAACCATGGCAATCATCCTCATTTTCCCCAAGTTTGATGTCCCGAGATGACATCTAAGGAATAGTAACTATCTTCTTAGAAATGTCTGGTCATTGTTCCTCTTGCCAATGGTGAACATTCTGAAGTCCCCTATAACCATGTTTTCTTCCTTGAAAACCCCTCTAATCCTCTGTTATTGGTGTCTGACAACATTTAGCCACTTTCTTGACCTAAGAAGTCAAAGATACAACTGCCACATCTCTTTGTCCAAAAGAATGCCTATAGGGGTCTACAAAAGAGGTCTTTACCTTATGCCAATATGTAATAAACTTTGCAACTTTCATTCACTTTCTCATTCCAAGACTGTGTGAACCCTACGAGGTCATACTCCTCACACAGTCACTGCCTTCCTCTGTGTGCCTGCAATGCCACTCCTAGCAGCTGGTGAGGAACACGGTTATTTATCAATGTGATGGGTTTGTGCCTATCTCTGTAGCTGTTTGCCATGAATTTAACAGGAAAAAACCCACAGCCCTCATTCCTTATAATTAGAGGAATTTCTCGGATTGTATATAATCTTATGCACATAGTGACAAATCTGATGGTCTCTATAATGGTATGACCAGCTGGGTAGATGGGGGACAGCAGTGGATGTTGTCTGCCTCGACTTCAGCAAGGTTTTTGACACTGTCTCCCGTAAAATCCTCATAGGGAAGCTGAGGAAGTGTAGGTTAGATGAGTAGACAGTGGGGTGGATTGAGAACTGGCTGAATGACAGAGCTTAGAGTTTTGGGATCAGTGGTGCAGAGTTTAGATGGAGGACTGTAGCTCGTTGTGCTCCCCAGGGATCAGGACTGGGTCCAGTGCTGTTCAACAGACTCATCAATGACCTGGATGAAGGGATGGAGTGTACCCTCAGCCAGTCTGCTGGTGGTACAGACCTGGGAGGAGTGGCTGACACACCAGCAGGCTGTGCTGCCATCCAGTGAGACCCAGACAGGCTGGAGTGTGGGGCAGAACAGAACTTAGTGAGGTTCAACAAGGGCAAATGTGGGGTCCTGCACCTGGGGAGAAACACCCCTGTGTATTAATTTAGGTTAGGGCTTGACCTGCTGGAAAGCAGCCCTGAGAAGAAGGATCTTGGAGTCCTGCTAGGCAGTAAGTTAACCATAAGCCAACAATGTGCCCTTGTGGCCCAGAAGGCCAATGGTTACCTGGGGTGTATTAAGAAGAGTGGGGTCAGTAGGTCAAGGGAGGTCATCCTCCCACTCTGTTCTGCCCTGGTGAGGCCATGTCTGGAGTACTGTGCCCAGTTCTGGGCTCCCCATTTCAAGACACAGGCAACTACTGGAGAGAGTACAGAAGAGGGTGACAAAGATGACTGGGGGACTTGAGCATCTCTTACAGGGAAGGTCTGGGAGACCTGGGACTGTTCAGTCTGGAGAAGGCCGAAAGGGGATCTTATCAATGTTTATAATTATCTAAAGAGCAGCATGAAGAGGATGGGCCAGTGTCTTTCCAGTGGTGGCCAGTGATAGCACAAGGGGCACAAACTGGAACACATTTCAGCATAAGGAGAAACTTTACTGTGAAGGTGCTGGAGCACTAGAACAAGCTGCCCAGAGAGGTGGTGGAGTCTCCTCTGGAGACTTTCAAAACCTGCCTGGATGTGATCCTGTGGTAGGTGAACTGGCTTTGGCAGGGGAGTCGGTCTAGGTGATCTTCAGAAGTCCCTTCCAGCCCCTACTGTTCTATGATTCTGTGATGACCCTCTTTCTGATTTTGGAGACCAAAACTCCAGAAGACAATATAATTCCCCATTTTTAATGAAGTCCTCTAACATGTTCTAATGTTACGATCAAGTACAAATACCCATATTGGGTGCTTGCAGTTCACGTACAGAAGCTTTTGTCAGGGTTGTTTCTGTGATTCCCATTGACTGTCCCAGCATCACGTTTCTTCTTCCACGTTGTTTCAGTATTTCCATAAAACAGGTTGCATTATATGTAACCTTTTTGTTCTTTGTTTTCCTCACCTGAAAACGTCGTACAGTTTTTTCATAAACACCTATGTGAAAGAAAAGCACAACTGTTCATCAGCTTTTGTTGACCGTAAATCCATGTGACATGTTTCCTAAAGATGGACAGACTATACAAGGCACAAGGAGCTAGACTTAGCCTCAGGAGCAGGGAGTGCTGCTCTCTCAGGAAAACATCTGGCACAGCTCAGTCCTTCAGACAGAGGCGAGATGCTGCTAATCAGCTGATGATCAGCATTTGGCTTCTTTCGGAGAGCACGTTTCCATACGTTGGATTAAAGCAGAAGTGCTGTATGCAGCAAGCAGCTTCTGCAGCGGCTGAGATGCGCTGGCCACGTGCATCTTTCTCAGGCTACAAACTTTCAAATAGAGAAAATCTAGCAAAGTAGGTCCGAGATTACTGTTTGCCTGTAGATGCACAACAGGTGCATATTTTGGTTGCAGTTTTGAACAAAACAAATAGCCACATTAGAAAAAAAAACTTTTCATCACGGAGTTAATGAAAAAATAAAGACCGAAGTGTACAATGCACGACCTCGTAAAAATAATTCATTCAAGCAAGCGATGCTCAAAGCAGTTTATTGCAAAAATTTAGGGTTTGTTGCATTTCAAAATGTCTGTGCTCAGTATTTATACACACAGTCCGTACAGGAACCACTTCCCAAATTATACTGACCTTGGAGATACAGAAGAAGGAAGAAGCAAAGCTAACTTCAGAATCAGGCAGAACACTTGCCAGTGCAGCACCGGGTTTAGCTGAAGTACGGAGGTTGTGTATGAATGATGGCCTGTATTTGGGAGAATACGAAACAAACAGCTTAGGCTTTTGGCATGAACTACTGCAAAAATGGGTATTCTAGAAGATTTTTTAAATAATTGTCTGACTCTTCACTTCTTTATGGCTGTTTTCTAAGGTATATATCCACATTTAGACCAGCCGTGAAGCGTGAAGCAGAGAAAAATAAAGCTCAGTGGAAAACTATGGGACCAGCAAAAGTTGCAGTGCCATCTCCAAAAAATTTTCTGCAGAAACATTCAAAGGAACCCAAGCTACCAGCACGTAAGTGTAGACTTGAAACACATGAAATGTAGTGTATGGTTTTAATCTTAAAATTGATAATATTATTGTTTAAATTAACAGTTATGGAGAATCAAAGTAAAGAATAATAATAGTTTTTGTATGCTGCTGCAGTTTGCATCGTTCATTCATAGTACCTATGATACCAAAATCATTTCTCTATTTTACAAAAATGTTTCTTGTGTAAATTACTGAAACAAGCACCAAGGAGATTACATATGTGATTAGAAAATACAGTAGGCATTACTGTCATGTGGTAGAAAACCAGATGAAATATAAAGAAAAATTGTATCACTTTTGGCTGCAGCTATTTAGATGTTGAAGGTGTGTTTATGGTATGTTATATCCTGCTGACATTTCAATTTGTCATTATATACTTTAAATTTGTATGTCATTATTTGCTGCAACTGATCATTAATATTAAATAATATGAATGGGGGGTATTAAAAGCGAACTAATTGTTTTTTAATGCTCAAAGAGATATGGGAAAAGTATGTGTGCCTTTCTTGATGTTATAAAAAACATACAGCTTTTACCCTTCAGCACTTACTGTCAGCTCTAAATCCAGTAGCATTAAATTGGCTGGCAGTGTTCAAAGGGTAGCAACTTTTTGAGAGCTGCATGTCACAGAAACAAGAAAATTGGAACATTTTGTTGTAAAATGCATCTTATCTTTGGGCACAAGCTGTAATTCTGGGTGCAAGGTGTTGACAGTTCTAATGTTCAGCCTCACGACTGGTTCTGCAAGGGTGCAGTGACCTTAGTGCTGCTGGAGTTCCAAGTACATTTCTGTCAGAATTTGTAACTGAGTTATAAAATTTCAGCTTGAGATTGGTTTTAGCCTGGAAAAATAGAAGAGCTTAATGGACTATATATATATATATATGTGTGTGTGTGTGTGTAAAAAACCCTGTCTAAGATAATGCAGGAGTCCAGCACCCGAATTTGTGTTGCACACATAAATGGCTTTAGCACTGAAATTATAGGCTGTCCCAGGAACCTTTGGAGGCTTAATGCCTCAGGCTGTATAGATTCTTAGAACCTTAAGAGAAGCTTTGGTCCAAGAGGTCCCTTACACATCCTGGGTTGTTTTGGAATAAAGCCTTCACCTTTTCAGGCAATTTGAACAGTGTGCAGTTACTGGAATGAAGTTCTTCATGACATTGAGCGTGAGCACTTCCAAGCTCAAGATCGTGTTAAATTACTACACTAGTATCTTAGATGGACTTAGGAAAGAGATTTGCCAATAATTTGGAACAGTCCACAAGATCCCTTTTAAGTACTTGTAGAATAAATAATAATAAATAATAAAATAATAATAAATAAAATTAGTCTTATCTACTTCAAGTTGGGTATATATCAAAATACAACACTCTGACAAGCAGCTCACAATATTTCTGTTTCAACTTGTTGATTCAGGGCTTCTTAATAGTAACATGTGCTTTGGTGGTTGCATTTGGAATCTATGTACCAGAGCCTCAAAATGACTATGACACATCATAGCTTTGATCCAGACTAGTAATTTAATTACCATCATGCCATGCATGGCACTTTAATCATTTGGATTTTAACTAATTATCAGTTGTCTAAATGGGATTAGGGCATTGTGTTTGTGGTATCTGTGCTGCCTTCAAAACTGGGTTTAATCCAACTAGTTAAAAAAATGGATTGCAAGAATGGAACAGAAAGATTGACATTCTTTCCCCTGAAGTCTGGGATAGTGTCATTCTTTTAGAGTCTGATTAGTCACCACTTCCTTACAAAACACGTTTCCTAACCTTCAGCTGAATCTGGTTGTATCCCTGGACTCTGGCATTTGGTTTAACTAAACTCAGTTACTGGCTCTGGAAATGGGAGCTCCCTAAACAGCAATTGTGCAGCAGTGTACTGCAGATAAAAGGTGAGCCAGTGCTCACTGAGAAGCTTCAAAGATCTTATTTCCAAAAAGACATCCTAAGAGAAACAGGGATTTCAGTCTGTGTGTCCTACAGCACTAAGTTCCAGCAAGCTATCAAGTAGTAACAACAAAACCCAGGAAAGCATTGGTTTGGGGGGTCAGTGTCAGGAAACCAGCTGTTGTAGGCAGGAGCTCTGTCACTTGTGACATTACACTTCCTTTCTGACAAAGAAGAACATGAGCTCAGCCAATCTGAATCAAATCATTCTCTCTGATAACGACTGTGAGTTAGAGTTATATCCAGTGGGAGATACAGTGGGAAATGAATTTTCTTTCATTAATCACCTGAAGTGAGACTACTTAGGAGACTATTGACTTTCTGTTGGTGTCTTGGAGAAAAGATGACATTAAAGAGAAAGAATTTTTATGTTGCCTTGGAGAAAGGATTGTGAGAAGTTGTTTATGAGTGTTGGGGAGCAGCAAGAGCAGGGCTTTTCCCTACGGGGAGGTGAGACAGAAATTGAGGACAACCACAAAGCGGGCTGGGCAGTGACCTCACCAACAGGGTGCAGTCCCACCACAGCAGAGGCAGGCAAGCAGAGCGGGCTGGTGATGAAAATGTGTCCTATCAATGGCCAAGTGACCACCAGGCAGGATGGGGTGATGGGCCAGGTCCATCACTGATTCCACATAGGACTTCAGGAACAGGACTAGAGGCAGGCACTGCAGAGACTGCTCAGCCAGGCACTGACAGCACAGCGCAGGGCTGGAATGGGCCTCCTGAGCCCAGGGGTGTAGGGTGGATGCTCCAGTTGAAACTGGGCAGGGCCATTGATGCCTAAGGGCCCTGACAAAGACCATTTCTAGTAAAAGTAGTTTTGATTATATTTTTAAGAAGTCCCATTCTACTGCAGTTAAGGGGAAATGAGTGGCATATTATAAGGAAAATCCATCGAAAACAACATAGTATTTCCTAGGTTATGAAACTTCTGTTATGCCAAACAAGCGGATTCGTTTTCGTTATAGTACATTCACAGTCAATTATTTATTGTAGATACAGTTGTTTTCTATTTTTATGTAATTTTGTACATATTTTTTCCCTTTTGAATAATGTAATAACATTAAATTGCAAAAATCTTCGTGGTTATTGCTGAGAATTTTTACATGCTCAATTCGCAGGAAAAAAAGAACAGGATAGTAAGAAACTGCCTGCATTACCAGTGCCACGGAGGACAGATCCCCCAGTTATGGGAGTTCAGAGTAAAAAAAACTTTATAAATACAAACGCAGTTGCTGCTATCACGGGATTGCCTAAAAAGCCTCAACCTATTTATGTTGATAGAAGACAGGGAGATAAACATCTGCTTGAAACTTCAGGGCTTGTTCCAAAATATATTAAAGAAAAGGTAAGTTTTATTAAGTTATGGTAGAAACACTAGTAACAATGCCTATTTTAAGTTTTCATTCCCCTGTGAAATGTTTATTATTCTTTTTGAGATGTTTAGATACTATTGCTCTTTGTGGTAGTTCTTTGAAATTGAAGGAGAAATCACTAGCACTAGAGCTGTGCTTTGCCTTTGCTCTCTGCTCCCTTGCTCATGCTGTCAGCAAAAGTTGGCAGAATAGCGCTGCTAAAGCAACAGCAGCTGTGCTGCTTTGGGAACCCGGGGAGTATCTACTGGGGAGACAAGTGGAGTTCTGTGATGAATGAATGCTGGCTCTCGAGGAAAGACATGCAGGGAAGAAGAGGAGGTGTTGCCTTTTGGATGAAGGAGCTCTTCAGGTATATAGAGTTCTTCTGGGGAACTGGCAACAGGCTGGTTGAGCTTGTGGGTCAGGGTCAGAGGAAAGGTCAGTAAGTGTCTGAAATGTATTTGTTATGGACTACCCAATCGGGTGAAAACTGGATGAAACCTCTTTAAATAACTTGAGGAAATCTTTGGATCACAGTGCAGCTTCTTACGGAAGACTTGACCCTCCTTGATATCTGCTGAAAGGACAAAACAATGGATTGAAAGCATGTCAGCAACAGCTTCTAAACACAAATGGTGGATGAGCCAGCCAGTGGTCATGTTCTTCTAGTTCTCCTACTTGCACATGAGAAATAACTGCTCAGGGCTGTGACTATCAATAGTAGCCTTGGTTGCACAGGCCTTGGGAAGGCAGGTAGTGGTGTACAGACCCTGTGCTCCAGGAGAGAAAACATCAGCTTACTCAGGGAACTAGCAGATAGGACTCTCTGGGAGACAGCTCTGAAAAGACAAAGAGCTTGAGAGAGCTGTCATGCCTTTAAAGATAACCTCCTCCAAGCACTAGAGCAGTGCATTCCACGACTCGGGAGAGCAAGGTGTATCAGGAGTCTGGCTTTGTAACTCATGACAGACCATTATGCAAACAGAGATGTGACATATGACATGACAGAGAAGATCCAAGAAAACAAACCTGCAGCCTTTGCAGTACCTTTCTGTGGCTAAACACACACATAGTGCTAGTCAGAGTGTTACCCAACACTAAAGGATTTGGAATCATTTAGGTAGAAAGAAGGTAGACTCTCTCGTACCTTCTGGAAGAACGAGATAGGCTGCATTTTACAAAGGATAAGGCAAAATATTCCCCAAGTACATCTGGGACAAAAAGTATTTTTCCTCCCAGAATCACAATTATGCCACATCCAGTATGGGATAGTTTATCATTCCTCACTAGCCCAGTTTTCCTGTTCTGTGTTAGCACTATTCACTCTCTTCTGTGACGTGCAGTCTTCAGCAAAAGTCAGAATACAGGAAGATCTTCCTAAGCAAGCATCTAAGGAATGTGTTTCAGAACATAGAATCTGGCATCATGTAAAAATATAAAATAGCTTGCTGTCACTAACAGGTTTCAAACTCCTCACTCAGCCATCAGGTGTTAGAAATAGATGTTTTGGTTTCTGGATTCTGTTGTCTTCCAAGGTTGCAAAAATAAATTGAAAGGAATTGTTTATGTGGTTTTCTCAGGCTACAAAGACAATCACTTGTGATACTCCTATGAACCCAATGATTTCAGACTTTATTGCTTGGTGGCACAAAATTCCATTTCGAGATGTCTTTGCAAATGTGATGTGCTACAGATGACAGGAGTGTCTTTGTTTCCTTTTTAAAAGCACATTAAGATACTTCTTCCTTACCCTTATAGGATTATGGTGTTACACCAAAATATGTCACACAGAGGAATGAAGAAATGAAGAGAGCTCAGAAAGAATACGAGGCCCGTATCTTGGAGTATCTCAAGAAACAAGCCATAAAACAGCTATCTGATGAAGAAAAGATAAGTGTTTTGCAGGTGCATATTTTGATTTAGTGTAATTAGTAACATGTACAAAAGGTTAAGTAAGGTAATGTAGGTTCATATAAATAATAGAAATATAATAGGTTTTTTTTAAGGGAGGCAAATGAGTGGGCTACTTTTTCACTAGATGGAGCTGTAGAACAGTTTTAAACTGAACTGAAAGGATCTGATCCAGCTGCAGTTTTAGTCTAGTTTTACAAGTATATCAATTCTGTTAGATCCCTGTCCCTCTTAATGAAGTTTGGAGTTTCACTGAAACTTCAGAGAAATGCAGAAAATCACCTACATGGATTTAGTAACAGTTCTGACTCTCTACTTGTGGATCATGGAATTGTTGGGGTTTTTTCCTAATGCATAACATTGCTGCTTCTATTGACAGTTTCTGTCTTCACAGTGTGACCTCACTGACTAAAGCAAAACTTCATGCTTTAAAATGTGGCACAAGCAGAAAACAGAATTAAATTGCAACATTAGAAATATGACTGGAAAAACTGTAGTTTTTCAAGCTGATTTGGATACTGCTTTTCTTACAGTTTTTATTGCACAACATTTTCTAAAGAGAAATAGTACCATAAAAGAAGTAGAGCAGAAAAGAGAGATTTTAAAAGCATATCCCACCCTTGAAATGGAATTTCTCATGACCACATTTTAGTCAAATTTCCTATGAAAATGAGGCTTACGTTACTGTGGTATCTGTTTATCAGTCTGTCCCTTAATAACTTGATCTTAGCAGCCACCTGAAACAGCTTAGCAGATAGATGGACACCTTCAAGATGCTAAATTCTCACAAAAACCAGGAGACTCTCCAGAGAGAAAACACAATGTCTAACTCACTTACAAAGATTAACTGGTTAATTAGCAAGATCCAAATTAGCTAGGACAAGGCTGTCTCTTGCTTACGTAGCAAGCAGTAGAAGCTAGGAAGGAGTACAGGAGAGAGGTGAGGGTATTGCATTGACAGTGATATAAAGAACATAAGGGCAAGGGTGAAGATTAAGATATTTTTATGGTGGGAAAGGCATGGGGCAAGCTGATAGCCCAGCAAGTTAACTATGCAGCAACAATATGTGTGCAAAAAGGCATGTGAGTTCAGCTGCTCACAGTTCTGCATTCAGTTTGATTAAAATGTTGTTCTCTATTTTTAAAACACAAGACTGCAGTGAAATATTTAATTAAAAAGTTCTAGATTGTTTTTATTAACTCAGTATTTTCTTTTAATTATTTTCAAAATAGTTTGCTCTTTCATGAGCCAGGTTACTTGTGCAGTTATATTGTCAGGAGAAATTGGTGCCCCCAGGGTATGTGGCTTCTACCCAGCGCTCAGCTGTAGACATATGTGAATTCCTGTCCTTTAAAATAATTGCTGTTACTAGTGAACACGTGTGCAGTGTGTGATGCGGAAGAATACGTGGCAATAGATGTCTGAGAACAAAAATCAAGCCTCATGAACTTAGCAAAAATAAAAGGGGTATAATAATTTGTTCCAGCATTTTTTAACTCGTCATTATGCTTACTTTGGTTGGGATTTTATGAGAATAAAAGAGAATATTGACAAATGTGGTACATATTTCTCCCTGCTCCAGTATGTACTGGGATTCCTTATATAGAGTTAGCTACTGAGTGTGTGAGCTAGCTCACAGCAATGGTGCTCAGCATGTTAGATTGCTGTTGGAGGGCCGTGAGGGGGATGCTTACGGAGGGAGTCATGATCTGCTTTTGATCTCTCCGCTCTATGATGAGTGCATGCTCTAAGGTGGTTTAAAATTCACTGGTTCCAGTGATTTCCAAACTAGTTTTTACTCATGTAGAGAAAGAAAGATTATTTAAAAGAAGCTGTGAATTACTCTTTTATGAGAGTTTTGGGATGATGGTATTTATTTTCATGACTATGTATTTGTAAAGTATACCTGACACCTGGTAGACTAGGAGCTCTAAGCATTTTACAGCCTTGGATTGCAAAGACAAGTAGCATTACAAGGCAGTAAATAAATAACCTTGTTGCTCTAAGTTTCACATGTTGAGGTAGGGTTTTAAAATTTACGTATATATTTGTATGTGAAGATTGTTGGAATAACGTTTATGGACAACACTTCAATATGAATATGCAAAAAGTGCAAATTACTATGCAATAAATACACTGCTTTGAATCAGTAAAATATTGTTTCCTATTAAAAAGTATCTTTTTCTTAGTAGTGCCAGGGAGAGGTCATTTTTTTCTGTTAAATCAGTTCATACAGTGGACAAAATCAGACAAGGTTTTAAGCACAAGAGTCCTTGAGTTCTGTAATAGAAGCAACAATAAATATGTATTAAGAATAATTCCTCTGGATTTTACTTCAGTAAGAGTGGAGAAGAAGGACACGAGGTTGGAAATCAGAATGTGCCATAAAATCAGTGTGTCCATTGAATCCAATTTTAGTTATGGAGGAGAACTGAAAACTTTAGTTCCCAAGAGAGGAACTTCAAGGTTTTGTTTTTGAAGATAGTTTGTGATCTCCTCTAAGGAAACAGAACTGAGAGCCAAAAAGGTTTTGGAAAGTGTTTTATCAGAGATAGCCATACTGTATTACTTACTGACTGCTGCACGGATTGCTTGTAGTAGGTGCAATTATTAAGTTGACCCATACAGTTTTCAAGAGGATGCTTGAATAAACTCTACTAAATCCTCCTGTATGCATGTATAAGATGTGTAGATTTTGATTATCTTGAGGAGAGAGAGCAAGAGCAATTGTTGTGGTAATTGTTGAGGGCTTAAAGACAACTTTTACATTTTATTTTTCTGCCACCAGTCTGGTTCCATCCAGCATAGGCTGGTAGGAAAAGTTTGTCTCTGACATAGAATTAACAGGTTTATGAGTATGTTTCAGATGATTGTATGCATGCAGGGTTGTAGTTTTGGGCTGTTGTATACTAAAGATACTGTTCACTTTATCAAGCAAGGTAATTCTTTGCATAGAAGCATTCAAGAAAGGTAGCAGTAACTGAAATGATTGTCGATAGGATCAATGACAGCTAGGTCTTTTTAGTCCAAATGATAAATGCAGTGCCTACAGATGTTACTGTAAATGTAGATTAGAAAGGCAATGCTATTTAGAAGTCTGTCAAAGTAGTTCATACAAGTTAAAATATTGTGGGATCAGATTGGTGTCCATGGTCTGATCAAAGTCTCAGTTAGGAAAAATGAAGCTGGTGGTGAGACAGACCGAAACTGCCACTGAATTTTGGATAGAGTTCCAAGTATTGATACTCTTGTGATTACTTAAGGTAGGTAACACTACTGTCTGACGTGGTGATACCTGCTGTGGTAGCCAAGTTGCTGTTTATGAGGTGGTTTCTGTGAGGCAGTTTGTAAGATAATTCCTGTAGCATTTTGGAGAAAAGAAGGCATTTGAGTGATGGGAGTTTTCAGGCAGCTTTTCTGGTGGACTACAATGGAGCAGTCAAAGGTGCTTAATTTGAAAGTACAGAAAGCCTCTTCGCCAGAGTCAGGAAGGGCCACTCTTCATTTACCTTGTGGAGTTTTTCTTGAAGATGCTGAGGACTGGAAGTTAAGTGTACAAGTTTTCTTGAGTTCCTGGCACAGTACAGAGCTGACTGTTAGTCACACTGTCACGCTTTTTTGCAGTTTAGCATTTTTGTAGCCTTTCCTTTATTGGCCAGTTTAACTATTGTTTTGTTGCCTCTTAAAGACTGTAATATTCTCTCTTCAAGGCACAGAGTTTTTTTAAAGACCATGCCTTATATCACATCAGAATGAGACAAAACTGGTTTTGTTGCAACTACTTTGACTTTTAAGCATTTAATTATTTTGGTCCAATTAAGATGATTAGACATTATCTGCATATTTATCTATTACTTTAACACTGCAGTGACACTCACCAAATGCAATATTAGCGAAATCCCCCAAGCAGTTAGTGCACACATTCTGCTTACTGAAGTAAGTTTTCCTCATGTATTTCTTTTTTATGTAACGGTGCTAGGAGCTGAAAAAGAACTGGGAGGAAGTGTATCAGGAATTTCAACATCTTCCTGTAGAAATAGACACCATACCCAAGAAGCTGTATAAAGAAAAGCTGGAATCACAGATGAAACAACTGGAGCATGACATAGACGTAATCAAGAAGCACAAAGTTATCTGCATTGCAAATGAGTAAGGACCATTTTTCAGATATTACCTCCTTCCTCCTTTTCTTTTTCTCTATCCCCACATCTCCCAAGAAGCATCACTAAATTCTCAGAAGAAATTGTCACAGCCAGCCACTCAGAAGGAAATATTCCACTGATACAAATATGTAGCTTTTTAGACAAGTTGTTATATATAGTTCTCAGCTGTATAACTGACAAAACATTTTGAAATAAAATTCTTGATTAAACTTTGGGTATACGAACATGGACTTACTCTTACTATTCTCTGTAATTGTTATTAACTACTAAGATTTCTATAAACATCATACAGAAAGCATGAAAAATAGTTTCATATGTGTGGAGCACTTCTTTCCTTGCTTAGCCAAACCAAAGTGAAATAATTGGCTGCTGAAGACAGTTTGGTAAATACAACTTCAGGGTGGGATGGCTTCCGGAGTAGTTATTAAAGAGCTGTTGCACTCTAAAAGCTCCAGCGATTGTATTTCTAAACAGCTTGGCTTCTATAGAACATTTTATGGATGCAGTTTTTGTTACCAAAGCAATTTTTATAGTGGAAGCCCATAGTAATATAGACTTCACACAATATATATACCACATGTAGCTTTCTGTAGGTGTTTATATATAAATAATTCTGTAGTAAATCTACAACGACAGTAGAAAAAATGTGTTTTGATGGCTATTAGAAGTGTAATGTTAGAATGAAGGCAATATACTAACATGTGAGTCAAGACCTAGGCAGAAATGATACCAGCACGCCCTACTGCAATGATCTTCACAAAAAGAAAACTTGTTTTTCTTTCCTACTGCTCAACCTTTGCTTCAGAGTGCAGCTTTTTCTGTATGGTGTCAATCATTTCCACCAGCAGCTGTTGTGATACCATAGGATGGGACAGCAGCAGAGGATGAAGTAAAAAATTTCAAATGAACTAAAAGGCCATATTTTCACATACATTAAGTTCCTTTCATAAATTTGTCAGGGAATTACTTTGAAGACTTCACATTGATTCTAGGCTATATTTCTTGTGCATCTTAAACTTGTCTGTGTCGTGTACTAGGAAAGCTTAGGTGAGCAGGAATGCGTATTTTACTCTTTGTAATTTATTATTAAGCAATAGTGTTTATTTTTGAAAGATACAAGCTGGAAGAAAGCTGTGGTTTTGTAAAACAATACTAATTTAATTTACTGTTTGCTCAGAAGAATGGCTTATGCTGTATATTTTAACAAAACCACACCAATTATAAGCACTCAATAACGTGTCACATTATCACCTAGGGAAGTACAAGATGCCTTTTTTAAGAAATGCAATATAACCAAACATGGCTGTTTCTTACGCTTAAAATAAAATAAAAATAGATTTAACTCCAAAACAGTGTGCATTCCCAGTGCCTCATGCTCCACTTTTAGCTACTCGTAGACCATTTGGCTTAGTTAGGTTGAGCATCTGGATTTGGTTCTTGCATTTATCATCAGCACTAACTTCATGGAAATGTAAAGTAGGTGACAGCCTATGCCACAGTTTGGGACAAGCAGCCAGGCCACACTAGGAAGCATTCATTATTCACAGAATCACAGAATGTTCAGAGTTGGAAGGGACCTCAAAAGATCATCTAGTCCAACCCCCCTGCCAGAGCAGGATCACCTAGAGCAGGTCACACAGGGACACATCCAGGTGGGTTTCAAATGTCTCCAGAGCAGGAGACTCCACGGCCCCTCTGGGCAGCCTGTTCCAGTGCCTGTCACCTTACAGTGAAAAAGTTTTTCCTTGTGTTCCTGTGGAACCTTTTATGCTCCAGCTTTCACCTGTTGCCCCTTGACCTATCACTGGACATAACCGGTAATAATGACCGCTTTTAAAAGCTGTCCGATGGATATGAGTGTATTCTTTGGAAATTAGGAAGTGAGTGGGAAGGGATGCAAAAAGTATTCCTGCTTGACAGGAGAGGGAGAGATTAAAGCCAGTGCACATCTGTAGCTGTCACCAGTGCCTTCTGATGGACTAAGGGGCTTTCTGCATAACCTGGTAAGAGCGCTTTGCAGGTAGTTCTGCTGCCACACACAACGTTCCCCTCTTGTACATCTGAATAGCTTCTGTGGGGAGGGAGGTTGTAACTCCTTCCATCTCTTTTGATGTGTATCCCATGTGACCTACCAACACTTCTGGTCAGGGAAAAGATATATTCTCATGAAAAAATGTTGAAAATACACACAGAAGGGTAACATTCTCACCCTGTAACTCTCTCCGAGAAGCCTGACAAAATAAATTTAGAGAATTCAAAGAATGTCAGTCTGTATTTAGATGTTCAGGAAATGCCAATAATCGAGGGCGTAATGTTCATGAATCAACTAATTCATACCATCAGTATAACTAAAGTAAAAGGTGAGTAAATTCAACTGCTCTGATAAAGTTGTTCCCTCACAAAAGACAACAGAAACAAGTCTGTCCATAGGCTAAAAGGTAGCGTTACCGATTTTAGTGTTCTCTAAATTCACTAGTCAGTTGCTGATAATCAATGAAATACAAAAAAAAAAAGAAAGAAATGCTTCTAGTACTTCATAATTATCTAAGTGTTGTTTTTAAATGGTCCCTATTAAATCGAACAGCCATCACAAACCACATGCTGAATGGGGTAGGAATGCCCTGTTGGTCAGTGAGAGCTATGTTGCCACAAGCTGAGAATATTTCCTGTTGGAAGTTGTGCATGACAAAACTGTGTGTCTATTTTTTTAAAAATAGCAACATGAAATTATGATAAATATCTCACTGGCTGTTCTTCAGAATGAAACTATTTATATCCAGGAAGGAAGGGATCAGATACGGCACCGTCACAAACACAGGGAGTTCCTGATTGCACGGCTCCGATAGAGCTGCCTTGAGCGAGCACCAGGGCTGACAGCAGCATATGGGCTCCATGTGGCTGCTCTGAGAGCAGAGTGGTTTCTTGGGCTCTGCATGCATTCCTGGGGACTAAGGCTGGGGCAGTTCCTCAAGAGTCTTCCTTGCAGGGAGGTAACCTCATTGCCCTTATGAAACAGTAAGGGCAAAATTCTGGAGAGAAATAACGCAGGAGAAATTCTTACTGATTTACTTTCCCTTAGTCTCTGAAGGTGGGTTTTGGTGTAGGAGGGAATGTGCCCTCTGTATCTTTCTGTGAAAATAACAGCATCACAAACTGCTGCTGTGGTCGCTCTGCCACAAAGCTGACATCTCATCCTTTCACTGGTATGCACATCAGGGAGAACAACGTATCCACCAATTTCAGCCCTAATGAAGGCAGACATCTTTCAGATAAGAAAAGTTCACATGTATGCAGATTGATGGGAGTCCTAGATAAATGTTAGTGCTCGGCAACACTTTCATCCTTGACATGATGATGCTTATAATATTAATAATATAATTACAGGAGAGACAGGTGGCAAAACCTATTATTAAGGTTGCCTGACATTTCCCATAGTCGAGGAAGCCAGCTGCTGAGCCCTGCAGCTGATAGGGATCATCCATCCCAGTAACTAGAGGTGTTTTGAGCCTGACCAAGCTAGGGAGGACTGGCCATTTCTCCCCATGAGTGTCCACCTGAGACAGTAATGTACACCTGACTGCCTAGGTTGTGGGGTTTTGTCAATGTGTATCTCAGTCTTGCTCTAGCTCCTTTTTGTTACATGTTATGTAAATAAAATACGTGTAAATTCAGGGTTTTCAACCTCCAGGCTGAGCAGTGGCATCCAAGGTGAGCTGAGTTTCTTGCTCGCGCTTTATTCTTTACTGTTTAAAGGCTGCTGAAGTAAATGTGACTTCCATTTCACCAAGTTATAAAAAGCATACTTCATTTTTTTTCTGGAGCGTACTGCCAACAAATGGTTGTAGATGAGCAGACACAGATAAATCCTAGACTACATTCATGTCAGCTGGTTTTTGTTGATGCTTCTGTGAGGATGAACTTCTGTTCAGTCACAGTACTAGCCTGTGTTGTTAACTCATTATTCCATACCTGCCTCCCATTGACAGCACCGCATGGAGAAATTCACACACATGTGCGAACACTGCAAGAACTTTGTCTTCAAATCCTTCCTCAAATGTTCTTTGCAGTGGTGCCCACCAAATACTCAACAACAGCTGAGCTACTGGCGAGCTGAGATTAGAGCTTATCTCGCTGACCTGTGCAGTTTCCTTGAACTCCCCTAGCACTGTAACCAGTTGTTTCTTGTCTTAGGCTTAGATTGTGAGCTATCTGTTTTGCAGGTCATCTTTTTCCCCTCTTTGCTTATTATCTGACACAATGAAATTCTTGTCTGTAAGCAGAGCTCCTACGTGATTATAATAATAATAAATATGATCGTCCGGAGATGAATTAAGACCGTGCAATAAAGGGAATGGATTCAAGTTGTTTACAAAAAGGATCTGTTTTCCAAGAACCCTCATCTCATTTGTTTCAGCAACTGGAAAGGAGGAGTTGAAGGAAGAGAAATGAGATTTAAAGCACTTAACTTTTTCCCTGGAGCAACATGATTTATTCATATCTTTGTCATCGAATAATGCAATGGTAAATGACTTAGAGCTGGCTTTTTCCCTGGTAGCCATTGATACTGCATTTCTCATCTTTGGGGTTCCTGACTTCTGCAATTCGAACTACAGGATATGTGTGCCTAAACTTAGAAGCTGTGCTTTGAACCTTAACAGTGCCGTATAGTAGTTGAAACCTATTGTCTCAAACGGGTCACTCAAAATGAATGGAATTAATGTTTAATTTCCTCTCGCTAGGTGAGAGCCCCCTGATGGAAAATTTAGGTGACTCAATCCTCTAACTCCCAGAGCTGCTGTAAAAATGAATAAGGAGCTCTAGAACTGTTTCTGTATTGCTTTGAGGGACATGGTAAAGCTGAAGAAGGAACACAGTAATTCTCTTCTCAGAGGAAAAGAATCAGTAGTGTTCAGCATGTGGCCCCAAGCACGGTACGCCGAAGAAACAACCACGCTTTGCTGTTTGCTCAGGAGGAACGCTCTGTCTTTTACCCAGACAATAAAATGAGCAAATGGTCTAAACCCAGCATTCCAGCACCCTTAGGGAACGGGTCATTCTGTGCAGCAACAGAGCTCAGGGGTTGGCTGGCCGTGAACACCGAGCGTGTCCACGCTGCAGGAGAACTTGCTGGACCAGATTCTGCTGTTCAATACACTGTTGTCCCTGTGCTGTTTATTCTGGGCAAGCTGTGAAGTATACAAATTACATCAAAGACCACTGAGTTGTTTTGAAAAATAAAAAAGTGCTTGAACTGTTTGTTTACTTGTTCAAAACATTCAGAATTCTCTTGTTTTGCAGATTTTCCCAAATTTGATATAGTTTATTTAAAAAAAATGAAAGAAAAAAGGGGGATGAAGCCAAGTAAACAACCTCCTTTAAAAAAGAAAACAAAGTCTACCAGTTAAATTCATTACAATGGGTGTGACCCTCTATGTATTTACAATTCCCTGACTAGTTTGCGTGGTCGTGCATGATGAGTTTGTCATAGGATATGATGTGAGCAGCATTTCTTGAAAATAATGTCTTAGCATTCAAATGTCAATGTTTCTCAATAGGTGGTTAGGAAAAATATTTGCATAATATTATGAGGGAAATAAAGTTTATTCTAGTATTAAAGGACAAGAGGAATCGTTTGTATTTATTTCAGCTATAAGGAACTCTATATTAATATCATGAACCTGAAAAGCAGGAAGAGTATCTCCAGGAGCCAGGAAATGGCAAAGTGAAGCTCTTGCTGCTCTAGTCTGGCACAGTGAGATTAATAACAAACAAAAAATGTCAGTTCTTATTAAAGATGTTTATCGTAGACCAAATAAGTCAAAGCCCAGAATTCTGTCAAACACTGCCTAAGACTGCTTTAAAGGTCCTAAAAGATTTAAAACCAGCCTAACATCTTGAATGGCAGGTTTTAGCCATTTACTTGCTATCGAAGTGATGAGATCAAGATATGAGACCAAGTTACGATCTCAGAGGCTCAGTACAGATCAACTAATGCCAAATGCTCTGAGCTTCTCTTGTGGATCTTAGATGCTGCAATTGCTTTAAAGCTGAACTTTCCAATTCTTAGAGGAGATAATTCTGCTGAAATGGAAGGTGGACAGAAGCTGCTGTACGTGGTAGGATTCTACCTAGCCCTGCCTGAGTGGACAGCTTTTCCTATGGTCTCCCCAGGTTTTTGAACGTAAGGGAATGGTTTGAAATACAGCTTCATGTCCTCCCGGGTGCCTGTAACACTGTCTGGCAAATGTGTTCAACTGCACTCAGGATCTTCATCAGCAACCCTGTGGACTGGGGGACTGCTTCAGGTAATGCAAAAGAACTCCAAATACTGGAATATGTTAAAACTGGATATGAAAGCAATTTAGAATTGCTTTCAACATGCCCTAAAGTACTGTATATGCCAGACTTTTCTTCACCTCGAAATGTCTTTCTCTGCAACAACTGGGGAGGGGGCGCTGACCTTGTAACCACTGAGAAATGCAGGTTTGTGCTTGCTAAGGCTGTTTACAGTTCTGCTGTTCACATAACAGCTGCAGCAACAGGCAGAACCAGAATAGGAGCTCTTACTTCATCCCCTAATTAGAAGCTTCTACCTAGGTAAGACATACCTCTTGAAATGTTCTGGATTTTCATGCTTTACTTGTCTATATTTGGTGTTTACCTATTAAACAGAGTTGTCAAATGTTTGCTGTAACTTCTTGGGAAGGGAATACATAATGGAGTTGCAAAGGCTAAGAGGTAATTGCACAGTAATGTTTGTCTTGGGCTGGTTTCTTGATACATCCCTAGCCCCAACCTTCTCTTTGCAGTATTTCTTTACGTTAGAGTTGTGAAAGGGTGACTACTACATGTCCTGCTTTTATCAGTAACAGGGTAAGAGTGGAAGTGATGTGTAACTGAAATTATAAAGGTCATTCTTTAAGGGCCCAAGATAAAAATACATGCACAAATGATTTGCATATAAGTCTTCACTGTGCTTTGTTTCTCTGTGTGTCGCTTCTTCCAGCTGCTGCTTTATGTCTTTTGGCTATGTGTCCAGACCTACTTGTTAGTATGATCTACCCTATTTCCTTTGTTCTTTCCCTCTTTGATCATTTCCCATGGTTGTATATCTGAAAGTGTTTATTCTTTTCCTCCTATTTTTAGTTTATAAGCAAAGAGCTAAACAAAGATAATAGGAGTGTTCTTCAGAATGCTTACAGTTTTTTCACAGTTAAGGCCTTAATATCACAGTTTAAATAATCATATTTTGGCCATAATTGAAAAAGGCTCTGACAATCTACTGCAAATTCATTCATTCTACACCAGTTTGTAATATAAAAAAAGCCCCAGTGTAAACATTCAGTAAGTACATAGACCTCCCCAGCAAAATCCTTAGTAGATTAATTTCCATCATCCACAAAGAACCTCAGTAATTCTGGTTTCTAGGAATTTGGTGGGTTTACAGAACCATGAATTTGTCTTATTTGCAACAAAACTAAAAGAAAAAAAGTATTACATTTTACACCAATGAAAACATCCTACATGGAGAAGGACAGCTTTGTGGATTGCACCGGTGGCTGCTGATAGCAGCATGACCCTTCAAACTGTATCCCAGCTAAATTTATCTAGTTTTTCATTTCCAGACTCCTATTACACAAGACATGACACTTCATGACACTCAAGTGAGCCCTGTAAAATTGTTGGAAGAGAAGAATGTCAAAAGGAAGACTTGGCAGAATGCAGTTGTCCAACCTTCATGGGAAGAACAAACATTTCTTGCTGAAGTCTTTCAGCACAATGCCGGAGGAATTTATTTTGTAGTATCTTGTTCATGTTAATCTTTTTCAAATGGTTAAGCTTTTCTCTGTGGTGTAGTTACAACAATCTCTTGTATTGCAGCGGTATGATAAAGAATGTGGGTAAAAAAGACAGAAAACTGTAATAGTAACCCAACTAGCCCAAAAGGCAGAAGGCAGTACTCGTACAGCAGCAGCAGAATTCACCTAAGTTTCCAGCTGTAATCCAAATAGCTTCAGAACCACAGAACCCAGTTCTGTGTTATTTATACAACAGCAGCTTTAGCTGTAACGTGGTGCTACCTGAATCAGACGGCATTGGCTTGGGGCAAATGGGAGCTTTTGAAAGGGTTCCTGCCCACCTCCAAGCACGAAGAACCTTCAAACCTTGACAAGGGATTGTGGGTACAAATCAGTAGCATTTAATCCCAAAGATTAGATGAAACATTACATCTTCTTTCTCAGTAGTTGACATGCAATTGAAATGCAAAAATATTTAGGGATTTTGCCCATTTTGAAAATATCCTATGTATTTTATAAAAATACTTTTATTTATGCAGGCTTGTACAAGTCTGTATATGCCATTTATCAAATTCACTGCTTCATCTAAAGTTTGTTTTACAGCACTGTGAAAAGGAAGTATTTTTTCCAGCACACCTCAGCCTTCATGTAGAGGCACCACTCCTGAGGCATTTGAATTCTGGAGTTGGCCTCTGTCACTTTGTAAACCTGGTCTTCTGTTCTTTCAGACATGTTGTCAGTTGTAGCGATAGTTCTTCTAAGAGGTCCTTAATCCACCAAAAAGTAAACAGCTCTGGCTTCATATAAGAAACAAAGCATTTATCACAAGATAATTTTCAATTCATTTAATACTTAGCCAGACTTTAATTAGTGATTCATTGACAGAAGCCCTCTTAGCACCGGATTCCTAAATTATTAATTGTCCTATCAGTTCTAATGGAAGTGCACTAACAGAATGCACCTAAAAACCAGCCCATGCTGGATATCAAACTCCTAGACACACCCATAGTGTTCTCTCGAGTCTTGTTATGACCTGTGACCTACAAGTCCCAATGACTACATTCTAGAAAAGTAGTGCACCAAATTGAAATGTCTCACTTTGTCAGAAAGAGCTCCTCAGGTGTCACTAAGCATAGTTCATTATGCCCAGGTCTCCCCTAAAAGCAACTTTTTCTTCCTTTAATAAACTCTGGTATAAGAATGGCAGAATTCTACCAGTATTTAAAGGACAAATGCCAGAAATCATAAACAACTTTAAGAAAGCAAAAAGCTGTCATTTTACCCAGAGTGGACTGAGAGGCTGTTAGCATTTTTTTTCCCAAAAGACAGGGTATAAAAAGGGATAAAGCTCAATCTCACCCGTGAGATAGCGAAAGCAAGATGTTAGTAATAATTGTAACAGAATTGGAAGGGGGGGAATGTCAGAAGGCTGAGTGGTTCCTGTCTGTTTTCCTTCTACTGGACTGACAGCACACGGAACACGGTGGCAGGCTGAAGGCAGTGGGGAGACGGAGCTTGCTCCAGTATGCGCACAGTGGCAGGGAAGAATGAGCACCAGTTCAGAGCTCAGCAAGGATGGAAAGCAAGATTAACGAATTAGTGGAAATTTGCTTCCTGGCATCCTTTTTTTCTCCCTAGACTATAAGCAAAACCCTGTTACAATGTCAGTTGAAACCACACCACCTTAATCTTACCCACTAACTTTATCCAGCCCACGCCTCTTCCCCACCCCTGTGCAAACCTTCCCCCCATCCTGCCAGCCTGCCCCCAGCGTAAGCTTCTTCAAGCCCTGCCTGCAGCGGCTTCCATCTCGCATGGCCCCTCACAGACAAAGCCAACCCGCCTGCAGGCACCGCCGTGCCCTGTGCTGTGCTATCCCAACACCTGCACCGTCACTCTCCCTACGGTTTCCTTTATGGCCTCCAGCAGCGGAGCCTGTCTCGTCAGGGCGCACAGCAGCCGGCGAGTGCCTCTCTGGCGAGACCCGGCTGCCGGCGGGCACACCGCAGGGAGCCAAGGCAACCGGCGCCGAGCACACGGGTGCAGCCTCCCCGCCCCGGAGCCAGCCCCCCGGGCACACACACACAAACCCCGGCGGGTCGCAGGCTCCTCGCGTCCTGCTCCCCCCGCGGAGCAGCGTTGGGCGCAGCCCGGCCCCTCACGCTCCTCCAGCCCCGCTCCCCAGGCCGGCCCCGCCCCGCCGCAGCCCCTCGAGCGGGCGGGCGCGCAGGAAGATGGCCGGGCAAGGCGGGAGCAGCGGAGGCCGCGGCGTTGTGGTAAATGCAAAAGCGTCGCCCGGCCCGCTCTGGCCGCTCGCCCGCCGCGGTGCGCGATACCCAGCCCCCGGCCCCCGCTGCTTCCCGCCCTCCGCAGGCCCCCGCGCCGCCCGCCCCTCAGCGCGGCTCCCCCGCGGCCGTCGCTCCCCCGGCGCTTTGTGCTCGACCCCCCCCAGGCCTGCCCGGCCCTTCCCTGCCGAGCCCCGGCATCAGTTCGGTCCCTGCCCTCGCCCCTCTGAGCAGCACCCACCCCGAGGCCGCCGCCGGCCCTCGCCTGTCTCCTCACATCCTTCCCGCCCGCGGAGCCTCCCTACGAGGGTCCCCGCTTTCTCCGGGCTACCCCCGGCCTGCGCTCGGGGCCGCATCCTCTTACCCTGCTCTCCTCCCCGCCCTTGCGGTGCCTGGTGCCACAGCCGGCCGGCCCCCGCCCTGCCGGGGCTGCCGGAGGGGGACGGCTCCCGGCCCGGCCGCGGGCTCGAAGGTGCGTGTGGGGCTAGAGGCGGGCCGGCCCCCCGGGCTTCCACCGCGGAAACACGGTCCCGACTCGTCCCGAGCGGCGGCAGTGGCACTGGCAGTGACCCTGCGTTTCGCCGGGTTGCTCGAGGAGACCGGGATCCCTGGGGGTCCCACTGAAACGTGCCGAGGCCTTTACCGACAGGCTGCCCCGGATTCCTCTGCCTGCCCCGGGGGAAAGCCTGCGCTTCGGCAGGGTGCTCCGGGTGCCTGTGGGGATGGGTCAATTAGGCAAAAAAATGGACGAATGCGCTCCTTATTCTGAGGAGCAAACCAGATTCTCCTGTGAAGCAATTACCACCACTGCCACCACCTTAGGTATGTTCTTACGTTACTGTGGCATTGGGATTTTTAAGCGAGTCACAAAAGAACCGCCCAGATTGTGGCCCAGAGCCGGGGGTTCTGCACAGGCAGCAGTTACACCCCGTCCACGCCAGCATCCCCTCCATCCCCCTTCCCTACCTGCTGCTTGGTGTTCAGCCACCATGAATCAACCACCTCCCCCGACACCTGCTTAATAAATTACCCTTCTGAAGCGTGTGACTCTGCTTCGCACCAAAGCAACGTGAGGATATTTCAAAGGAGATGAAAGCTCATAACCATGTTCTACTGTACTGATTTCATTTCTTCCGCTTGCCGCACGCTCCCCAGCCTCCCAAAAACACAACCAAAAGCAAGGCCGTTGTGGGATGATTTAACTTTACAAAAGCTGGACTTGGTGCTCGATCCTTTTATACCAAAGCAGAATCCAGGTCATTGTTGCTCTGAAGCAAGTGCTGTGCTCAGATCTCACATGTACCCGCTTTGCCAGACAAACAAAACTAGCGATGTTCTGCCAAAGGCGTTGGAATTAATTGTCTCCAGCTTCTCTCTTACACCTCACGGGAACGCTCTTGGGTATCGCCATGGAGTTTTGTTCCTTTTTGTACACATTCACATCAACTTCTTAAAGATGTACTGAAGAGTTTCTGCTGGGTTACTTGAACATGCCGTGCCTGAATTTTATGAATAGCTCTTTCTTTCTTTCTTTTTCTTTCTCTTTCTTTTCTTTCTCTTTCTTTTCTTTTCTTTTCTTTTCTTTTCTTTTCTTTTCTTTTCTTT
>JANVCC010000048.1:7531492-7757333 GCA_025345505.1 Todiramphus chloris collaris
CTTTTCTTTTCTTTTCTTTTCTTTTCTTTTCTTTTCTTTTCTTTTCTCTTCTTTCTTTTCTCTTCTTTTCTTTCTGGAATTTTTTTTACACACTTGTGTACCAATATATTTAGTATATATGCATATTTGTTTGTCCTGCTGCATGCTATCTTTTTATCAAAACAATCACAAACATTTCCTTCAAATTTTCAAGGGCTAAAGCCAGAAGGAAACAGTAGTTGAGCTTAATTTGGGGCCAATATTTTTTGATGTTTCGCTGTTAAACTGAGGATAACCACGGGGGTGGTGTTGTTTTGTTGGGGTTTTTTGTTTGTTTGCTTGGTTTTTAATTCACTAGCAGAATGCTCATGGAAGTTTACAGTTACTCGAAAATTGTCCTATAGCAGAACACTGAATTTTTTTAGGGTAACTGAGGATTTATAAGCCTCATTGTTGGGAAGTGCCATCTTAAAAGAAAGAAGAATACGAAATAGGCTTATTATATTAGAAAAATATTTAATTAGAAAGTATATGTGAATTTAATCTCGCTTGTCAAATGCGAACGACCGCTTGCAAATCAGAACTTCCGTATTGTTGCAAAGTAATGCAGTCTATGTCCTTTTACTCAAGAGGAGCGTAAGGATAGCCAAGAGAATCAAAATTTCATCCTGATCCTCTTTCACAGAGGGCTTATTGTAACCTAAGGAAAGCCACCAGTTTGTATAAATTCTGAAGCAGTTTCCGTCCGTTTCGACTGCTCGGCATTGCGCTAACCCCGTGCAACTTGACGGGAATGCACAAGCGAGCGACAGCGGCAAGGGTTCCTGGGGGGTGTTTGTAGTGCTTGTGCAATTTAAAGCAGGATCTGAAATTGTTTCATTTTACATTGAAATGCATTTGCACAAAAGCAGGCCAGACAGTACGTTGCTACAAAATGTTTTAAAAGTGTCAGCCAGCCCTATGTCCGAAAACCGAAGATGGGAAAAGAGGCTTCCCAGGCTTTCTGCAGCAGTGTTTTTGGAGCAAGATTAGCCTCTAATTAAAAAAAAACTCACCGGGGAGGATAGTTATAATCTCCTGTTTCTATGGAAATGGCGAACATAACGAAGTGACTTTTGTGTAGTTTCAAGGCTTGTGTTAAGTCTGGGGAAAAGCTTTCATTGATTCCAGTGATCTCCAAGTCACTCTCTTTATGGGCAAGTGTTCAGAAGTAGTTACCAAGAAATACCTCTTGTTTTTTGGATACAGAAACTATTTGTCAGAGTTAAGAAAACAGAGCAGTCCAGGTGTCTGTAGCTGTCAATAAATACACAAAAAAACCCCCCACCTGGACAAAAATCCATAAGGCAGAACACTGTTTCACTACAGCATGAGACAGGGCTATGCCCAAGTTCAGGAAGACGAGATATGGAGGAACAGTTTAACATCAAATGCATTGTGTTAGCCTCCATATTTCTATTACATGGTTTATTGCTCGACAACATGAAATTGTAAGCAGGGGTCAGTGGCAGTGATGGTCCTTTAAAGGCTGCATTCAGCAGAAATGCCAGTAACACGTGCACTTCACGAAGACAAGTTTCTCCCCATTTATTCTTCTACTCAAGGTTCATGTGGCCAAGCTGTAGAAAGAGGAAAGACCATATGGGACTTGGGGAACACGATTCTGAAGAAAAACTATTAGGTGTGGCTTTTTGTCCTGAACCAACACTGAAGCAAATCTTTGTAATGTTTCTAAGATACTTTGTGAACCTGCAGGTCTCGTCTTTCACAAGGAATTGTGAGAGGTATTGGTCTGGAGTTTGTTTAGTCCTTGTGCTGCCAACTTTGCATCTTCATAGCGTTACAAAGCCTGATTTTTTCCTTAGTTAATCTCTACTGCCATTGCATGCTGTGAGATGTCCTCACTGTAGTGTTCTGATGCCTATGAAGCTAACATATATTACACCTGTACAATATTTTTTCTGTGGATGTATGGATTTACAGACTAGCTGATAATGAGGTGGGATGTGAGCATTTTGTAGTCACATATTTGATGGCTTTCCTAAAGAACCTCACCTTTTGTACAGATACCATCCATGAACCATAGAGTTTATTCTCCCTAAGCTCTGTTTCATCTCTAGAGTATTTATTTATTTATGTGCCACTTCAAAATGCCTCTAAACCAGAAATGTACAATTTTATTGTATGATTTTATGCTTTTGAATCCAACTGTCTGCATCTTCCATTGGAGAATCCCTTCTTACTGTTACTCTTACATTTGCATTTTGGGTTTGAAAGTAGTAAGAAACTTAGACTTGCCACTAGTTTGGTATTAAATATTTCATCTTTCTGTCTAGTTGTTGGTAATTTCAGGTGAAATTTTCCACGTTCTATGGGTAAAAAACTGTAGCATTTGTTTCCTGAGATACACTGAAAAGCAAAATAATTAATAAAAAAAAGTGAAATAGTAAATTATCACTGGAAGAGAGTATGTAATATGATTAATTCAGCAAACAGAGTGTACTAGAACACTGCTTTTATATCAGTCACATATTGTCAAAACCATGAAGTACTCCTAACAGCACTATTTGCTATGTAGATTTCAGACAACTGGCCTGGATACAGTCTGGATTTGTTCACTTACCCTCAACACTACTACGGAGATCTGGAATATGTGCTCATCCCTCATGGCATTATTGTTGACAGGTATGTGTAGTTTGAATGTTAATAAATGAACCCTTTGGCCAGTAGTAGGATTATTTTTTTTTAACCCCATCTTCCACTGACAGTGTGTATATTACATTTGTCCTAAAACGTTATATTAGCAGTTACAAAAATACTTATTTAATTTGGAAAGTAAATAAATGCTTGAAGGTTAGGAAATGCTAGACTTGTAGCTGCCTTTGCAGCTCACTGATTTCTTTCACCTAATTTCTGAGTTGGGCATTGAATAAGAGAGGAGTCCCACGAAGAGGACACTGATCATATAGTGAAATTGGCTTTGGAAAGTAAATTACAAGGGAGCTGAACTGAAGGTGGAAGGGCTTTGTATGCAGTTAGACTTGAATGTCCCTCTTGCACTCTAACCTTTCTATGCTTTTAATACAAAAAAAAACCCAGAAAAAGATACATTCAATTACTTACAACTTTGGTGACTCCCTAGTGCAAAAAAATGCTGATTAACCTAATGGTTCCCATCTACACCACTGACCTCTGCCATTCAGCACAACCAAAAAGTGTGTCGTGGGCTGTTTTGGTCCAGATACTAGGTTTGGAGGGTGGCAGTGAGAAAGCTTGATCATCTGTCATTCCTTACCTTGTAGTAGTTCCCATGTGCTGTCCATGTAGGCATGTGATGGTGCTTTGGTGTTTGTGGTAGTTGTGCTCAGTGTTCATGCTCAGTTGCTATTTCAACATGCTGTTAAAAACCTGTAAAAGTTACAAAATTGAAATGGTGCTTTTCAACAGTGTCTTTACTGGGAATAACTGAGTAGAATTCCGTGGGACATTTTCAGCCTGTGGCTTTCTACCTACCACATTTAAACAGCAGGTTACAAGTACTGAAATAGTTGGAACTACTTGAAAGGAGATTGTAAACATCCATCATAAGGAAGAGTTATGACTCCTATACTTGTTCACTGGTTAGAGTCAACTGAATTTTAATTCCTCTTTTTAAAATAAATATGTTACAACTTCAGTTCTCATAAAATTCATTGTCAATCTGTTGAAGTAAGCACCTACCTCCAGTGTTGTTTTTGTACTCCAGCAGAATGAAATCCACTGATTTTTCTTACTCCATCAGAAAAGACTGTTTCTGTTCTGATGGAAAAGGATGCAGAACTGAATATATTGTGATCATGGAAAAGGACGCAGACCTGAATATATTGTGATCATGGAAAATTTTCTTGTAGGAAGAAGGCTCAACACTTGAGAAAATTCTCTTGACAGTTGGTAGCAATTAAATATAGTTTAAAAAATTACATGTTTTTTTTCTTAAGAAATTGAAATGATTACATTTTTATTTATGCTGGAGTTCATACTCTTTTAAAATACAAAATAGCCTCTAGAATTTTGGGGAATTTTAACTCCTTGAACAGTTTGAGGAAGAATATAAAAAAAATTAAAATCACCAGAGAAATTATTCTTCTTAATGACAATTTTTCTCCATTAATCTCAGATTAGATAAAGTATGATTAAAGACTGTTCTATTTATCTTCAGTAAAGTATGTGGAGGTCTTTTCCTAATCTGCATTCTTGCATTAGTAAAAGGAATTATATGCTTGAGGTCAAACAAGATGATTTGGAGGTCCCTTCCAACCCCTAACATTCTGTGATTCTGTGATTAATGATTATCTTCTATTTTTCAAGTCTAAAGCATATTAATGACTGCTGTATGGAGTTTACTTGAGCATTGCAAATACAAAGATGTGAAAAGGAAGTGACAGCTTTTGCTCAAAACTAGTATACTATCTTCAGTCTAGACCTTCTTCTCTGGTACATGCACCAGTGCAGATCTCACTAAAGTTCAATGTAGGTATGCAGTGGTAAATGGATTCCCATAGAGAGAAAAAAAAACACATGAAAAAATGTAATCATGGAAGATGTTTGATAAACTATAGGATTATTTAATAAACTGCATCTTGTCAAGAAGTCCACTCTCATTGAAACTAATAATCTAATTCAGGGAGCTATCAAAGAACTTTTCAGTGACATTGTTTCCAGAAAATAATGCAATGGTCTGTTTTTCCTCAAACCAGCAGACAGCAACGTGCAGTTTTCTGTTTATACCTGCTTTACATCTAGCAATGACCTGGTACCCTGGGTTAGGTCTAGAAATGCCCTCTACCTTGCTCTTTAGAAAGCAAAGCGACTTGAGATAAGCATTCATGTTTATTATTTCTATCCTGAAAACGTACCTACTATTGCATGGCCGAAATGTTTATCTTTTGGTTTCAATCATCTGCCACATTGTGTTTGAAATGCAGAGTTGTCAAAGAGAAGACAGATCTGGAAACCCTGCCATTCCGGTTCATCGGAGCGTAACCTTGCTCATTCGCATGTGTATGACCACAAACAAGTCACTTAAGCTCTTTGTACTCTTCTTTTTTTGCTGTATGAAATAGTGATAATATGCACTCTATAAAATTTTGATGGATGCTATGGTTTTTTATAGAATTAGTGTATATTTTAATTAAATTGTTGGGGTAGAATCTTCCAAAGCCTATCAGTGTGAAATATTCCTAATAATTCCCTTCTCTGTCTTTACCTTCATTTATTGTTCTTTCCTGGTAACTGACATCCAAAGTTTTACAGGACTATTTTATATTGATGTTTCCTGTGAGGTAAAACTGAAGGATAAGTTGCATTCTTCACTCCAAAGTCTCTGAAATGTTTATGGATTCAACATATGCTGAGATGTGTTACTCCCTTTTCTATAATTGTATGTGTTTAAGGTTAACTGGTTAACCACTTTGATTTCACGTGTTTTGCATCTTGCATCCAAGCCTGCTGTGAACTTGATCCAAACCCAGTCAAGTTAAGTCAAGACACTTCAAAAAACTGTCAGCCAAGCTATATAACCCCCATAGTATTTATAACCACATGGAAAGCATACCATGAACTTAGAGAATCTGTATCTAATGTTATTTTATCATTTTTCTTTTCTTTTTTTGTCCCAGGACAGAAAGGTTGGCCAAAGATATTATGCAAGACATTGGAGACAACGATATTGTGGTTCTCTGTGTCCTCAAAGGTGGCTACAAGTTCTGTGCTGACCTTGTGGAGCACATTAAAAATCTCAGCAGAAATTCAGAAAGATTCATCTCCATGAAAGTTGATTTTGTTAGACTGAAAAGTTACCACGTAAGTCAACATCTTCTTTATATAGATTCTGGTTGTATGCTCATAATAAATAGTTGACTTTGGTAAATGGGAATTCCACACCCCCCCAGTTACAAGGAAAATGGTGTGAAAAATATTTTTGCTTGAAAAACCTATGAGGTTTTCTTTCGAACTATTTGCTTATGTTCCTTTATACTTTCTGGGCAGTATGAATGAGGATATGAAGCATCCTGAAGCTGTATTTTTTATTTAGTCTGTCTTGACTTTTGGATGGAAAAGTATTCAAGTTTCCATGATGTAAAATGTCAGCATGTCCTTTGTTCTCAAAATCCTCAACAGTTCTGTCAAGTTTATTTCATGTTACTTCATTTTCCACCCCCATTCACACATAGTTTGGCATAACTGCAAGATGATAAATCTATGTCTTATTCTAAATGTTTAATGCTAAGTAAATGAAATGCTTTCATCTTCATAACATGCTGTTTACATAGCAGCAAGATATACCACTAGATGCTTATAGCATTTTATAAAAACAATGAAATAAACCATTGAACCAAATTCACTGTTGAAGGAAGAATCAAAACTTCTGTTATCTTCAGAGGAAATTGTGCAATAATGATTCATTTGTTTCAGTCAGGCAATGATTTGTTTCAGTGAGATGAATGGTCTTTTTTTAGAATTACATTAGATTACAGTTTCTCTTTGCATAAGCTGTGCATTCATATTCCACCTTGTAGTCTACACTCCATAGTGAGGGAGCATTTCTAGAAGCAAATTGTCCTAGAAATGTCTGAGGAAGTACACTAAAGAAGTGGAGTGATAATACAGCTTCTCTCTGAGCATTCAACTTGCTGAGTCAAGGATTTCCCACAATAACTCTAAATCTTTTCCACAGACAGGGGTTGGTTGGTTGGTTGGTGTTTCACTCTGACCCCAGTGACCATAAACTTTTCCTAACTTTCACAAATTCAGCCTGATTTTTTTCCATCATAAAAGAGAAGTGGATCACAGCCTTTTGTAGCCATTTGGTCAGCATTTGGTCCTGGGACTTCTCTGAAGAATTAGTCAGGCCTATGAAGAACATGTGCAATACTAATATTATACAATTTCTAGCTTTTTAGCAGTATTCCAGAACTATTTAATAAAGTAAAATATAATGGGGTTTTTTGCATAAAAGCACACAGAAATTACACTCATGTATTTTTTTTGTGCAGTTACAAGGGCTCTTCAATAATTCTGCGTGGTGAATAGCAGAACTACTTAAACTGGTTTTTACCTTGCACAGGTCGTATAGGTAAGGCACATGCTTTTCCTCTTGGGTTATCTCTTACCCAGTATGAAGATACCCTGGTTCTAAAATTTCTTTACTTGGTGACAACTCAACTCTTATTAGCCATAGTAACCCATAACCAATGAGTATCAGGAGATGTATAATATGAAAGTGGGGAAATCTTCACATCATTGTGTAGGAAATAAAATAGAAGCATGTTCTATCAAGCTGAAACAGCAATACTTTTTTTTTTTCCCCACCCTCAAGGATGTCATTATCAAGAGTAAGTCCTAGATGATCCTACCTTTTAGTGGCTCTGTATATTTTGGATCTTAGCCTCATGGTAGCACCTTCCTTAGAACTAGTGCTTGTATCTTAGTTTTTGGAAAGTAAGTCTGTTTTTTTCTTACCAGTGCTTCCAAACAAGTGTCACGCATTTAGAGCCTGAAGCTGTACTTCATTTAGTGCTTGGAACAGTGCTTGATACCTGCCTGGTCTTGAGAAGAAGAATGACACTGCAGTCATGAAATTACATTACATGAAATTACCTGCTCTAGTGGGAGGTGTCCCTGCCCATGGCAGGGGGTTTGGAACGAGATGATCTTTAAGGTCCCTTCCAACCCTGACAATTCTATGACTGATTCTCCATTAATCCTGGCAGATTCATTCCATGAGATGTGCATAACTGAAATGCTGGCTGAAGTACCAGTGCCACTACCTGCCATCCTTTGTGTTCAGTTATTGTTGTGCCCCGTCCAAGTGCAGCTTTTGGAGAATGTACCTTTGTCAACGTACGTGTGGTCAGAACACTTGATGTTCCTAGTTTGAGTGGCTCTTTATCTCAGCCTGATACAAGACTTCCAAAGAACCCATGTCTCCTTAATCTGTAATAACATACCTCTCACAGTGTTTTACACTTCAATAAGAGTCAACTAATTACAGTTTCAGAGGTAAGACTTTGTGTCAAGTCTTGTTCCACATACCGGTTCCGCTCCTCTGCTTCCCTTTGCCTTTTCTGTTCCACTTTCTAGTAACATTATCACTGCTCTCTCTTTTTATCCCTTTTTCATTTTATAGATGCAGTTCTCACATTATTTATCCTGCTTTCTTTTACTAACTGTTCTCTGTTTCTCTTCTAAAGGGAGTCCTGCTTCTCTCAATATACTTCCTTCAGATATGTCCCCCTGCCCCCCTCCAGCTGTTTAAATACAACTAAATTCATCTCAAACTCATGGGATTTTTGACTTGTCTCATTCCAGCTTCAGTACTGAAAGGTTAGTTGATTTTTAGAGGTTGCAATTTAAAGTGCTGTTTCTTGGTTTAATCGTGTAGCAAAAATGGGCTGTAACTGTGACCCTAAGTCAGATCTTGGCATCAGTGAATGCACATCCTAATTGCAAAGTATCAGTGGGAAATGTTGTACTTTGATGTCTGTCATATGGACGTGATTACAGGAAAAGGAGATTGCAAATATGACCAGCTTGACATGGCTCTTTGTTTTTCAAACCTGTCATCATATTCCAGAATTTAGACACTTAATTAGTATGTTAAGATTTGCTTTCATATTAAGTAGCTGAAAGTTGGGCATGCAAGTGCTTTTTTAGACTTCTTCATACAAATGAATTGATTAAAAAAAAAAAAGTAAAAGAATAAAAGCATAGTACATTTAGATTCTCGGGATGTTAATGTGATGAGTGTCTGCTTGTGCTCCCACAGTCAGAACGGTTTTATCTGGTTGCAAAGTATTGACATATGTGCCAAAGCCCAGGCATATTTATGAGAACCTTTCCTGTGTTTTACAACTGTTGTCTTGTTTCATTATCTCCAATTGTCATGTCAGAGTACTGAATTCAGTATATACACAGGTAATGTGGGAAAATAACATTTGATTATTACTTTTAGAGGCAACAAAGTGGAATCCAGTTTAGGAAACCATAGCCTAAAAATAACATGGTTATACTGTTTATATTCTGCATTATGCATCAGTGTTAGTTCTTAGAAATTCAATAGAATTCCTGCAACTGAAACTGGGAGTGCAGCATGTCTGAAAGAATGTTTTTATTTCCTCTAGAAATCAAACTGTATTTTCCCATTTCTTTTTTTTGTTTGTTTGTTTCATTTTTTTTTTCACTTGAATATTAAACTTAGACAGTAGAGAAAGCTAAGGAGCCTACACATGTGGACAGAAACTTGTAAGCTCAGGTGTAGATAAATAAAGAAAAAAATAGGCATGCTTAGTTGTAAACAAAGCTTATATCTGTAAATCAAGAAGTACATGATTTACAAAGAAACACTGTTATAACTCAGATTTTTAACACTTCTTAACCAAGGAGAACAACACTAAAAATAATTATTAAATGTAAAAGAATTATGACTGGAAGATAAGTGGATAGTTTTCTTCCATAGAAATATAATTTTTGAGAATGGTTTCTTGTAGATTTACAGGTAATATAATATACTTGTTTTAATTTTAGTTTTGTGTACTTAAATGAGCTCAAAACAAGGAGATTGTTTAAGTGGAGATTTGGTTAGAGGCTGTACGGTGACTTCACAAGCTTCCAGGTTGAATTAGAGCTTGAGACAGAAGAGGATGTTCTGGCTCATAAAGGCTAATCCCCTGCTAATAGATGCAACAATATCACCTAATCCTGTTCTGTGGGTATGCCAAATGTCATCTTTAAACCAAAGCTCAGTTTTCAAATGGAACTGGAAAAATGGAGAAGTAGAGGACGTATGCAGAGCCTGGAGACTTTTTGGAGAAGTTCTCAGCAATCTGGCAGTAGAAGAGAAATAAATGCATGTGAGTTAAGATTTCTTTATTGGACAGATGATGGAAGCTAAAAATGGAAAGAATCGTGCTAAGACACATTGTTGAAACTGGTGGAAGAGAGGGAAAACACCACATGCTTTTATTAGGCAGACCCTTGTGGTTTGTAGGTGCATGGCTACCTGTTCTTGTAAAACATTTACTATTCCCATGTCACTATCCCTAGATGTCTATTTAATTCTCTTAATTACTGCATTTTGCAAAGTAAGCATGATAGTAAACCTCACGTTTTGGGGAAGGGCAAATGAATATAGGTGGCATAGCTTTTTCGACTGAAAACCATGGAGATCTAAATTAGAAGTGAAACTGATAATTTTCCTTAAGACTTTTGTGATTTCTTTGGTTGTTCCTGGGTGGACTAAAGTAACAGAATACCACTCATCTCTGTTATTTTGAAATAACACTGTTACATTAAACTCTGTTATTCTGAATAACTTTGAGACCCACTTGGAGTGCTGCTTACAGCTCTGGGGTAGTCAGTACGGGAAAGACAGACGTGTTGGAGGGGGTTCAGAGGAGGGATATGATCAGAGGGCTGGAACACCTCTCCTGTGAGGAAAGGCTGAGAGAGTTGGAGTTGTTCAGCCTGGAGAAGACAAGGTTCTAGGAAGACCTTATTGTGGCCTTTCAACACTTTAAGGAAGCTTATGAGAAAGATGGGGACATACTTTTTCTTTTTAGCAGAGTCTGTTGCAATAGGACAAGGGGTAATGGTTTTAAACTAAAAGAGGGTAGATTTGGACTAGATATAAGGAAGAAATATTTTACAATAAGCATCATGAAACACTGGCACAGGTTGCCCAGAGAGGTGGTAGATGCCCAATCCATGGAAACATTCCAGGTCAGGTTGGCCAGGGCTCTGAGCAACCTGCTCTAGTTGCAGATGTCCCTGCTCCCTGTAGGGGGGTTGGACTAGATGGCCTTTAAAAGTCCATTCCAACCCAAACTATTCTATGGTTCCATGATTCTACAAAACTCTGCAATGCATTTCTGAAAGAGGATAGTAGGTGAATTGTTTGTAATCTGATTATACACCAGTTATTAATTCCATCTTGAGCACAGATTATTACAGAATTTTGATCTGTTTTCCATACAATATCTGAATTGTGGATTCTAGCAATGCATTTTTCACCTTCTGATGTCAAGAAGATATTGTTGAAAATCATCCTAAAAATATGAATGAACTTCAAGGGAATGCTGCTCACTGTTCACTTGGAGGAACCTTCTAGAGGATTATGTGGATTTGTCAATTCATGTAATTCTTTAAAATGAACACATTATTTATAGCTTCCAGAACATAACTAACAAAAAAAATGTGACCTCAGAATTCTAATCCATGCACAATGGCTGCATTGAAGTCTGTTCACAAACAAATCCATTGATATGATCTGTTTCCTCTTCAGCCTCCAGTTGTTTGAAATATATTTACAACTGTTGGTTATTAATCTTGGCATAAATAGGACCATTAGTGCTGCAAAATTCTGAAAACAAGCAACAAAACAAGCATTGTTTAGTGGAAATCTGAATGTTTTTGCTATATGAAGCCATCTCAGTAAATAGTTTTGCTAGATCTCTCTACTGTAGGAGTAAGGAAACAGGGGGATTTTATAATGAGGAAGTTGAAAGCTAGCTGGTAAATGTAGTAAAATAATTTATTCTTCTGCTGTATAGCTTTGCTTCTCGTTCACCATTACTGAATTCTTACATCTTAAAAACCAGAAGAGCATGAGGCATCAGGCTATAATCAGAGGAGAGAACAGTATAAAAGGTATTTTGCATAATAACCTGTTCTTATTCAGTATTATTTTACTGTATGGAACTTGCTTTTTGAAGATCAGTATGAACTTTATATCTGAAAACAATATGTTGTAATCCTGGCCCTAAAAAGCAAGTAACTTCAGAGTGGTTTTATTCACTTAACAACACAAAAGAGGTAAGTGTATTGCTTGCATTCAGTGACTTAGATCTATACCAGACTCCACACCAGGGTTACAGTGTTGGTTTATCTCCATGCCTCTGTGTCATGAAAACACAACTATGATCTGCTGAGAAAAACACGCGTCCTGAGATGATAACTGAGATGATAACTGTGTCATCTTCTTGTCGCTGAGTAGCCATGGAAGAACTACAAATTGGAGCCTACCTGCTAGAATGAATTCCTATCAACTTTTAGGCCAAGTTCTGCAATAATTTCACAAGATTGAACTCCAGGTTATCTGTGAATTATCATTTTGACATGCAAATAAATAGCTTCAGCGTAGGCAAAAAGAGGTTTATTTATTTATTTACTTCGGAGAGAGGTTGTGTATATACTAGACATTCAACAACAAAATACTTGCTTTTAACCTTTTTCAGGTGCCTGGCTTGCAATTCTCACTGTAGACAGCAAACACCTGTACAGAGAATTGTGCAGCATGATACACTTTGAGAAGCTAGTGGGCAACAAAAATATGGAACTGATTTAGTCCATGCAAGCTACCGGTGTCGAGGATATAGACCTTAAAGTTGTTGCTGTTCTGAGGAGTGTGTTCCAGTGATCTGAGACAGTGCTGCCAAATAGATGTTTTATGGGCAAGTGAAAGATGAGAGATTTGGGACTAGAAAACTACCCCTAGAATTACCAAAGGGACTTTATCTCTGTGCACTTTTCCATGGCTATGAATGGATAAAATGGCATTTGCATGCTAAAGCAGTAGTGTATTTTTGAGTGACAGCTCTGTGGAATGCTCAAACCTGCTAAAAGGAGTGAGTAAAAGCTCATTTACAGTTCCAAGCTAAATATATGCCCAAGTCTTAAGCAGGTGCTGATGCTATCTCTATATCTATGATGCTTCAGGTTTTTTTCCTGAAACTTAGTAAGACCTGAAATGGTTAAAAAGGTGAGGAACAGTGGAAACAGATCATATTTTGTGGGGATAGACTGTTTGGAGATGCTACAATTCACAGTCCTCCTGTGCCCAAATGTTCATTTTCCAAGTGTTAAGACTAGATTAAAAATAGAATATTTTTTCATAAAAGAAACCAAAAAATATTCTACCTGCAGCAGTGTCTTACTGCAAGATATCAGCCTCGGAGACACCAAAGCTTTCCAGAGAAATAGCTGAAAATGTGTTAGTAGTGGAAGTTGTCCCAAAAGCTTGTTCCTGCAACTAGCTGATGAAATCTTAACAGAAATGTACCAAAATGTAACGAAAAGAACATCAGGCTCATTGGTTAAGTTGTGGCTGGTGTTATTAGAGTAACAGCATGATTCAGGCAACCTTGAGATTAACCTTTCCTTGATCTGTACATCAGGCACAGATAGGTGATGGTTTGCTGTGAAAACTAAGACACTGGAACTGGGTCTCTTTTCTGTTTGCACCTGCCCTGGCTGGAATAATGACAGCCTCCAGTTCATTCCTCAGCGACTGCAGTGCCCTCCTGCCAGTCACACTTGCCTGCTTTTGAGCACTTCCTACCTAACCTGTCTCAGCCCAGATCAGACCAGTTCTGAGAGACTTTTTATTTGAACTGTTTCAGCTTGCTGGATTCATTTTTACTGTTCCAGACACATCTGTGCATCTCAGCCTGCCAGTAGCCCCTGCCAGAGGGGCAGTTCAAGCAGCTGGGGACAGCCTGTGGGCAGTAACTTCTTCAGTCAGCACTGAAAAAGTTCTTGAAAAGCACTGAAAAAAGCACTTGCTGGGAAAAGATGTCTACCCATAGTCCAGGGAGCTTTGTAACCAAGCGTGCAAGCCTCTGACTCCCCTCTTCTTTATCTGAGAGATGCTCCCCAGAGGTATCAGAGGGAGTGTGGCTATTTCAACTCTGATTATTTTTATGTACCAACCTACTTTTCGTAGTGTTCTAAGGCAAACTGAAGGAGGCTGTCCTATATGTACTAAAATGTGACCTCAAAATTCTGTGCTGTGAAACTTCTCAGATCTGGAGGCAGATGTTCTCCTTTCTGGGCATCTACGGCTTTCATTTAATGTGATGGCAGAGCTGTGAGATAGGAGAGCTGAAATTCATCACTCGCTCAAGGCCCTCTTGAGCGTAAGCAAGAAGAAAGTGTTTCTGATTTAAGTTATTTTAATTAAAACATACAGTACTTTCCTGTTGGACACTGCTTAGGGGCTTGGAGTGTTACTAATAGTGTATAAGTAGGCGTTAATTTGTGGGCACAGTTCAGGAAAGGTCATAATAAGCCTATCACACAGGCAGTTTATCAAGTGTATCTGTAATGCAAGACTTAGTCATAGAGGGGTGATCTCTGTAGCCGTATGCAGCAGATAACACACCTACACACCATTTAAATATGTTAGCACCATCTGAATCCTTAGTGACTCTATTTTTTTTTTTTATAAGTATGAGTAAGTGTTTCAGTGACTCACACACAGAAGATCTGGGGGAACAGCTCAGCCAGGGGAGAACTGAGTAGGAAGTGGCCTGATTGCCATGGGGATGGAGCGAGAACAGATGTGGCAGTGAAGGCAGAGTGGTGCTGAGCTGTGCTACAGCTCCAGCAATACCAAAATACTGTTTTAAGGCAATTATGGGGCATATTAAAGCAAGTAATTACTTGCCTCGTCAAGAGACTTTTAATTTTGATCTGTTGTTCCCTGCTTAGATACTACCTTCCTTCATACTGAGTTGTGATTTTTTTTTTAGCTGCAGAATCCTTTTTTTTTAACCGAAACAAAAAATTGCAGTTTTCCTGTGTTGTGGATTGGTACTCTGCACTTCTGGACTTCAGCTCTAATGCAAACTCCACAAGAGGTATTTTCTAATCTTTCTGGAGATATTTGTCTCCCCCAGGGTCACATTTTTCTAACAAGCTGTAATGTTTTCATTTCAAAAAATGTTTTCCAATTTGAACTAAATGTTTTAGACAACATGATGTTATGGAGGTACAGCTACTATGTATAAATGGAGTTTTAGATCCAAAGCTCATTTTTCTTAAGGTTTTTAATATGTGGCATTTTTCCTGAGCTTAGATCTTTGGTACTTTTAAGCAATTCAGGTTTATGGAACATCTTAACATTTGAGACTCTGGATGTGTTTAAAATTGGTCACTTTTAGAACAGATTCAAAGCATCAAGGGATTTGATAAAAAGCATTCAAGAGCTTATCTTTTCAAAGAGTTAGATTCTAAAGTTCCCCTGGATACAGTATCTGTTGTAAAGCAGTGGTTTGTTAAAAAGCCTAAAAAACTGAAATTTAGTCTTAGTAAAATATTTTGTTGCATATTCCACAAAAAAATACAGTAAGCTACTACTAAATGATGACTTGCAATACTGTATGTCATCATTTAGGAGAAGTAAAGTTCGTATTTTAGTCTGCTTCACAGAATTTTACAGTGACAGGTAGGCTCTTGTGTGTAAGAAAGGTCCAGAACATAATGGTTGCTAATCCTGTTGTACAAATAAGATCTGACAAGTTTGAAAGTATCATGACATGTTTATGAATTGGAAACATATCACCTTGATTACTTACTTGCTTGCTAATAAAACCTTTTAGTGTGTGGCTTTTTATAGTAAGATCTAAACTGGGGCAAAATTAATTAAAAGAAGCCAAAGGGTTCTAATTTTCCTAAGGAATTCTCTGGCTCTTTTTGACTGGCATCTCTTAAATGCTGTTTCTTATAACAGATCATAGCATGTGCAGTGTTCATGCAGTGCCACACCCCAGGGGTGCTGTAAGGCATGAAACAAAAAGGTTGCTTGGGAGGAATATTGCGATAGCAAGAAGTACTGCGTTACTGCAGGGCTTATCTGTCTGACACAATGCAAAAATCTCTTCCCTCATTTGATAGACAGAAGTTAGAATATTTAAATAGATAAGGGGTACTATAAAATAACCTTGCAAGAAAACTCCCAAAGGATATGTGTGTTGTCAGAAATTTCCCAGTTGTCACTAGCCAAGGGACTGAACGCAGTGTTAAGAAAGAGAGCGATACTGCATTGTGAGAGTCAATGCTACGCTTGGCTCTGGATTGCTGGGCTTGACTGAGCACTGGAGGTTTTTATCAGTCTCAGCTTTTGTGAATTTGCTTACACCTATCTATCTGCTTTCTCTGCCTGTGGCTATTTGACAAATTCGAAGGTTCTTCTCCTTACCTTCCTTTTATTGCCACATCCGAGGAACTGCTGATAGTCAGGGTCAGAAGGTTAGTGCTTTGTGCTTAGTCTAGAGAAAGTTGTTTTCTCTTGCACTTGCAGGACCCACCCCCCACAAAGGGGCAGAATTTTTAGTATAGAGCTACAGATTCATTATAGAATTTTTCACAATGTTAATTCACTTGTGTCCATCACTTTACAACACAATATAAAAAACATAAAAGTGGGTTAAGTTGGTCGGTAAAGATCTAGTAATGTCCCAACTGTCACGCTGAGACTCTCTGTTGATGCTGGGAAACAGGACTTCTAGTTCCCCTGCTGTAATATTCATACATTTAATGCTAGACAGTAATTGTGTAAAAGACACATATGCCAGTTAACGTGGATTTGGACCCAAACTGACCTTCCCCTAGCTGAGTCCAGCATAATTGGCCATAGCACACTTGATGTCGGTAGAATTTAAGAATAGACAGATAGAATTTAAGTTCCTCAGGGCAGCTAGGAGGACGTGCTCCAAGCTTACAACCCTGGACTTTTGTTGTTCAGGCTTTGATTGCTTCAGGGATCTGCTGGCCAAAGTGCCATGGGACAAAGCCCTAGAGGGTAGCGGGGCCCAGGACAGCTGGTTGACATTCAAGGATCACCTTCTCTGTGCCCAGGAGCAAACTATACCAGCAAAGAGAAAGGCAGGGAAGGATGCTAGGAGACCTGCCTGGACGGACAAGGAGCTCCTGGACGTGCTGTCACGCAAAAAGAAACTCTACAAGGAGTGGAAAGAAGGACAGCTAGAATGGGGGAACACGAGGAAGCTTCCTGAGCAGCAAGAGACCTGGTTAGAAAAGCTAAAGCTCAGTTAGAATTAAATCTAGCCAGGGAGATCAAGGGAAACACCAAAAATTTCTATTGGTACATGAATGGCAAGAAAAAGCCTAGGGAAGGTGTGGGCCCCCTCAGAAAGGAAACTGGAGAACTGGTGGCAGGTGATGCTGAGAAGGCCAAGGTCCTCAATGACTTCTTTTCCTCAGTCTGCACTGGCAAGGGCTCCAGCCACACGCCCAGCCACAGAAGATGATGGCAGGGGTCAGATGAAAGAACTGCCCATTGCAAGTGAAGATCAGGTTCGTGACCATCTGATGAACCTGAAAGTGCACAAGTCCCTGGGACCCGACAGGATACACCCAGGATGCTGAGGGAACTGTTGGATGAGGTTGCTAAACCACCATCTATTCTATTCCAAAAGTCACGGCAGCCCGGTGACGTCCCCACTGACTGGAAAAGGGGAAATAGAACCCCCATATTCAAAAAGGGAAAGGAGGATGAACCCGGGAACTACAGGCCAGGCAGTCTCACTTCTGTGCCTGGGAAGATCATGGAGTGGATCCTCCTGGAGGCACTACTGAGGCAGATGAATAAAGGTGCAGTGATTGGCTACAGCCAACACGGCTTCACCAAGGGAAAATCATGCCTGACTAACCTGGTGGCTTTCTATGAGAAGGTCACAACATCAATAGATGAGGGAAGAGCAAACGATGTCATTTAGCTGCCCCTGAGCAAAGCCTTTGACACTGTCCCGCGTGACATTCTGCTCTCCAGGCTGGTGAAATATGGGTACGATGGATGGAGAATGCAGTGAGTAAAGAACTGGTTTGATGGCTGCTCCCAAAGAGTGGCTGTCAATGGGTTGGTATCCAAGTGGAGACCAGTGACAAGTGGAGTCCCTCAAGGATCAGTACTGGGACCAGTCTTGTTTAACATCTTTGTCAGTGACATGGACAGTGGCACTGAGTGCACCCTCAGCAAGTTTGCCAATGGCACCAAGCTGTGTGGGGCTGACACGCTGGAGGGAAGGGATCCATCCAGAGGGACCCTGACAGGCTGAAGAGGGGCCCGTGCCAACCTCATGAAGTTCAACAAGGCCAAATGCAAGGTCCTCCATCTGGGTCAGAGCAATCCCAAGCACCAATATAGGCTGGGCAGGGACTGGCTTGACAGCAGCCCTGAAGAAAAGGACCTGGGAGTGCTGGTGGATGAGAAGCTCACCATGAGCCATCAGTTGCTCTTGCAGCCCGAGGGCCAATCGTATCCTGGGCTGCATCGAGAGAAGCGTGGCCAGCAGGGCGAGGGAGGGGATTCTCCCCCTCTGCTCCACTCTCGTGAGGCCTCACCTGGAGCACTGAGTCCAGTTCTGGAGCCCCTGGCACAGGAAGGCTATGGATGTGCTGGAACGTGTCCAGAGAAGGGCCACGAGGATGAGCAGAGGGCTGCAGCACCTCTCCTATGGGGACGGACTGAGAGAGTTGGGGTTGTTCAGTCTGGAGAAGAGAAGGCTCCGGGAAGACCTTATTGTGGCCTTCCAGCATCTGAAGGGGGCTACAAGAAAGCTGGGGAGGGACTTTTTAGGCTGTCAGGCAGTGACAGGACTGGAGGGAATGGATTAAAGCTAGAGATAGGTCGGTTCAGGTTGGACATTAGGAAGAATTTCTTCCCCATGAGGGTGGTGAGACACTGGCACAGGTTGCCCAGAGAAGTGGTGGAAGCCCCATCCTTGGAAGTGTTTAAGCCCAGGCTGGCTGGGGCTGTGAGCAACCTGCTCTAGTGGGAGGTGTCCCTGCCCATGGCAGGGGGGTTGGAACCAGATGATCTTTAAGGTCCCTTCCAACCCTGACAATTCTATGATTCTATGTCCTATATGAGTTTTGCATTTTGCTGTGATTTAGCATAGTAACAAGAGGAAAGCTTTCCCTATGCTCTTCAGCTTATTCTTCTGAGAGCTGAGGAAGAATAAAAGCCCAAGTTTCCTGTTCCAAGAGCATGGGCCTGTATTACATTATTATCACAAAAAGTGGACACCCTTCGTAATGCCTCCTGGCAGTTCAAAATGAGTACCTGGGTGGGATTGTGGCAGTCCTGGGGAGTGTGCTTCCCAAACTGTTCTTTTTCCTATCTCTGGAGACAAAGTACGTGGTCTGAACCTCACCTTACGTGACTGAACAGCCCTATGAAATTGTTAGTACCTTTTCTCATCCTGGAACATGCAGATTTTATTTCTATGTTTTAAGTATTATTTTACAGAACAAAAGGAGATTATCACAGCATCACAGAATGCCTTGGGTTGGAAGGGACCTCCAAAGCTCATCAAGTCCAACCCCCTGCAGTGAGCAGGGACATCTTCACCTAGATCAGTTGCTCAGAGCCCCATCAAGCCTGATCTTGAACATCTCCAGGGATGGGGATCTTCACCACCTCCCTGGGCAACCTGTTCCAGTGTCTCACAACCTTCATGGTGAAGAAATTCTTCCTAATGTCCAACCTGAATCGACCTATCTCTAGTTTTAATCCATTCCCTCTGGTCCTATCACCACATGCCCTTGTAAACAGTCCCTCTCCAGTTATAGTACGGTTACCGCACATGGAAACCTCAGGCTACGCTCTATGGAAAGTAACCTGAGCTTTGAGGATGTATGGTGTTTGTGGTTTGTATATGATTCAAAACATTTGGTGTCACATGTTCTTGATTTCAGCTCTTGCTGGATTTTCTAAGTGTACAGGTGCTGTTTGTGCCATATGGTTGTAAGTGGTGCTGCAATCTTACTGCCCCGTTCTTCCACAAAGGAACACACTGAACCAACACCAACATACATAAAGCTTAACTGCTAAACCAGAAAGAAAAATATTAAAGAATTGTCTATATTCCTTATTAGCCAAATTAGATGGTCTAAATTATGCTTCAATTTACAACATTTTGGCCATTTTCCCATAGAGGTACTTCATGTTTATGCCAATAAAACTGAATTCATATCTCTGATTGGAGATTTTAAGGAAAGTTTTACTGCAGGAGATCATGTATGCAGAAAATTTTCTTTAATTGAAATATCTTTGTTCTGTATATCCACAGCACTTATTAATAGGTCAAAATATAGTGTTGAACAGATGCTTTCAGCAAAATAAAATAGTATCAAGAATTTAGAGCTTTTCATATTTGCCCCTTTCAAATAATTTCGTAGTTGCAGGTATTATCTCTATTAACCTGGGTTAATTATAGTAGCAATGCATGTGAGTTCACATTAGTTGGTGTCTGAGAGTCCATGCGAGAGAGATCAATTCCAAATGCCTCGGCCATAAGGGAGAAGAAAAAATAACAACAAAAAAACTCTTCAGTGTCAGTTTATGCTTCATGAACTGTGAGAATCTCCACGGTACCGTGGCAGCATAACTCCTATAGGGGATGAATTTTGTAGTATCTTTCTCAAGATCCCTTAGCTTCTTTGGATTAAATACAGAGAAGGCATGCAGGAGTCCTGCTCCACAAGGAATTAACTGAATTTTTGAGTAGATGATTGTAAACAGTCCAATGTATTAAGTTTAATAACTTACTGTTGCCCTGAAAGTTGCTGAAGCTGAATGATCTGCCTTGTTACTGCTGGGGAGAAACATAGACGTGTGTTACCACAGGTCAGCTGATAAGAAGTACCTTGCTGTCAGTAAATTCGTTGTTTGTCTTTCTCTGTCCAAAGGCAACTTCCTCATTGCAGAAGTCTGGCCTTCCCTAAAACTGGGTAGACCAGCCTGAATGTCAAGCACTTCCAAACCTGTGTGATGGAGCTCTTAGTTAAGGAAGAAAAAGAAGGAAGAAAAAGAATGAAAAATAAGTGAAATCTTCAGGTTAGTTGTAGCTTAGATGTAGCCCCAGAGAAGTGAAGTATGACTTGCACTGTAGTACCTAGAGCTCTGATAGATATACCTACCCCACTTTAATCTTTACCATGGTGGGTTATCCTGGCAATAGCAGCAAGGCTGATCTCAGAGCAGCATAGTCAGTGATGTGGTTACCCAGCAGCTCAGGAAGGCAGCTTTAACGCCAACAGAGACAGTGTCAGTGCTTCAGTGCAAATGTCCCTGTAATATCCCTGGAGGACGGGTGATGTTCTGACAGTAGGTATATGCCAGTTCACTGTATTTCATTTCCAGTTGGTTCAGCACTGGTGGCTCGTTTGCAAGGTATTCAAAGCACCTCCTACAAGTACAGCAGTGACTTGGCACTTGATTATTTTGAGTGGGGGTGTGTCCCAGCAGTTGCAGACTGCCCTTTGGTATATATTTGATTTTGAGGAAGGGAAGGCATGCTTCCCAGTCTGTACTGGGAAGCGATCCATATCATTCCAATTTATTTGCACAAGTCTCCATTACTTAGGAGTTGTCCTCTGAATCCCTGCCGTGAAAACCATGATAGCCTTGTTCTTAGCTGCTGTTCTTAAGAGAAGAAACCCCAATTGGTATTAGTTCAAGTGTATGTTGCTTGTAAGTACAGCATCTTATGCATTACCACTCTGCCAATTTCTTCTTAGTTCTGGAGATACACTGAGGATAATTTCATAGCTTATATTTTATATATCAGTTTGACTTTACCTAATAGTCAGAATAGGTTAATAGACAATGTAGATGCCTTACTGACACTTCCCCATCCAACATATTCATGCACCGAGTACATCGCAGGAGGGAGGCTGCAAAGCAATTGCGTTTCATACTAGGGTGTCAGCATCCAAACTGGAACATCAGAATTTTTATTTTAATTATTATGTTCATGACTGAGATGGTAGAACATGGTCATATAGCAAAAGGTATCATAATTACCGCACAGTATATAATTTCAAAGCAAAAGCCTGCCTAACTGCATGTACATCTATCTAAACTCTGCCAACACCTGCAATTAATTTCTGTGATGCTATTTTTCAAGTGCAGAAAGCTTGGTTATATTATGAATCAGTTTGCTGCTGCTAAGTCACGCAGAAGTAGTCATTTTCTGTGTGAAAGTTTTGTGAGAGACATTGCTTCTGTGGTTTCATTTGTGAAAGACTAACTGGAAAGAAACTTGTTTTAATATCTGCTCTGTTTTCATCTGAATTATGTTTTTTTCTTAACTAAAAACCATATCTGCAGTGTGTGTTAATTTGTATGCCAGAGTATACAGTTCCCCTTGGGGTTTCTGTCATTTTCAGTTTCTGTTGAAGCAGTGAATTGTAGCCATGCCTCTGAAAAGACATATCCATTTCATAAGACCCTTGTGTCCAGGTGATGTTTCAAAGTCTCATCTTTACTGTATGAACTACCAAGAATTTTGTTCAAAACCTCATAACTGATTGACTTGGTTAAGTGTCTTCTCCCCTTTGGCTTTAACGCCATCCACCTTGTTCCCTCAGCTCTTCAGATCACCTTCAAAGTTACTGTTAGTGTGGCCTACCCAGTTGCTCTCCTTCCTCCAGTATCAAATGCTTTAACTGAGGTTCGTCAGAACTCCATTTTTGATGATCATGAACCCTGCACATATGAAATCCAACTGTTTTCATTATTCAGTGAGTAAACCCTATAGGTAAACTTATATTTCTGCTCCAAGACTTTTAGAGTGTAGAGTCCTATTAATCATCCAGTGCAATGTTTTTGTTAAAAAAAAAAATGCTAATACTTTTTTTGGGACATAAATTGGAAGAAATATTAGATTGGTCGTATCTTTTGAAATCTCTCCTCAAATATATTTTATCTAGATTAAAGTGAAACCTTTGAGTAAACTCACAAGCAAATTATCCTGGAGCGGTACCAAGGAGAATTGAGTTAAACATTTGCATGAGACAGAGCCCGAGTGGATAGTTCAGGATGTTACTAATGGAAAATAGTGAAGATCATTGCTTCTTATGTGCCTGTGGTAAATGTGATTGAAAATAATTTCTTTCTGAGTGCTCAGTGAGGTTTTTAGGAAGAAAATATTGATCTCATCTCTTAAGCTGGGGCTCATTTCACCTAACTTCAGATTTCTCACAGCTAGATATCTAGGCATAAGTTATTTGCTGCAGATTTCCCATATGGTGAAATGTATGATTTCACAGAATGTTCGGGGTTGGAAGGGGCCTCGAAAGACCATCTAGTCCAACCCCCCTGCCAGAGCAGGATCACCTACAGCAGGTCACACAGGAACATGTCCAGGCGGGTTCTGAATGTCTCCAGAGAAGGAGGAGGACAACAGCCTCTCTGGGCAGCCTGATCCAGTGGCTGTCACCCTCACAGTGAAAAAGTTCCTCCTTATGTTTACATGGAACCTCCTGTGTTCCAGCTTGCACCCGTTGCCCCATCATTGGACATGACAGAGAAGAGCCTGACTTCATCCTCCTGACACTCACCCTTTCCATATTTATAAACATTAATGAGGTCCCCCCGCAGTCTCCTCCAAGCTAAAGAGACCCGGCTCTCCCAGCCTTTTTCCTCAGAAGGGAGATGCTCCACTCCCTTCATCTCTGTGGCTCTGCACTGGATTCTTTCAGGCAGTTCCCTGTCCTTCTTGAGCTGAGGGGCCCAGAACTGGACACCATATTCCAGATGTGGCCTCAACAGGGAACCGAAGAGGGGGAGGAGAATCACTCTTGACCTGCTAACCACACCCCTTCTAATCCACCCCAGGATGCCATTGGCCTTCTTGGCCATTGATATGATCTACCTTGTTTTCTCCATTAATTATGAAGGGAGCCCAGGATGCATAGATGTAGATGTTTTAACATCCAGATACCTCCATTAAGAACAGAGTAATCCTGTCTTTAATGAATACATTCCAAGGCCATGGGTCCCCCTGTGAGAACAGAAGCAGCATATATCATGTGCAGTTAACGACAGTATTAATTGAAAATAAAAAGGTGAGGCCAAAGTGAATGTGGAAACTGGACTGCACTCTTCTTTAGTGGCCATGTCACATCAAACCTGTTGGTGAAGTGGTGCTTGACTCTTGCTTTCCAAACTCTGACAATTGTGGGTGGAAGTCAGAAACCTTACAAGCAGTAATTCTGTCCTAACCATTTCACTTGGCCTGAATTAGGGAAGGATAAGGGAAGGCTTAGAGATGCTCTGTATTCAGTGGCTTGAGGTTCCAAGGGACAAGTGAAAATGATGATCTGTTCCTGGAAAACCCAGTTGTAGGAGATGGGATGATGGTGCAAAGTAAGAGAGCTGTCCTCCTGGGAATCCTCAAGTTGGTGGATCTGCTGTATCACCCAAGTGGCAGAAAGCAGAGCAGAAGAGGCCTGATGGTCACATCCTTCTTTGTCAGGAGTTTTCCTGATGACTTTCGGGAGAAACAGGTAATCACATTTTTTCAAAGAAATTCCACACGAGCTCTGCAGACTGTAGGAACCAGATGTGTGACAATGACCTGGTGTCCCTATATCCTAATTCAGTTATGCATTTAAACTGTTATGTTAGAGCTACTTTTTTGCCATGATTAGAGAATCTTTGTTTCTCTGAACCCCGTATTAATGTACTCCAGATTCTGCTTCTTTAGAAGAGTAACAGATGTTCACAGTTTGGTGCAGTTTTCAGATGAGCAATGCTGTTTATAATAAATTTACCCGAGACCACCCAACTCATTTCACTTGTAACTTGAATTACGACCAAGTGTTGGTCTCAGGAGATGTAAAAGACATGTAATAATTCTGTGCCCCACCCAGTTTCAAAGACATGACTTAGTACAGATGGAATTTAAATATCTATACCTCCAGTCAACATAGAAAGTAAAAGTTCTATCTTGCATGCCTTGAAAAATGGTGGTGGAAATAGCAACATTCTTGCTTTCATTCATGGGATCTAAGATGTATATTGGCAAAGTTTGAATGAAATGAAATTATTAAACAGAGATGAACAGGTGCAAAAGCACAACACAGCAAGGGAAAACAAAGAAATTGAGATTTATCCTGGCAAATGCAGGTTTTACGTGCAGAAAAAAAATCTGAAGTGCAGTGTTAAATGTAGCTGAGGATGGGGTGTAGGGATGTGACACAATGCACCATGCCTTCTAGAAACAGCTGAAATCCATGTTGTGCTACGTTAACTGAAATACAGTGTGATATGGTTCAAGTGTCAAGTATTTAACAGCAACAATTGTGACGGTAGGGTTTAGGGAGGTTTGAAGGTAAGCATTGAGGAACTTTGGGTGACAGGAAGAGAACCTTTAATTCACGTCTCTGCATTTATAAGAAGTCCTAGAGACTCAATCGTGTCGGTTTTGTCCAGGTATGGAACAACTCCCCAAGGGAAAAAGAAGCTCTGAAAATTAAACAGTTCTGAATGGACAGTAATTCGTGCTGAATGAAACAGATTTTTTTTTTTTCTCTTTCCTGACATTTATTGTACTTTACACTTAACATTTAGTGCAGTGTTATTTTGAGATTACAAACTGAGAACTCAGAAAAAAAATCACTGAGAGGTTCCTATGGCAACCACAAATGTGTGCCCATTATCTATATGACCGTTACGATTATGGCCATGTGACACGGTGGTATAGAGCCTTGCTGTTTGGCAGGTATGCATTTCACAATATGAGTTAATTGATGAATGTAGAGAGAGATATAAATGGCATCCAAATCAATGATCTGTGGTTTTTGGGGTTTTGTTTGTCTTGGGTTTTTTCCCTTCCAAGAGAATTGCTCTCCTGCGTGATGCAGATTTCTTTACATTTCTTGAAAGCACCTTGGCTGGAGGGCTCAGAGCTGCATTTTTGTGTGTGGTGTTTTTGGCACAGCGAGTACTCAGTGCTGTCCTCTGACAGCAATTGTTCTCCAGTCAGAACACGAGGATTTCCAGGATGGTGTGTGGCTGTGTTACAACAGCCAACGTGTGAACGCGCAGATTGACGGGATGCCGCGATCCCCCGGCTCTCAATAGCTTTTGTGTTTGCTTAGCTGCTTGCCAGCACTGAAGATGCTATTTCAGCATCTCCCTTTCAGCTGGAGCCAGACATACCAAATGCAAAGGAAACAGTGCTGCTGCGAAGACTGCTGAAAGAGATTTTTTTCTTTTTCAGTTAAAAATAAATAAATTAATTAATCATTGCACCTCGCTGTTAGCTTTTTTTTTCCCCCCTCTCTTTTTCAGCTAGCAAATAAGGATAAACTGCCTCTCCAGTAACTCTTGTCTGTCAGTTGTTAATGAAATTCCAGACTTTCTCATTTGGAAATGAAAAAATATTTTGTCACTGCCTTGGTTACACATGCTGTGGTAGATACTAGAAACTAACTGCTTTTTATGGTCTTATAGTAGTCTTGACCTGAATTTGTTCCTGACTTTTGAAGTGACCTGCTCTACAACAAAAGGTTTATGCTTTTAAGCCTGAACTTAAAATCTTCTCTATCTCCACTTTCTATTTTGTTTCAAAATTATCTTCTGAGGAAATCAGTTTCTTGCTTTGATTTTTTTTTTTTTTTGTGGTTGATTTTGGTTTTTTCCTTCTGTTTTTCTTTATAAAAATAAAAGAAATGTTGAAACTTACATTACTTACATTAGAAAGCGTATGGGATATAACCTTCATTGCTGCTCTAGCTCTGTTTCCCAGGAAACGAATCAGAGAAGCATGAAAATGATCTAAAGCTCCTAGATCCGGTGCAGAAAAACTGATGGCAGGTCTACACTGGCTTTTAAGGCAGCGACTGCTAAGGACCTCTTACAAAGCTGTGGTGTGAGAGTCTTGGGGGAAGTGGAGTCTGAGTAAACAGGGAAACTTTTGGTGGGTCTGTGGTATGCAAACCTGGAGAAACTGTCATCTGGGCAATTCTGCACCCTTTACTTACAGTTACTCAGGAAGGCTGTTTTAATTTAATCAATCCATTCCCATGGGGATCTCCCGGCATTGTCACAGAATCACACAGAATCACAGAATCATTTAGGTTGGAAAAGACCCTTGGGATCATCATGTCCAACCATTAGCCCTACTCTACAAGTTCACCCCTAGACCATGTCCCCCAGCACCACATCCAAGTGATGTTTAAACACATCCAGGGGTGGAGACTCAGCCCCCTCCCTGGGCAGCCCATTCCAATATCTCACCACTCTTTCTGTGAAGAATTTTTTCCTAGTGTCCAGTCTAAACCTACCTTGTTTCAGCTTGAGGCCGTTCCCTCTGGTTCTATCCCTAATGACCTGAGAGAAGAGCCCAGCACCAGCCTCTCTACACTGTCCTTTCAGGGAGTTGTAGAGAGTGATGAGGTCTCCCCTCAGCCTCCTCTTCCTCAAACTAAACAGACCCAGCTCCTTCAAACAATCCTCATACGATCTATTCTCCAATCCCTTGCCCAGCTTCATTGCCTCCTCTGCACCCGCTCCAGCAGGTCAGATGGCTTGTGGTCAAGTGGCTGTGAAGGTGCCTTGGAAGTCTCTGGACTTCTGCCGTGGGGGCAGATGCCGTTTCCACCTGCAGAAGTGTGCGGCCGCAACTGTGCCACATGGCAGCTGTCTGCCTGTTACCTCTGCTGGGAAGGAGAGGAGCTATAAACCTCTTATTTTTTCATGAAAAAAAACCCTGGACTTTATATCTTATTATCTTTATCTTATATATTATTATCTTTATCTTATATTGGACATCGCTGCCTTTGTGAAATAAAAGCACAGTCTTCAAGTATCACATTTTTGTCCGTTGTTTGTAATGATAAAGCATCCTGGTGTTACTGGTAAACCCACCAAGTTGGCAAAACCCCCACATTAACTACACTTAGTTTTGCCCTTGCTCGCTTTGGGAAGTTCATACAGCCTGGCCATGACTGTATATTTTTTAATTTGCTACCTTCTTTAAGGCCTCCTTTGTCTTCCCTTAAAAGCAAGGCTTTCTTGTCTCCCTTACATGATCTCAGCTTTGCATACTGCTGATCATGAATTGCAATCTGAGCTGGTTAAGAATTCATCAGAATGAATTTCAACTAGAAATACAAAACAAATTTATCAACATTTTCTACCTATTTAAAAAAAAAACCAAACAACAAACTTTTCTAATAGGAAAATCAAAGCATGCTGTTCTGTTGCATTTAGTTAGACCTGACTGGCAGTATTTTAGTTTACAAAATGAATCTCAAGGATTTTATCTTTGAATTAGTCAAAACAAGCAAAAATAAATCTCTTGAAACTGTATGGCACATTGAAACTTTTTTTGATAACAAGTGATAATTTTTGCAAGACTTCCTCCCCTCCAAAAAAAACCCAACCCTACAACTGAGCTATTTCCTCAAAAGCAGTTGATTTCTCTATGTGAGTGACAGATGTTAAGCACATTTTCCCTGCGTTTCTAAAGACTGTTCCAAAACAAATTGTGCTTACAGGTCATGTTTTGAGATGCTCCTATCCTCCCATTATGAAAGGGACAGATATGTTACTCAACACTTGTCATATTAAGAAAGAGCAAGCAATGGAACATTATTTATTTTGAAAGGAAATATTCAACTTCTTTCTTGTTCTGTATAGCCTGGAACTTGATGTTAGCTTAACTACAATAAGGAGGTGAAAGAAGCCACAGGACAAGTGAGAGTGTGGTTCTGTCATACACCGATACTAACAAGCATTAGAAAACACTGGTAACAAAGACTGTGAAAGATCCAGAAATAAGTTAACATGTTTATACTTATATTTTATACTGTTCTATCCAATTTAAAAGTTGGTCTTTCTTCTTTCAGAATGATCAGTCTATGCAAGATATGCAGATAATGGGAGGAGATGACCTTTCGAAGCTGACGGGGAAGGTTTGTTAATTTTAAATTTAAGAAAGAAAATACATCTGCTAAAACCACTTGAGAAAAGCTGTGTGATTTTGCACACAGACTGTCTGATGCTAATACTGGAATCAAACAAATATCTTAATCTCTGCTGAACCGCTGTAATGCCATTGCTTTCAGATTGCAGACACCCCAAAAGGTCAGAATGTAGCCCCTCCGTCCTAGTGTGGGGATTTCCCAGTAGTCATACACATACTATCAGTGAGGTTGTGGGCAAAATTTGTACTGGAATGCCTCCCCTGAGCTTGGTTGTGTCTTAAAGCCTTGTTCTTTCTGCCTTTGCTGGGTGCGTGGAAGCAAACTGCACATTGAGTATCCCTGTTGAGGATGAGGAGTTTAACACAATTTTGCCCACTGCACAAAGTTCCGTTGTGGAACTTTTCACTCAGATAATCAAATGGGATTTTTTTATTTCTACATCAGGCTGGCTGTGTGACTGGATTTGCTTTGCACTGTGCTTGAATATTGTGGTAATGAAAGAGAGTGGTTTGAGTCAGTGGAAAGGCTATGCTCATCCAGCCATGGTAATACAAAGCAGTACTTTGAAGAGGAAGGGAGGCTGATTTCATTAGGCAAATGGTCTGTGTGGAAAATGGTCAGAAATGGATTCTTTCCTTAAGCATTAAGGCAACACAATACTTATCTTGTTATTTGTACTGTCCATGCACTTACTCTTTTATTAGCTGTCACTAAATACTATGAGTTTCTTCAAAGCACTCAAATGTAGCACTAGCAAACTCATTTGTTTTGTTGTACTATAGCACACAAGAAAAAGGAGAGAAAAACTTTACTTAACATTTCATTAATATTAAAAAGCTGTTGATGCAAGTAGAACTTACATGAACAAAATGCTGCTATACTCAGAATATTTTGGTCATATCTGTGTCCTCACTTTGCACTTCTACATACTCCTGATGGTTGCTTGTTTCCAAATTATCACTAAAGCATTAATCATGTTCCTGGGAAATATTAACTAATTTGATAATTTCTGATATTTAAACACTGGAGCTATCTGGTTTTTTATGATGATTTTGCATGTTTCTCTACTTTACAGGCAGAGCTGGCAGTGCATCTATTCATCTTAACCAACATTTCTCTTTCCCAGAGAGCCCAAACACTTTCTAACCTTCTGGGCCTGGCTCCCCTTCCCCACCTTCCAATCTCAGTTTTTCTTGATGAATGGTTTCAGTTATTAATATCTTTTCTGGACATAATCTTTCTAGTATCATTTAAATTAACAGGGGCAAAACATAATTTTCTTTCCCAGAACTTTCGTGCATCTCCACATAGGTGTGAGAGAGAAGGAAAATTTCACCCCAAGTAGTCCTGCTCTTTCCAAAAATGAAGTAAATTGTTTTCTTATACATCCCGGTGACCATTTTCTCATAGGCACAGCCCTCCTGTTCCTAGGTGTGGAACAGACATAAAATTTGTCTAGGAGATACTGAAGAGCAATATAGGTTAAGATTGCTGGTTAAGGAGGCTGGGATCCTGGGTAGGTGTGAGGGGATTGGTTTGGAAACAAAGGCAGTTGCTGATCGGGAAGGGAGTGAGCCCAGTGCTGCAAGCTGGGTGTGGAGAGGCTGAAGTGGAGCAGGGAGGGAGGGCCAGGGCTGCCAGGGGAGCAGACTTGTTGAAAGGGCATGTTTGGCAGTTTGGATCTGTGGTTGTCTGTGACACAGCTGATGTATGAATAATTAAATAGCATTTTCCCTACAACATGTGAGAATGGGGTTTCCTTATGAGCTATTTTACTGACAGAAGAGCTGGGACACAAAGCTTGAGCTCAAATGTTCATACTTACACGTCTAAAGTTGGATATATGAAGGAGTGTCCCTCTGTCCACGGATGCCAACTCCTCCATCTGTTGTTGACTTAAGCAATTAGTGCAAATATTCAGCACATTTTACTAATCAGCCATTTGCGAGCTGATTCAGAGCCTCCTACAGTCAATGTAAATCTTTCCTTGAAGTTTTTTTTAGTACTTCAGTTTAGCTGCTGGCTTAAAGCTACTGGCTTTAGTAACCATTCTACATCACTCTGTGAATTAGTGGAAGACTGACTGACAGAATTCAACTTCCCTGTGTTCAAGTGAGCTGAGTGCTGCTTCTGTCTGCTCAGAGTACTTATGAAGAAAAGATTGTCATTACATTGAAAATGTAATATGCCAGCTTAAGTCCATTAACTTAATGGTCATGGAAGATGTTTTCAGAAATGCCAGCATGGATTTGGAATATAAGTTCCATTAAGTTTCTGTAAATTTCAAAGCATCAATAACATAACCAATTTTGAAACCCGCAGACAAAAAAATCTGAAATTTTGATCTTAAATTGCTCTTCTGTAAGTAATAATACCTGGAACCTTGGCTAGCCTATAATCTTAATGAACAACTAAATCATTTCCGTGAATTACTTATTACTGGGGAAAAAAAGTCTACTGAGTGTATTCATGTACATGCTGTTCTAGAAGAATGGTTGGGTTTTTTTCTGAGAAAGATTAAAGAAAGCAAAACATTTTAAAAGCTAATTAAGAGGATGTTAATGATAATAGCTCTTCAGAAGGAAGAATATCTTCTCTGTACTTCCCTACAATATGCTTTTGTTTATAAAAATAAGCCTGGGAAAAATGTGTAATTACCCAAACCATGAAAAAAGAGAAATATTCTAAGAGAGAGGAGAGTTATCATACAGACCCAAATAATTACCTGAAGAAAATCATCCACAAATTGAAATTCTTCTTCTGTGAAGAAGGTCACAGAGGCAAGAATGAAGATTTCCATGGCATGAATCATTAATAAAGGTACTTGAAGAATGATTCCCAGTATAGCTTAAGACTCTAATGCTTTGTAACTATTAATTTCTATGCAGAAAAAATGTCATTTCAAAATCTCTCTTTTAATGATGGAAGTAGTGAACATAAAATTTCTCGCTATCTGACTTCATAATTAAGTATCTGCTTAGTTTTTGTCTACTTTATAGCTGATATGCTCATTTGGGTAAAAATTATCATTAATGTTTGTAAAGAAGAATAAGTTTAGAAAATAAGAATAACAGTTCCGAGAAATAGAGGCACTGCCTTCAAAGCAAGATAGCTATGAATCTTTTTGTAGATGAGGTGAAAAAATAAATAACCCAACCCTGTTTAGTATTAATACTGTAATTATACAGTATAATACTGTAAAAATAACAAACCATATTTTAAAGTATTTGTGGCATCTAAACAAAGTAGATTTTAAAACATCCAGAAACTTCCATAGATTCATTTGTATCAGAGTTTTGAGTAATCACTGCCATTTACCTCTTACACCTGTATGTGTGTATATTTTGTCCCAAGAGCTCTGGAGCTGCTTGTGTAGTCCAAGGTCTATAGTGACAGGAATCATTCTGTATGTGATTCCATATGTAACATGTCCTGTTACATAAAGAAAGCAAGCACTGCAGTTGTGATGAATAATCTGATAATCTGTTACCAGTTCAGTTGGAAGAATCACATTATCAATGGATGTATTTCTGATGATGTGGCAGACACGTGAATAGGAGATGCCTTTAGAAATAATCTCACTGAAAATGCAGACTTCTGAATAGAAACTGAACTAAAGGGAATGAAAAGGCACCATTTTTCAGCCTTCCACCTCCCCTACCCAGAAAAGAAATAGAGATAAGTAAAAAGTAGCTGTATCTTTTCGGTTTAGTCCTTTGTATTTTTTTCAATATGCTTTCATCTATGGAACTGGATGTAGAAAAGAACTCACTTTTTCCAGCAACTGTGTATTATGCATGCTTTGTAAGATGGCATGACTAACAATATGTTACATGTATCCCCAAATAGTTTAAGTATAGTTCTACCTAAGAAGGAGAGAGGAAGGAACTCAGGACACCAATGGGGACTCAAACACAAAAGTGTCTCCATCATTCCCAGTTTCCATGTATTTTCTGCACTTGTGAGATCACAGTTACCACCATACTGAATATGATGAAAGGTCTTTCTAGGCTTCTGTCATGTCTTCAGCAGCTGATAACTGGAATTTTGTTAGGGAAAGGGCATGTGAAACACTGCAAGAACAGAGACTTCCGAAATCCAAGTTACATCTGGACTATCGTTTTGAATACATCCAGTGCTACAACTGCTGTCTGTGTCATCTCTTTGCAACTCCAGTTACACCTCTAGTCCCACAAGATCCTCTAGCAAGGAGTTTCCTCTTTAGGTAGCATGTGAAAAAGTTCTTTCTTTTAAGCTTGCTACCTGCTTGCCTTCAGTGAGCTTTACACGACTTGTGTAAATCTGCCCTTTTGAATTTCTTCCTTAAGAATTTCTGAACATCTTGCTGCATTAAGGGTTGGGTTTTTGGGGTTGGTAGGTTGTTTTCCAGTACGGTTATTTAGCCTGATCACAAACAGAGCTTTGTTTGGAGATTCCTGTATTTAAAGGTTCAAAAGCACTGTTATGTTCTTGTCTCAACTTCCGAGCAATTAGATTGAAGGGTCCCAAATGATAATTTCTTTACTGTGTCTACTGTTTCTCTTTCAAGCTACCAACTATTTTGATTCAAAGACTTGATGAAGAAGCCTCCATACTTCAGGCATGTTTTACCAACAGTCAACTGTCATTGCTGCTAAAATGGTGAACCTAATTTTCTCTTCTGAATTTGCATAGCATTTTGCCTTTTGCTGTTGCCTTTTTAACTACTTTGCCTACTAGACTGAGCAGCTTGCCAGTATCAAATTTATGTTGCCATATGGTTGCATATTTGCCTATCATCCAGTCATTACTTAAGTTTCTTTTTAGATAAAGTGGTACCTTGGGAGTCTGCTGTACAGCACTGACATACTGTGGGATGTAAATAAGACAAGGTAGAATTAATAACAGGAAATTAATACCAGGCAATTGAGATTGGAAGAAACAAAATTTCAAGCATGCAGATCCTTCTGTTGGTCTGAACAGAATCAGAAAACTTCAAGCTAAGTACAGACTGGGAGAAACACTTCATTCTAACCTGATGTGACAATCAGACAATTTGGTAAAAAAAAGTGATTGCCCTACAGGATCATCTATCCTGTGACCAAAGGGGCAGATAAAAATGGTAAGAATTTCTCTGAGCTAAAATAGGAGAACAAATTATCAGCTGTAGAAGACTGATAAATGAGTTGGAGGTCAGCTGCAGTGGCAGATTATAATGTGCTGTAAAGCCAGTATTTTATTACTTGATTGAGTTTGTAACTTCTAGTGCATAGAGCAGGTCTGAATTTTTGTTCTCAGACTCAGCTGTTGAAGGTGTTTTGTGGTCTCCTTGAGGCTATGGACTGAAAGGTCAAAGTTCTCCTGTGGAAAAAGTTCTGCCATTGGGAATGGGGCTGTTAAATAGAAGCTATTACTTCCTGCTGCAAACCTTACTTCACTGTAAGGTGTTTTTTCCAGGTCTCAGATCATTCCTCTTTTCTCAGTTTTAATTTATTTGTGTTCTGGTTTGGATTTGGTTTGATTTTTTTTTTGTGCTTTGTGGGTTTTTTGGGGTTTTTGTTTGTTTAGTTGGTTGGCTTTGGGGGTTTTTTTATGGTTTTTGTTTTGGTTTTTGTGGTGGTCGTTTTTTTGAGTTCTGTTTGTTTGATTAATATATACTGTGTGTGCATGTTATCCTACTGATTTTATGCTAAAACATTTAAGGAAAAATATAACCTCTTTGTATTTATTTTCTTCCCATACATGCAAGGGCTGTGTTTGTCCTCTTAGCTGTAGTATTGCATTAAGCACGATTGCTTATTTCATTCAGTAGAGTTTCTGTTTTGCAGGAAATACTCCCCCTTTCTAAATTTGCAACAGCATTTTAGCTTGTTAAAGTTTTACTTTTTGTGTGGATTCAAAGGCAGCCTTTCCTTCAAACTCCTACTCAGTGCTAATTTCAAAACACAGTTGTTTCATAACAACTTTTTCTTTGAAATCATTTCTTTAAATGGAACATAAAATCAAAATCTAGGAAAAAAAATTGCCATTCTTTTTCAGGAAGGTGAAAAATAGTTTCTGTAGCATTTACTAGTGTCAGGCAGGAGGCATACATGACCTCATTACCCTGCCTGGCCTTGTTAGCTGACATTGTTCCATTTATTACTGACCTGTGGGACGGTAAACAAGCAAAATGCATTGACTCAGAGACGGATTATTTTTCAGCTTATTACAAGTCAGGACTTTTCTGACATGTATTATAATAACAGCCTGCTTTTTTTGCCATGTATATGTTCGTGTGGCTTTAAAAAGCAGTAAACCACAGATTTTCCATTTTTGCAGGGTTCCAGTCTATTAATAAAAACTCCAAAGTTCACAGATACATTGAAATTTATTACAAAAGTGAAAAAGTGTCTCTTTAACATGAGAGACAAGTTCACATGGAATGCAGGGATTGGAAAATATTTATTCCTCATTTTACTTACTACTACTATTGTCAAAAACCTCCTGCTTTACCCAGGAGTCCCAAGACATGCTGCTATGAACCATTTCTACTGCTGAGTAAGAAAGGATGTAAGAGCACAATTTTTGTGTAGATTCAGTTCCCACCACAAATATTACTTCTGGTCAGTGCAAATGTCCGTGTGCAGAGTCACAAGTTGTGTGCATCCTAACTACTCAAAACTGGAGAATTTTAAGCAGCACCCCTTTGCATCTAAACCCACGGTTATTTAGAGCACAGTTTTAGGGCCGGTGCTCTTTAATGTTTTTATAAATGATATGGATGCAGGAATTGAACGTACATTGAGTGAGTTTGCCAATGACACTAAACCAGGAGGAGCTGTGGACTCCCTCGGGGGTAGAGAGGCCTTGCAGAGAGATCTGGATCAGCTGGAGAGCTTGGCAGTCGCCAGTTGCATGGCATTTAACAAGAGCAAGTGCTGGATTCTCCACCTGGGTCACCTGGCAGTCCTGGTTTTAATGCAGAAACTGGGAGACAGGAGGCTGGAGAGCAGTCCTGTGGAAAGAGACCTGGGGCTTTGAGTTATGGCAAGCTGAGTATGAGTCAACAGTCTGCCCTGGGCTGCATCAAGCACAGCATAGCTAGCTGGTCAAGGAGGTGGTTGTCCCACTCTGCACTGGTGCATACTGTGTGCAGTTTTGGGTCCTTCAGTCTAAGGACAGCAAACTATTTGAGTGTGTCTGGAGGAGGGTGACCAGGATGGTGAATGATATTGAGGACAAGAGTTATAAGGAGTGTCTGAGGTCACTTGGCTTGTTCAGCTTGGAGAAGAGAAGGCTGAGGGGTGACCTCATCACAGTTTACAACTTCCTCAAGGGGAGCAGCAGAGGGAGAGATGCTGATCTCCTCTCTCTGGTGACCAGCAAAAGGACATGAGGAAATAGAATGAAGCTGCATCAGGGGAGGTGCAGGTTGGATATTAGGAAAAGGTTCTTCACTAAGAGTGTGGTCAGGCTCACCAGGGAAGTGGTGACACCACCAAGCCTGTCATAGTTGAAGGAGCACTTGGACAATGCTTTTAGTCACATGGCTTAGTCTGGGTGGTCCCACGAGGAGCAGGGAGTTAGACTCTGATCCTTATGGGTCCCTTCCAACTTGAAATAGTCTATAATTCTATATTGCACCAGCCTACCTCCTGCCAGCTGCCTGGTAGAAACAGCTGTAAACACAGAATGAATCACAGTCAAACATATCTATCAGCTCCCAACCATCCCTCTTACCCATCAGCAATGAAAGCTGCTGCTTCTTGTACAACAACTCTGTGGAAAGGTGTTTCAGTCTCTGAGAGCTGAGCCATCACCCTTTTTTTCTTTAGACCACATAAGAAATCTTTGCAGGACATATTTTAAAAACCTGACTGTTCTCTGTGTCTCACTGTAAGATATATTAGCACCATTATTAGATTTCTGGACGTACTTCACAGATTATATTGGTGAAGATTTCTCTACTCAGAAATAAAGCCATTTTAAGTCTAGTCAACATGTCAGTAAATGTTCCTATTTCCTGTTCTCCAGGCTCCAAAAATAGACAGAAAATATCAAATGCATGCCAGAAAGCTGGATTACTTTTCTTTTCTTGTGGTTTCCTCCTCTGCGATTGCCTCTGAAAGGACAAACCAGTCTTGATCTGTGTGATGCAGGAGCTTCAAACACATACTTGAAAAAAAGATCTTTTCTACTGCATCCTTCAGCTTCCTGTCATTTGTCTGATCATCAGTTACTACCGTAGCACCACAAGCTGACGAGTTTCACCAGTCTCCTGCCCTCCTGCTCACAGGTGGATTTCATGGTGAAGCTGAATAAGGTCTTTCTTGTAACTGTGACCTTTCACAAGATATGCTGGATGCAGCCAGCTGTGCACTTAGTCTGATGGTGACATTGCTGATACTGTACCAATGTGTTGTATCCATTGCATTCTTTTATCTTCATCTGCCCATCTGCTCAAGGATAAGCTAATCTATTTCAACCAGTTTTAGTTACACATCACCACTATCTAGTTTTGGGTACTCTATATCAAAACATTTCTTGGCAGTTTGTTCCTCTACTCCTTTGTAAGCCATCCCTTTTCTGGAACCCTTCTATCAGTAGCCTGCTTCAACAGAAGGAAGGTAGGGGATGGGCAGCAGCGATGCAGTCAGTTTCCCAGAACATCATGTCCTTTTCTTGGAGGTGATTTCTGGTACCCGAGGATGGCAAACCATTTTGAAAGCCTTCAATCATAAGCAGAAGTTAAGTATGATGACTTCAGTCACAGTAACCTTGCCTAATCAAAACCAGGATTAATGTCTCATTCTCAACAATCACAATGCCTCCTTATTTATGTATACAAAATGTTTTCAGATCCAAATATTTGGCTTTTGCACTACAAAGGGATATGGATTTCTCCATGGCACAGAAAATCCTCATCAATGTTTTGGAATACCAAGAATGTGCATCATAAAAACCAGAATCTGTGTTTCTTCACCTAGACGACTGAGTAAAGGATGAAATCTCCCAATGAGTATCATTTGCAAGTGTTGAACTCCTTGACTTTGAGGAGAAGAGTCGAGAGTAACAGAATGCTGGTAAGACAGTTCAGGGTCTGCCAGTATCCTTCCTTCTCAAGTTAGTCAATAAATATGAGATCTTACACTTCAGCTGAAGTCATGTGCAGGTGACTATCACTCTTGTGGCCAGACAAACCCTTCAGGCATGTCTGGGTCCATGTGTAATCTTCTTTCCTTCACATGAGTCATTTGTGATAAGGAAATGTAGACAAGATTAAATTCCTATTAGATGGATGTATAACTGGTTGGAAAGTTGTTCTGAAGAACAGTTAATTACATTTCACTGTCAGACTGGATGCATTAAAGCATGTTCTCCAGGGACTGTACAATATTTAATTCATGATTTAAGAGATGGAATTAGTATTTAATGCTAGTGATACTACCTGGAAAAATACTCCAAGATAGTATTATGATCTTAAGAAATTATTTTAAGAATTTGGTTCAAAGAATGACATGTAATGACAATAATAGATGAATACTAACTCCTGTGTTTATATAGAGGCAATCTTTTGCATAAATGCAAGTGAAGAACAACTGACTAAGCAACAGTTCTGAACAGGAGATGATAGGTGGATCACAAGTTGCACATGAGGTGACTGCACCTTTATAAAAGTTGTAACTGTTGTACTGGAATATATAGAAAGGAGGATTATTTGTAAAGCTTACAAAGTGCTTCTCTTCTTGACACTGGAAAAGGCTTCTCTCAGGTTTGGGGCACTGCAACTGGAGAAGGATTCTGACCAACCGGACAAACTCCAGAGGAAAACAAAACAATAATTAGAAAGCTAGAAAATATAATGTGAGAAAATGTGGAGTAAATAGTGTCTGTTTAATCTGAAGACGAGGAAACTGAGGAAATACGTTTGTCTTCAAATGTAGAAGAAATGAAAAAGAGAAGAAAAGAACCCTTTTCTATGTCCACTGCAAAACAAATTCAGGTCAAACAGCAACAGAAGTTTTCCAACTGTATTTTTGCTCTTAGGTAATTAGGCACTGAGACACATTGCCTGGGGAAGTCCTGAGTCCTCATCATGCTCAAGAATGGGTAAATCAGATATCTGTGAGGGATAGTTTTAAATTGATTCTTCAGGCCAACAGAATAATCTTGATGACCTTTCACAGTCCCTCAGCCCCGTTTTCTATTAATGTTTAAGATTTCTTTCTTACAAGTTAATTAGTAAGATCTGCTCCTCCCTGTTGGTTTCACTCTGATTCCACAACCAGGGAGGCTGCTGTCCCCTCATTCTGTCTCACATTATGATTTCCACTTTTGAGTAAGCAAGAGAATTCCTATTGCTGCTCATGATAGGACAGCTGAAACAGCTGTAGTAGCAAAGAAATGCATTTGTCTGTCAACGAAATGTCCCAGGATTATGCTTTCCTGTGCCCTGTGTGCACTAATGCCAATGACCTGTGTCACCTCGAGCCTCCACCCACACCTGTGGACATAGGTTCAGCTCAGCCCTGGGCTTTTAGTCCGTGCCTGAGCTCTGCTGTATGGGTATCAATCTTCAGCTCAGCTACAGCTGTGCCTGCATGTCAACAGATCTGGATCAGTGTCAACAGATCTGGATCAACGTCAACAGACTCACAGACTGACTCACAGACTGACTTCCTAGTTTAACCTGGGACCTGGCTTATCAGTGTGGACCTGCCTGGAGATCAGTGGGCTGTGTCAGATCATGGTTACTCTCACTGGAACTGATCCCAATCTGTGAACATCCCAGCTTGACCTCAGATCTGTCTCGCCGCCATGAACTTACCTGATGATCAGCAGTCTTGGTTGAACAAGTCCCAGGTCTGCTCACCCACCTTGCTGGGGCATGGTGGGGCTGGGCCCTGGCTGGCAAGGACCCCACACTGCCAGCTTGTGCTATTGCACTCAGCTCATGGCTACCCTTCACTCAGCTCTTGGCTACCCTTCACTCAGCTCATGGCTACCCTTCACTCAGCTCTTGGCTACCCTTCACTCAGGTCTTGGCTACTCTTCACTCAGCTTATGGCTACCCTTCACTCAGGTGCCTTTGCTGCACCCTGACACAGTCAGCTAATGCAGAACTTTGCAACCCTCTTCCATGTCAATTTTGGTATGTCCTGTGTCATGCCATAGGTGCTGGATAGGTCTTGTCACTAGAAAATCGGTGTTTTCCTTTGGGAAAACTCCTCCTCTGGGAGGAAAGTTCTTGTCAACAGTATGAAGAGCAGCAAGAGTTGCACGGAACTGGCAGAAGGAGTCAGGGTGTCAAGCTGATGTCAGGTTGGCCTCTCTTGCCAGGTGCCACTCACAGTCATTCTGGACTGTTTGCTGATACCAAAGGAGTTAATTTCCTTCTTTAGTTCTGGTGAGGTTCTTTCCTTGTTAACTCTTCTGCTCTCTCCCTGTATCACATATATGTGTGTGTGTGTATCTATACACAAATAAATATTTACATGTATCACCAACTGTGCAGGTTCCCTGGGGTACAGTTAAACCACAACTCCTGCACATAATTTTCAGGTGTGCACTGACTGAATTGAGTGATTTGCTTATGCCTCAGACCCAAGTGTCCTGGGCCAGTCTTTGAAAGCATCTTTCCTAGTTACAACTTCATCTAGGAAGCCAGATGAGACCCAAATCCTTTTTGGATCCAAGTGGCTTCCTTCAAGAAAAGAAGTCACTACGCACCTGTCGTAATCTTCTCCTGAACATGGTTTTGGTCTCAGCTTTATCTAGAGGACTGACATACTTCCATTCTTTCCTGAAGTAAGAAATGTCTAGAGGCAAGGTGTTCTTTGGACTTTTGTTTTTAAGAGCCTTTCAACTTTTTACCTCCTCAATATCGGGTCTTTCAGATCCAGAGTTGTTTGTGTCAGCAACTGAGAGGTTCAAAGTCAGGAGTGCCAAGGAAGATAACCACCAGTGAAACCTGTTATGAAAACACCAAAAAGGAGCCACCCTCCACGATTAATACACACTCCACCAGAGCTCAGTCTAAATTAGTGGCTTTCTTGAATGATACCTCCATTGCTGACATTTGCTGAACTACTACCAGAAGTTCCCTCCACACCTTTACCAAGTGTTTTACCATTTCAGAAGCACCCAGGTGTAATCCAGTGTGTGGTAACATGTTTCTGCAGTGGTTGATGCATGAAGCATGCTGTGTCTCCCTACCAAGCACTGGGATTGTCAGGAGGAACTGCAGTGTGAATGTAAATATAGATAATCTATATTTATAATTTCTGTTTTGAAGATTAAAAAAATATTTACATGTCAGTTAATGAAACTGTCAAAGGTGTGCTCTTCATGAGCACACCCCCTTCACGCACTTCTTCTCCATGGCGTTTGTTTAGAGATACTAAGATGATGAAGGGACTGGAACATCTCTCTTATGAGGAAAAGCTGAGAGCCCTGGGGCTCTTTCGCCAGGTAAAGAGAAGCCTGAGAGGGGATCTTATCAATGTTCACAAGTATCTGAAGGGTGGGTGTCAAGTAGAAGGGGTCAGTCTCTCTTCAGTGCTGCCCTGTGATAGGACAAGGGTCAGTGGTCACAGGCTGAAGTACAGGGAGTTCCACCTCAAAGTGAGGAAAAACTTCTTCACTGTGAGAGTGACAGAGCTTGGAACAGGCTGCCTAGAGAGGCTGTGGAGTCTCCTTCTCTAGGGACTTTCAAGACATGCCTGGATCTATTCCTGTGTGGCCTGCCCTGGGTGACCCTGCTCTGGCAGCGGGGTTGGACTCAGTGATCTCCAGAGGTCCCTTCCAACCCCTACCGCTGTATGATTTTGTGATTCTATGAATCTCTCAGAACTCTCAGCCTTGGGATTCTGTGATGGGAAAGGAAGTTAGTCTCCATGTTATGTACACAGCCAAGCAAACAAGCCTGACAGATAGCAGTGGAATATAAGGTAGTCTGGTGAATACTGCATGGGTATGAAACTACCTGTCTCAAGGCTTTGCAGGACACACAATGCACACCTGCATGTAAGATGTTCACACAGATAGATAGAGGTGTTTGTGAAACAACTTTCCTCTTGCTATTGCAGGTTTCACCTCAGAAAGTAGATCTTAATGCCAGATTGTAAGAGTCCATCCTTTTGAACATGCTTATGATAATGCCCACTAATAAATAGATTTTTGCTTCTTCTAATAAGGACCTTACTTCTTGTTATTGCTTTTAATAGAATAAGTCACCTTAGATAATGTGATTCCTGGGACAGTGATGAATCATTTCAGTAAAAAGATCAGCCTGTGTGATCATGCTCTCATAAGGCTTGACATCACTGCTCTTGACTGGACCACTCCCCTTCTCTTCAAATAATACCACTGATTTCAGCAGCAGTAGTTGAAGAGAAAGAGTGTGCTTCACAGTATAAGAATGGGTGGTACAACTTGGCCTGTAATCCTTCACTGTGAGGTATCTGGGGAATGGGGGAGGGAGGAAGAGCATTTATTTCAGAGTCACAGCATTACTGCTGTAGTCTCATATTAGAGTTGGAAATGGTATTTTACTGAACTGTAGGGTACATTGTAGTACATGGCTAGACACACCAGAATGAACTGAAGCTCATCCCATTTGGATTTCTTCCATCTATTTTTATTTTCTGAAGCTACATTCGTTCTTGCACAAAGGGAATCATCCAGACAGAGCTGAATAAAGTCATAGCCCCTGACTGCAGGGCCTGCTCTTACAGCTGGCTCTTTTTCAGGGCACAAAAATGAGGAAACAACTTGTGTCCTACCATGTTGTATGTATGCACATGGACCTCTCTTCATTTCACTCTTTCAAACTTTTGTTTCTTTTAGTTGTGAATATTGTGTAATTGTATTCCTTTTTGTTTTTCTTTCAGAATATCCTAATTGTGGAGGTAAGTTGGGTGCTTATATCATACTGTGCTTAGATAAAGTCACGTAGTCCAGTCACGATCATGTGTTCAGTTTCCAAAACCCGTCTGCGTTGACACTTCTTTAGCTGGGATGTGGTGAAGAGGGAGAGGAGTTGATTTGCTTAATGACCTCTCAGTCTTTTTGCAATTGCATGACAGATCAATCTACATGCCTGCTGCTCTAATTGGTACTCTGCTTTGTGATACCCAGGAGTCTTTGTTTCCGTGTCACTTGATTTGTTCTTTCTGTGGTTTAATCAACTCCTGTTCTGCAAGTTGCTCTGTTCCTTGGAGGACGATGAATCAACTGCAGTGATTCCCTGTGCTTTTCAGTTGCATGACTTTGAAATAGTAGCATGGCTCTGCACATGCTTTACAACTTCAGGGTTGTTCTCACAGTGTTTGAGAATGTCAGTCACTTTCTCAAGTCCCCATGTCTCCTGCTTGTTAGCACTGTGTCCTGCAGAGTCCCCTGGGGAGAGCCCATCACAGACATGTTGCTGCTGTAAATCACCAGTGTTCAGCTGTAGAGGAAAAAAATGTGTCACTGGTGCTGCAAATTCTCCCTTAATGAATGTAGGTGATTCTCGGTTTAAATGCTGGAAAGCAGCTGGGACAGTTAGGGAACACGTCAGGCTCTGGCTGGCATTTCAGGCCCAGGCTGCTTGTGGGAAGTAATGCTGGATAGGGCAATGAAGGAAATGCTGGAATGTCTTTTCTCAGCAAAGGAGGAAAAAAACCCATCAACCACCGAGTGGGCTGGTTACCCGAATAGCTGCGAGCAGCTCCGCGTTTGGCAATGGTGGCTGCTGGAACCGAAACGAGAAACGCGCGCTGCACGCTTTGTTCATGCTGTTAGATAGCTGGGGAGCAGAAACAAGGTGTTGCTAATGAAAAACCCACACCGTCAGAGGTCGGGATCAACAGCTTCTCTCCGTGTCATGCTCAGTTTTGGGGGCAGTTATCTGCTGATCTCATTCAGATGAGGTTGGGTACAGCAGCTCTGGAGAGTACTCATTTGTACGGGACTAATAAACCAACAGATTTAGCCCTGACATGGAGAGATGTTGACATACTGTACTCTTGAGCATAATATGAAAAGTCTGATCCCTGCATACTTACCGTGCCTGGTAAAGTCATTCCCAGTCCCATGTTACATCCCAAGTACTAGAACATACCTGTTTTCAAGAGGAAGCAGACAGTCCTTTAACTGATTATTTTATGAGTAGAAAGTGCTTGCTTCAAAGAGTGTGAGCCTAATTATAACCTTGTTTTGGATGTGGCTCACGGTACACTGGGAAAAAGAGGTAATTCCCAAGGTTGAATTGGTCAATCATTGTCCAGATTTCCTCTTTTCATCTTTACTTTGTTTTTTACTTACTCTACTTTTCATGTTTTGTAAGGATATTGTTGGAACCGGAAGGACTATGAAGGTTTTGCTTAATAATATAGAAAAATACAAGCCCAAAATGATTAAAGTGGCAAGGTGAGTAAAAGGATCACAAAACTTAGTAATGTATTAGTCTATCCCAACATATTTCCCAATAGAGGTTCCTGTTCCAAAATCCTGCTTTAATTCAATGCTGCAACACAGCATGGGGAGCTCTGCAGAGGAGCTGCCTGAGTCACTAAGAGAAGGGTGGGGGAAAGGAGAGGAAATGCTTTTGCAGCCTTCTGCAGTGGCAACGAGCCCTCAGCCATTTCAAGACTGCCACTGATGGACTTTGAAGGGGAACACACCCATCTCTTCCCTGCCATCAGGATGTTGTCGGGAGGAGCAGCAGAGTAAGAACGGTGATTCACGTGGCTCACAAGTTTTCTTTTCCACAAAGGGAATAGTTTTTGTGCATGTTTTTCAGGAAAATATCTAAATTTGCATTTGTTTTACTATGTTTTTAATTACAGTTTGTTGGTGAAAAGAACATCTCGGCCTGATGGGTACAGACCAGATTGTAAGTGTTGTGAAAATCTGTGAGTGATGGTACAAGTTCCCAAGTTACCACTATTCTACCACTTGCCTTTCATATCATTCTGTGGACTGCTGGAAGCATGTGAAATACGAGTTGCCCATGGGACCATGCGATGCAACAAGTAGAATTTCTACAACTGTGGTTTGGAAGGCTGAGCCTCCTTATAGTCTGATGTTTTCTGCAGAGTGCTAACTTTATAGGGAAGTTATGAAAGGGTTTAATTTAATCCATGAAAGGTGTGTGGTTTATCTTTTGTCTCTGATAAATGAAATAGAAGAGAAAGCCCCTATCTTCCTTTTCCTTCCTCCTTACATATCTTTGGAGAAGCTGCAGGTTTCCAACTGAGCATGAAGGGTGTTTTATTGTGACCTAGTTAGTCACAGGTTTTACATTTTTATAACAGAATAACACCTTTTATTATTTTTGTAAAAGTATTATTATTTAAAGGGTAAACAATGATGTTATCATTAAATCCCATCCCCAAAAAGCGAAAGATAAATTGAGCTTTTTAAGATTTCCTCCTGCTGCTCTGTTTGTATCACAAGAACCACTTCTCTCTAAATTACTGGTACTTGTACTGTGCTATGATGAAGCCCTAAATGGAGCTATACCAAGCTATTGTCTTTTTAGACTTAGTAGAATAAATGATGTAATGACAGGTACGTGGCTAAATACTGAAAAGAATAGGTCCATCTAGAAGAGGTCGACCAGTACTTGCTACTGAAGAAGGCTCTGGGAGGAGGGTAGAAGGAGAGTAGGCAGGTGAGTACCAGGAGGCAGCATGAAGGGTCTTGATTTGGGATGTGGGAGAGAGGGAAACTTTATGAAGCAAAAGTTACTCAGTGTTGGGCATGGCCCTGTGGTTTTAGCCCAATAATCTCCACTGTGACCCAAACATTTTGTTGCACAATGTTTTATACAGTGGCATTTTTAACATTTAGAATTTAATCCAGTAAATTAAAGTATATATTTGACTGGATTCACTAATGTTGAACTTACAAAAAATACAATAAAATGACTTCATGAAGGGTAGCATAATGTTTTTATGTAATAACTTCTAAAATGAAACAGGTTTCATTCTTGTTTATTCATACTGTGATGAATTTTATAACACATCAGTGATCACTCTTGTAAGTCACTGATAGTGCTGTGTCATTTGCTCACTTACTCAAATTTATGACTCCAAAATGTCTATTCCCCACAATTTTTAACGGAATATATGTCTTACTTGAATACCTGTACAATTTTTTATGCTGACCTATTTCTGTGTCCATAAGGTTGTGTTTTTCTCTAGTTACTTAGAGAATCATTTGGAAAGAGTCTAACTTTTTATTATAGTGCTGATACTGCACAGACCTTCACACTCTTTAAGATATGTGCCTGTGCTTAGCCTGGTGTGTGAGTTGTATGGTTTGGCTACACTGATGCATTTACTTTGCTAAGCATGTGCAGGAGCCTTCCTAAGGTTGGGGCTTTAACTGAGGAAGCATTTGACCCGTTTTGGTAGCATAACATGCAAAATAGTTTTTGCTCTTCTCAGGAGAAAATACATACATCTCTGAAAGCTACTGCTGAATTAACATTGTACTTTTTTTTTTTCTTCTTCATCATTAGTGTGATACTAGACAGTTGTAATCACACAGGCATGCTAAGGGAGCTTCCAAACACAGGCAGATTTTTTCAGCTCTGCTCTTGGCTTCCGTACGCAATGAGGCTGCGGTGCCACAGAGAATTGTACACGAGTCCCCTACATTCCACTGCTGTTCACACGCCTGTCACAAAGAGTCTGTGAGCAGGGACTGGTTATGGGGCCACTGCTGACCTTGATGTCTCAGAGCCAAAAGTCACATAACCTTAAGTGACTACATAAATCTATAGTTTGCTTCTCAGAGAACCAACACATTAATTTAAGGGCTATATAATTGCCACTGATCTTCTGTTGATGGTGTTTGTTATTTGTCTCAATACAGATTATGGATTTGAAATTCCAGATTTATTTGTGGTAGGTTATGCCTTAGACTACAACGAGCACTTCAGAGATCTAAACGTAAGTTTCTTTAAAAAAAGTTTTTTAAAAATAATTTTTATTTTTCCAGGGTGTCTTAAATACTCCATTATTTGCCTCCTTCCTGGGGCCTTAATGCCATGGTTGAGATCCTTTTGGTGAGTGCAGAACTCCCTGCAAAACCTCAAATAATTCAAAGGAGTCACTGCTCAGTGCAGTGAACGGTTCCTTCCCATCTCTTCCACCTCAGAGCAGAAGCCATACCTGTGCTATGCTTCCATCTTCTGTAAGCCTAGGACTTCACAGGTCCACCATTCCCTCTATGTGCAGAGATAGCAGTAAAAAGTGAAACTCAGCTACAGCTCAGGTTTGGACTTTTACTGCTGTGTTGCCTGCCCCTTTTCTCAGTGAGATAATGATGGAAAAAAGGTGCAAGCCTTGCTTTTGCTTCCTGTGGTACTCCCAGGGTGGACCTCGAAGCCGGGAACTGCAAGTGGAAAAACTTGCTGTAGCTAGAAAGTGAAAGCAGAACTCAATTCCAGGTCTCTGGAAAGGAAGGGGTGATTACGAGATCAGTGGTTTGGTCAAGCAAAAGTATTCCTGAACAGTTCTGATCATTACTAAGTAATAAGGTAATCAGCTACGCTGTTGTGATCAGTGTTACGTCTTTTTCAGCACATATGTGTTATCAATGATCATGGCAAAGCAAAATACAGAGTCTGAAGCAGTAACATCCTCACCTGAAGATCCATAAGCTCAGTGAAGGAGAAATTTGACTACACTCCCTCAAGCAGCTCCCAGAAGAGTGGTTCAACTGACTTGGGTTTCTTTCAACTCAGTATAATAAGGGTTTTACTCAAGAGATACTGATTAATATTTGCAGAGGTGAGAGCTCTTATCTAAAATGTGAAGTAGATGGCTTTTAAAGTTATTACCTTTTTAGGTATTAAAATTACTGCATAAGATGCCTTTTGGCTAATAATATGTCTGCCTCAAGTCTCACTGTGAATGCATCTTTTCCTCTCTCGGTCCATCATTGTACCCACTGCAATTCATGTACTTCACTGTGTTGCATAAGATCATTCAAAAAGGCTGTTCTGTGCATAAAGAGTATGTTACAGAATTTTATTGCCTTCAGCACCCCTTAAATCTTGGTCAGATATGCTGCTGCCAAACTGAAAGCATTATTTTGAGTTAATTCCACAATTCCAAAATTGCAGCTGAAGCTGTATGTTGTATGATAGTCCATTTCTAGCAGTTCACTACTGCCTCTTCTGAGCAGAACTTTTAACTCTCAGAATGTGCTGAAGTAAAGTGGTGGTACAAAATGAACCTTCTGGTCTGAGATTGGAAGATACCACGGTTTTGGTATGTCATGTAGCCATAGATCTAACCTGTTTAATGTGCTGAATTTTAATCAAGACAAACCAATGTCAAGCAGGTTTCAATTTCTTTGTGGTATCCCCTTACTTTTATAGGACACAAACAAGTGAAAAAATTAACATAGTGCTCTCCTGTGAGTATTTTTTTAATTAAACCTCATTAAGCACAGAAGTTTAATGCTAGCCAGACAATTATTCCGTTATGATTTGATTTTTGTAGCATGTCTAAGCTGAAACTTTTTGTAACCATTTGTTGTCTTTAAGAATACAGATCTGACTATATTGTATAAAAAACCCCAAAATGTCTAGAAAAACATAGAAAACCAATTAACACATGAATACTGTAGATTCTAGAGATTCCTTCCTTCCCTTATACATCCTTTTTGAAGAAGTTTGCTAATTTACATGCTGTATCAAGTGTGAAAAATGTAATTCTGTACTGTAGGTAACTCTTCTCAACAGCTTCCCAAGGGAAGCCAATGCAGAGTAAGTAGCTGTCTATCAATAGCTTTGCTCTGAACTGTAAGAGGCAGGTTGTTATTAGCTTTAGATTCCTTTAAACTAATAAACATTAAGAACACTTGCTACATTGCACCATTGTTTGTTTTCCTGCTTCAGCATATTTTGCTTATCCTGTAAAAGTTCTTCAAAAATACACACTTAACTGGTAATCTAAACATACCTCATGTATGTATCCTGGGGCTCAGAAGCTAGTGTTATTTGGATAAAATCCATGATGTCAGTGGCATGAAGAAGATCACAGAATTACTGTGATTGCTAGAGAAATGCTTTAGCCCTCTCTTCTTTATTTGTTTAACCTATATTTTTAAAGAGATCTGTTGAAAAGTTTTCCCTCATTGAATAACTTTCTTCTCTTTTAGAGAGGAAAGCACACCCGTACAGCTCCTGGAAGAAGCTGGTGAAAAGAACTTCATCTCTTTTATGAGAGTGTTAAGGTTTTTCTTAATGCTTCTGATTTCTCTTCTAATGGCATATCTGAACTTTGTACCTTCATATAGCTGAGCATGTCCAGATATCTCAGTTGCCATCCCTATTACTCTTTGCTTGAAGCACTTCCATCTGAAAAATTAGTTTTCAATTACTTTAATAATCAGATTCCAAAATGTCATTAGTATAACTGAGGGAACAGGTAATTATGCATATATGCCCGATTAATATTGGGTCTGGTTTCTTCAGTGTGCTCAGATAGTTAAAAAAAAATCCCAAAACACAACATATTTTTTTAGTTTAGCTGTCTCCTGGTTCAATAATAGTGTTGATTCCATTCTTTTGACTAAAAGGCCACTAAATATGTTTTAAGCTGCAGTTGCACCCTAAGACCCAGAAAGCAATGTAATTTTTTCTTTTTAATCACTTCAACAACATTTGTTGCTGGAGAAGAGGGGATGTTCTTTACAATCAGTTATTTTTCTGGACATCATGTTTATTTATTTGGTGGGCATCCATTTTTATCTCAATCTTTCTTCTCATGTACTCTTTCACACCAGCATCCTTTCTGTACCTGTTGAATACAAAGTCAGTAATCTGGCACTAATTTAGTTCAAAGTCGTATGTTTAGCAATCATCAGATTTTTAGACTTTATTCAGTTCATTCATGCTTTCATCTGGTCCAATTCCAAAATACCTGAAAGTGATTTTTGTGGAGAGAAAGCAAAAGTAGGAAGAACAATTCCTCAACTTGGTTAACTGAATATAATCTACGATTTTGTGTTACAAACTATAGAGACAGTCTGAATATCCAGTAGTTTCTACTTGAAAAAATAGAATTGGAATAGACTAAAGGGTCTGTAATTAAACTTAGATTTTGTCAGTTCAATTAGCTGCTGCATACTTGTATTTATAGTTGAACAAAGCAGAAAATACTGTTTGGGGTTTTTTGATTGCTTACCATTAGTGTTATATTTCCTGACCATATTATGTTAATCCTCAAAGTTTTATTAGTGAATTTCTATAATGTAAAATTTCAGCATTTCCCCCCAAATATAATACTGACTGTATGTGATATGCAGCTGCAGAATAGTTTCTGATCTGTGAGAGAGTCAAATCATCCCTTTATACACAGTAAAATGCTTAACTTGGAGACGTACTTATGTTGTGAGTCAACATTATTGCTTCGTGGGGAGAACAACAATTCTATTTTGAAAATCATATTGGAGTTTTACATTTTAATATTTCTTTAGACTAAAGAACATAAAGGCCACATCAGCTTCTCTGCATATATTTGCATTTTTGTTTTCTCACATAAAACAGCAGTGAAAACCCCTCTTTTAACCAAACTTGTCACACATGCAGACTTTAATTGATTCCAGCTACCTAGAAAACTTTAATTTTCAGTTTCAGTTAGAAATGAGAATCTTGAAAACATATCAAGGTAGCAAACGTTCTGGTTTGAGTTAGAACAGAACTAGCTCTGTTCAGTGATTTTACTTTTCATCTGTCTCTTCTAAGTAGCTGCACTTTCTATCAAGAGCTAGAGGGATCCTTGCCCTTTTGTAAAACCATCACATTCAGGAATGTTCTTCCCTTCTTTTCCCTTTTTACCTGTTTTCCAAAAACTCTGATAGTCTACGTATAAAGATCTGAGATGGATGCAATATCTAAGTGTACTGTGAAAAGTATCCTAAATTATTTTTCTCCTTAGATGGGAGGCAGAATATGCACCTTACGTACAAGGTAATGTAGATGTGTGCTGCCTCAGTTCAGTCTTGCAAATGTTAGCTCTGGCTGCACTCACCAGAGAGCACAAGATAACCAGAGGGTAAGGCAGCCTCTTCCTGTGCTGATTTCAGTGGTCCCCATTTGAAACCTCATAGGTGGTAGAAGCAGAGTGTCAGGTACTTTACCCATCCTCCCAACAAAATGCTACTGAAGTGGAAGGCAAATAAAAGCTTTCCTGCTAATTTTGTACACCTGTCACAACTATGCATTTAATGCTATATGCCTTCCTCTGGGAAGTCAGCCACGTACAGCTATCCCAGTACCTGAACTAACAGTGTTTATATCGCTAGGGAAGGGCTGCTCTGCTTGCCAGGGATATTCAGAGCAGAGAGAACACCGCAACAACACACAGCCAGCTAGGAAAGATTGATCACAAGCCATAAACTATACCGTGGAATTAATTGCTTGGTGGTGTTAAAATGCTAATTCTTTGTTAAGAAAGAACAATGTTCTGCACTTACCATAAATAATGAGAGGGGAATGATAAGCAAAATAGAGCAGGGAGTGCTAAACATACTGAAGAAAGGTTGCTGTTTGTTTTGCAGAAAACATGGAGAATGCCCAATATTGTTTAGAAAGGAAAAAGGAGACATCAGTTCTCGGTGAGGCTCTGTAAGACCCTGGGTGAGGCTCTTTAAGACCCTTGAAGGTTATCAGCCATAGTTTGGATACTTATTTTTGCTGTTATGAAGTATTGGCTGACACTACCTTCCTTTCTGTCGATAAATTAGTGCTTGGTTTCTTTGTACCTTCACAGGAACATGTGTATCCACAGCTGAACTCACTGTTGCCAGTGGTTGTTTTGGAACGCAAAGGGGGTTCCAAATCTGCAGAAACTTAGACTCAATTAGTTAAACATTTGCTGTTGTGCCTTGTTCCTCCTGCTGCTGCATGGAGCAATGAGCTACTGACAAACTACTGGAGTTTGCAGTTACAGCAATTTATTTGTAATACTAAGAGAGAAAAGGGTTTGGATGCCATTCAAAGGCTGACCTTTAGTTTTGTTTCAGGAGTGGCATGAAAGATTTTGCCTGTTTTTCCGTAACAGAAAGAGGCAAAAATGACTTCAATATTGTGATCTAGCAGTGACTCTAAGACTTGTGTGATTGGGCCTCTGATAATGGTAAGAAAATCTTGTTTCTAATCATGACACAAATTTCATTACATTAAATCATTACTACACATTCCAAAATCCATTCGTCCTGCTGTTAATAAAGCTTTGTATGTTTGTCAGCACTATTAAGTCATGAGGTTATACAGGGGACAAGTCTATTGCTGGAAGATATATGTTATGCCCTCCTAGATATTGAATTTGCATAGAAAAACATTGCTAATATGTTTTGGAAGCAATGCCAGAAAACTGAGTTGTCTTGAAGCACATTTTCTCAGTAATTTTTCATTTTCCTCAGCTATTGAGAAGTACTAATCTCTCTTCTTCAGATTGCTTTTCTCCAGTTGCATCCTATTTTTATGTTGTGTTCTATCCCGGTGTCCTTTAAGCAAATTCTTGCCAGTCCTGTAGTTTTTAATGACACTCAGAAATGTTTGTTGTTTTCCAGGAAAGATAAGCCCTTTTTCTGAAACATTCAAGGGCAGATTTTCAAAGGTGCTTAAGCATCCCAAAAAATTATATGGGATTTCACCTGCTTGGGTAGGTGCCCAGCTGCATCCTTCACTGATTATGTACCTTTGAAAACACGTTTCTTGTCTAATCTGTATAGACTGGGGAAACATGCACTAATAGAACTTGAAATGAAAAGAAGAGGTGCCAGAATAAAAAAGGAGAGGCAAGTACAATTGTGTCATTCTTTGATGTGGCCATGAATATCTCTTTGTCTTCCTGAATCATGCAAGTGTTGTTTAATTGATGGGTCTTCATGAGAAATATTGTAGTAGTGTTTCTGCTTTTTCTTAGGAAATCTGGAATGAGGTGAGAGTGCTTAAAGTTTAGCTTTTGGAAATAATAGCTCAACATAAACCTAGCACGAAGAGACAAAAAGTAGACCAGATACAAAGGAATATTCAACAGTAGCATGAGCAGCAGAAGAGTCAAGGAGTGTAAAGAACTTGTAACCATAGAGTACTGGTTGGAATGGATCCACCAGTGAGTGTACAGGAAGGATATTAAGACCAGTTAAATATGACCTACTGAATGAGTGTGGAGATGGAAGGCTTTCTGCTGAAAACCAGTTTGGTCCTGGGCCCATTTGTGCCATGTGGGAAAGAAAACTATAATAAAGCTGAAATAGTCCTCCAGAAGGTATTTCCCATAATAACACAATACTGTTAACTGCATTGAAGCTTTTAACTACAAACACCCAGTTTAAGCTCCCAGTACCATTTTGCCTAAGCTGTATAGGAGGCAGGGTCAGCATTGTAAAGTCAATCTGAATCCCTCTGTGCCTTAATCGACCACAGTGGATACCTGTTACTCCACCTGAATAGGTCTTAGTGTTGTTCCTAACAGTCTCTCTGTCTTATTTTCTGAGGATTTCAGGTCTTCCCATCTCAGACTTTACCCCATTCCTCAGGTCTTTATTTTTGTTTCTCCCAATTCCTCATAGTCCATGCTGGGCAGAAACCAATTTACAAGCTCAGCGGTTGCTGAGAGAGAAACAAAGGATGATCTGGAGACATGGCAGAAACACCAGCGAGTTCACAACCTTTAGAGAAAACAAACTCCATGAACTGCTGAGACACTACTGGGTGGCAGTTACTGGTCTTTCATGGGAGATTTTAAGGAAAGTGGAAAATACTTAATTTAAGGGAAGAATCTCTGGTTTGTGTCCAAAAGCATCAGAGTGGAGAAGATAACCAGCTTGCGAGGCACAGAGAACTCTGTGTGCCACCACCATCACCCTACGTGGTTTCTTTTGCTCCTGGGAGCTTAGGCAGCAGCTGCAGCTGGAGGACGAATCCAGCCATTGAGATGCAAATCAGCACAATAAACACCCCGATTTGCTGCAGTATTTCTAGCTCAGTACTCAGACAAGCACAAGAGAGGGTTTATCCAGTTCAGGTCTGGCACACAGTTGATTCTGTCAGGCCTCAGCCATACTTTGCAGTAGCCTAGCCAAAATGTGCCTCAAAATATTTTGACATTGTTTCACTCTGGTTGTAAGCTGGAGTCCAAAGCTGTATCGAGCATCTTCCTCTTTATGTTCCATATATGTATAGAAAAAGAGTCAAATATAAGAACACTCTTCCTGCCCAGAAGGGAAGAAGGAAATCAAGGCACGTCGTGGTACCGCCTCAGGCTGATCTGAAGTTTTTGGTGTGGTGCAGATTTACCAGGGTTATTTTCCATCTCTTAAACTGTTTAGACTGTCTCAACTTCAGCAGTCTCTGAGACATGCAAATTACTTTATGCAGAAGGACAACAGCATTCCATGAAGTCAAAACAGCTTGTGCAAACTGTGTGTAAAGCTACTCAAGAAGGAGTGCGTGTTCTTTGCATTTGAATAGCAAACTAACGCCATAGCGAACGGAGAAACACAGACCAACTGAACGCAACTCACACACCCCAGGTTAAGCCCCTACCAAGTCTTAGCAATATCTGAGCCACAGCTTTTAGTTAGTAGGGGTGTACTAATGAAAATAGTATCGTTTTCAACGTGGGTGTTATTCCAAACAGTATAATGGCATCGACCAAAAAATAGCAACGCTTGTACTAGTGTTAGCTACAGGAATTGAAATTTTTGGTACAACGTTTAACACATCACTAAATAGTATGGAAATGCAGTCGTGCAGTTTGTGGTAAGGCTCACCAAGTGTTCATCCACCGACTTCCTCTGGGAGTCATGGCCATTGAGGAAAATCTTCATTACCTGAGGAGAGAAAGGCCCACTGTAGCTGTTCTCAGCCATCGGTAAGCAGATGTTCGAAAGTTCATAATAAAAACTTTCAGGTCACATTTCTATTAAGAAGGGAAGAGTAGAATATAAACTCTTGCTTGTGAATCATAACAATCAGCACAGAGCACAGCTGCTTTTTTCTGCTCTGTTCTTCGCCTGCCCATAAATGCCAGGACTTTCTTCCTTGAGGATCCTCAAGGCCAAACGTGGTCCGCCTAAAGCCATAGTTTCATCCACATTGTAACACAACCAGTATCCTGACAGAACAGGCAGAACCTCTGCATCTTCAACCTTCGTGTGCCAAAAGAAACCCTTCACTAGCCAAAGCACTAGACGATGTAAAATTATCATAAGTTATGTATTGCAGGAGTGGCCACAAAGTATCAGCCAAGCCTGTAGGCTATCAGACTTGGGTTGAATTAGGCTGGGACAGTGCTGTTTCACCCTGCCATTTTTGGAAGGGTTGGGATGGGAGGATGAGGAGGACTATCAGTCTCAGGTTGACACAGCAGCCCAAGTGCCTCACCAGAAGCACGGTGCTCCCTCAGGACTTGGAGGCTCTCATAGCAGAGAAGAGACGGTGACGCAGCTACCAATGTCGGCTGCAGCAGCCGAGGTTTCCTGCTGTAGTCCAGGCTCAGCTTTCATTGTTAGAGCAGATGTGACCACAATTTAAAACTGTAAGCTGTAGGAGTAAGCTTTTCACCAAGAACAAGCTCTAAAGAAAATATGTCATGAAGTTAACTTCTTTAAACCTCTCTGCCCTTCTCCCAGGGGTTTGTGCTGCCCTCCCTAACTGGCCAGTGCTACCTTGATGCAGCTTCTTTCCAGAACCAGTTTTTCTCACCCTCTGCTGGCTCTCACTCTCGCCCTCAAGACTGCTTTATAAATGTGTATTTTGCAGTCCCAAAATACCCTTCTTGATTTACCATTCTCTTGCCAGCCCATGGCTCCAACTGAAGTAACTCGGGGAGGGGGAAGTTATTTTGAAAATCCAGGAAGCAGGTGATTTCCATGTTTAGCTTTAATCAAAATTATACTACCAAGATACGGTGAGCACTAAGGCAGCAAGGGCTGGTTAATGTCCTCTGACAGTGCTGACAGGAGCTGCTGCTTTCACTCCTTCAGGTGGCTTTGACATATAGGGAAATGTAGTGTCCCAGGAGGTAGTAATGTATTTATCCATAACATAACTGATAGCTAACAGATAAAGAGCTGCAAACTTTTTTTTTTTTTGGGGGGGGGGGGAAACAAACAAGCTTTGCAAAAGCTTTTCGCCAGCATACTTTCAGAAGTCTCCTAATTAGTCATTCCAGGAAAACAAGCATCTGTGATTTGATCTTTTGTCTATAGGTTCATCTAAGGTAAAAAATCCTGGGAAGTTGCCATTGCTCTTCTGAGTTAATTCAATGGAAACTCATCATACCACAACTGCTCTAAAAGTTAGCTTTAAAATACGCAATTAAGCATTCATGTGTCACTGTCTGCATTAATTGCTTTCTGAAAGACAAAAAATTAGTTCTTATTTATGTGTATTTGTTAGGAGAAATGTGAACATAGAAAAACAGCTCAAAATAAAAATGCGTATTTTTATCCCTGTTTTTAATGAAGTCTCAGCTAAAAGGTATCTTTCTATTTCTCCTATTCTCACTTACTTTCCAGAGCTCTACCAAAATTTCTGTGCTCACCATTTTAAGTCAGTCACAGGATTCCTGCTTGATTGAGTGTACTTCATTAATTAGCTCTACTTAATTTACCTTAGAAATTACTGTTAAGGGAACATCCCTCACAAGTCTGGTTTTAAGGATGCTCACTTTCTCCCCTTCCAACCAGTATATTTCAAAGGTGGCACCCAGATCACCCACCCAGATTAGATTTCTATTTGCCCTTCCTTGTGCTTTCTGCAGCGGGTCCGCTCACCTTATTTCATCCGATACACCTTGTGCACATCTCCGTGCTCCCAGTGAAATGCTGGGCTATTTCAGCAATTACAGCATTGTTTTCTCTCACTCCAGTGACTTTTTATGGCACAATAAGGCAGCCTTAAGGTGAGAACAACTGGCTTTAGAGGAATATCCTTCATCATTTGAGCCCATCTGGCCATAACAATAGCATAAAATATAAGCTGGGCCTCGTCTTAGTTCCTGGCCCAGATTTCTGTGGCAGCGCCAGAGCTCGTAGATCTGCTTGTCTGAGTGCATTGCAATGGACAGTTACCTCAGCAACCCCGGGCTGGCTCCCCCCGATGCTGAGCTGGGCAGTCCCCTGCAGAAGCTTCAGGCGGTGCCAAGATGCTGTAACCCCCACCTCGCTCCCACCCTGGGTACTTGTTTGGCACAAGACGCAGCGTCCTGACGGATTACACTCCGATGCCTTCTGCCTCTCCTCTTATTTTTCATTATTTGAACCACTTGAAGAAACTTCCAGAGTCCCGCTTCTGGATTTAGTCTTCTTCACCTGTGCTCCAGCTTGCTTCTCTTTGTCTCTAAAGATCTGTCAGTCTTTTCAACAACAAGAGGGTTTTTTTTCCTGACAAAGCCAGATTCTTGGCACATTCTTCCAGCATTCCTTTGAACAGCCAGTCAGCAAACAACAGCGCAAACACTCGACTGCCCTCTCATTGTTTCCTGACCCTGATTTACGAGAGGTCAGCATGATAGATGTTTAAACTAACCACAGGCTCAGTTTATGCCAGGCCATTCCATCTGAGCTTTCATGTCATATTAATTGCAACTCCCTTAAATTCTATTGCAATTAAAATCAAAAGCAACAGTCACATGCTTTCCGCACCTCCCACCCAAATATTGCGTGTCGCTTGAGGCCAGATTCTGCCCCTCTCCTCCTTTCTGCATATCATCTTCCCTTCTATCAGTAATATTTTCAAATCACTCATGAAAAACATGGAAGTTCATCTAATCGGGTGGACAGCCAAGTGTAGTGACATCCAAGAGCAAAGAGCTACTTTAGATAAGAGTGTTACAAGCCCGTCCTTTGCAGACATTTCTAAGCTGGCATTCACAACATAAACACGTGTCGTGGGCAACCACAGAGTCAGATTTTCTGTTTCAAAAACTGAGAAGTTACAGCCTTGAATTTGGAGATAACTTTGAAGCTCTTAGGGTGCGTGCCACAATAAATGGAAACAAGGTACTGTCGGAGCCACAGTATCGATGCTTTTTCATATCCAGCAGTGTCACTGCACATGGCAAAGTGTCCTATTTCACAGCAGCACCCTGAGGAGACCCCCTTGTTGCAGCACCGGCCAATTGTGCTGGGGTTTGCTACTCGACCTCCTGCTCAGTAGACCAACTGATCATACTCGCCTTGCTGCACCTTGGGTTTTCCCCAACAGCACCCCTTTCACCCCGCACTGCAATTTTTTTAGTGTATTCATCTTCTGTTTTATTGTTAATTCTTCTTTGTCTTAATTTCACTGGAACTAGCAGCCTTCTGCTGGGCTCTCAGACTCTGAAGGATCTGCTGTACTTCCTTTCTGGTCTCACAGGACTGCTGCTGAAGCTTCTGGCAGAATTTCTTTTTTTCTATTTTTTTTTTTTCCCCAAGACTATATTGAAATAGATGTTTGACTTTCCAATAAGAGATGCTGCATTACTACCAGGAGCAGCTGGTTCTCATTTCAGAAATTTCAGTCAAGAAACTGAAGCATGTGACATCTTGTGAATCACAGATTCTTGCTTTCCATCCTGACATTTCTCTTATCTTTTTGAGTTGGAGGCTGATTCTTAAAATGGATAACTCAGTGCAATTGCATACCACGTCGCTATAGCCCAGCCAAATAATATCTAGACAAATGGCTTAGGTGGAGTCTTTTCAAAGTGCAGAATTACAAAAGATCACTAGATTTTGGCCTACGCGATATTTTTATATTTGTACTATTGCTTTCCAGATGAAATAAAAGTGACAGCTCCTAAGGACAACTCCTAAGTCAGTGTTTAAAATATCCCTACATCTTATCTACCAGCATAACTCCATATTTATTATCTTTTTCAAAAAGCTCAACCTGAGATCCTGTTTGCCATTTTGCAGCCTTTCTTCACTCCTGCTCGAGACCAGGAGTGCTGGCAACCCTGGCCAGCTACCAGATGTTTCAGCTTGTCCCGTGCCATAGGAAATCAAACTGAAAATGTACCATCTGAAATCCTACAGTCTGTCCAATGAGAAGAAATGCATAAAGAAAAAAAGCAAGAGATCCTAGAGAAAATTGGTTTTTTAAACACACATTACAGAAGGTTGTCTACAACACTACAGGATATCGAGTTTAAACATCTAAAATTAAAGATTCAGAATGTCTTACATTTTAGAATATTTCTCTGGGCTTGGATGTTGTCCGGCTATGGTCTCTCTACTTGGTGTTATATGAATTGAGATAGTTGAAGGAGATGCTGCTGTCTTCAGACAAATTCATCCAGTTTCCATCACTAGCCCATCACGTAACAACAATAACTTTGCGCTTAGCTCACGGAAGATAAGCCAGAAAAGTCATCTTCTGCACCTTGCTGCCGTCCAGACAGGCTGGAAGGCAGTGCAGTGTCCCTGGAGCTTCCAAGCCTGAGTCCATAACAACTGTTTGGGGTTTTTTTTGTCCTACTTAATATCTGAATGTTCTTTATGTTTTCGGTTGTGTGCAAAGAACAAGAGCCCAGAGCTTGTCCTTATGCTGTTTGAGTGGCCCTTGATAATGTCAGTGCCGCAGAGTTACAGTCATTATATCCCTGATAAAAGTAATGTTCTCTCCCTGCCTCCTCAGTGGATTCCTTGTGAAGGACAAAACAGAGTATTTGCAGGTGCAAGGAGCAATGCTTCCCAAGGATACTTTAGTCTCTCCCACCTTAAGAAATCTGTCCTTGACTCCATTTACTCACCTAGGTGCTCTCTCATCCTTCCTGGGGGTCTGCTCCTTGAGATGCACATCTACAATCATTGCTCATGGTTTTCTTCTTCAGTGCTGACTGAGATCTTCCCTGATGTGGCTTCTGCCACCTGTGCGCCACTGAACCAGTTTACTTAGCTCATGACTTCCCTAAAGGTCAGGACTGGAGGTACAATGAGTCTTTCATTCTAATTTTAAACTGTCACTTTAAAAAATCATTTAAACTGTTACTCGTAAAACTCAGGCATTTTAAAGGCAAGAGCTCATGAAGAAGGAGAAGGAACCGTGCATCTCTCTCAGCAGCATCCTTACGATGAAGGCTAACAAGGAACAGACTGTTCTATTGATGCTGCATCTCAGCCCAAGCTTCCGGAACGCCCAGTTATCTCTTAAGGGTCCCACAAAAGCCTCTATTGATTTATTTCTAGCTAATACTACTGCTCCATCCTCTGATCTGTCTTCTACTTTGAAGAGATTTGTTCAGGTTACTCTTCATGCTTTCATTTAGCTTCCAGGAGTCTATCTCAGCTTTCTCATCTTTAATCTTTCTTACAAGGTGTTAAGAAAGCCTCATGCTCTTTCCAGCATTTCCTGCAAATTCAAGAAATAGCTGTACTCAATCACCTTTCCTTCCCTCTCTGTACTTTGCCTCTGAAGGATCTCACCATAAATACCATTTCAGCAGCTTTCTCCATGCTTATGATTCAGCAGCCTCTCAACTTCAGATTTGTCATATTCCTTCCAAGGGAAAACTTTGAGTTGTCTTTGCCACCCTACTGTCTGGTATTTCCTAAGCTGAGCCAGTGCAGCACCCACGTTGAGGTATTTTTGGTAGTGTTTTTTTAAAGCCACTCCACTAAACACGTTTTCTTGCAACTCTTGAGCTTCTGAGTCCTCTTATAGAAACCTGATTTTGGTTTCTTACATCCTTTACTCCCACGTTGTATAACCTGCATCCCATAGTTCTGATATAGGTAGGAAAAAGGTGGTAGGTTTGTGTGGGGTCACCAGTCACTGTATCCAAAAAAAAGTGAGCAGGTCTCAGCTAGGTTTGGTGAATGGGAGTAGATTAAGTCTTAAAAACATCCTCTAAGACCAACTTGTACTATCCTTTGCTCATGTATTTTTTGTTTTATCTCTGCATTTGGGAAGGTGAGGAACACACAATCAAGCCTACCAGATTTTTCTGAAGACAACTGTAACCAAGTGTGAAGGTGTAAACACAAAAGAGGGGAGCTGAGTGCTTAGCACTGACCGATGGGGAATAACTGGGAGTAATGAGATTAAACTGAACAAAGGAAAAGCACTGAAGGTTGAACATCAGGAAAATATCCTAGCCGTGTCTATCAGACCATGGACTAATTTCCCACGGGAAGTGGTGGAAACTCCATCTCTTGAGTCATTTAAAATTAGACCAGATAAATCACTAAAGAAAAGACGGCTGGGAGCAACCCAGTTGGAATTGGAAAGGGATGAATTAGATGGTTTTGAAAGACAGTTTAAGTCTCAGTTTCTCTTATTCTGAAATGAAGTAACATGCCTTGTTTAGGGTCTGCTCAGGCAGGACTGCCAAACCTGCAGCTGCACTGCATTCTCCTCATTATGGGCAGGTTGAAATGCTAATGTGACTCTAACTGATCGTTTTTGCTGTGTTGTGGTGATGTTACAGCTCAAGCCTGCTAGGGTAACCAGAGGAGTTCCCCACGGGCCCTGCTCCTTCCTGCACTGCAGACCTGGTTGGGGACTGTCATAGGATTTTTCTGCCAAAATGCATCTTTGTTTCGGACCAATTCCTCGTTATTTCCTCTACCACGTACCCTGTTGGGCTGAGCTCCCCTAGATGGCAGAGCTGAAGCAATTTAAAATGCAAAATGCTTTATGTTGCCCTGCTGTAACACGGACTCCCGCAGACAGCCCAATAATTTCTTGTGAGCTACTTGCTAGAAACAGCTTCTGTTGTCACAGTTCACTCTCTGCTGCCTGTGAGAGACGGTCCAACTCCACATACAGTTAATAGAGTTAGGATTTGGCCCCGAAAGGATATTGTTTCCCATGAACAACTCAAGTTTCCAGTTCTCAAAAGCAGCAGGCCAAGTTCATCTATGTTTGTGTCTTTAGCAAAGTCCCATGGTCCAGCTACACTGACTTTTTGAAAAAAACCACCTTTGATACAGCCGTGCAAATGCCTGGAAAAGCAATGAACGTGACGAGGCCAGTTCAGAGGAGTTACAAGTGACCTTCTTGTCCATTTACACTTTTCAAGCCTCCTGTTACATAAAACTACAGGTTATCCCATTAGCAAGGAGTGTTAGTCTACACAGTTTTTCTTTCTGTCCTCACGCAGATGCTTTTCCAGCTAACTGAACTCTACTGCAATGCATTTTTGCGGGTTGAAGTGCTGAAGAAAGCCGAACTCAAGCAGGGTCACGTTTTGAGATTTTCTTTTTGAAACTACACACAGAACTTTCTGTAAGTTTAAAGATCTGATAAAAATTATTTGACTTCTGTTCTCCAGAACTGTCTTCATTTTCTACAGTTTGCCGAAGAGGACAATAGGTCAGGGGCTTTTTTTTTGCATGTGTTATTTCTTTTTTCAGCTGAGCAGCTCCACATGGTGTTTTGCATTTTTCAGCTGGCAAAAGGCTGTCTCTTTTTTGAGCTATTGTTGCATGAGATGCCTGAGAGTTTCCTATCTTACAGTCAGAGACAAGGTAAATAAACTGATAATGGCTCTGCTAGATACACAGAGGGAAAAAGGAAATTGCTTGGGAAGCAATAAGATTGATCTGAGTTATTTCAGGAGTCCTTTTCTTACATATTTGAGCGTGTAAGTTTAAGTAAGTAACGCAAGCCAAATCAGGAGTTGTGAGTAAAGCACAGCAAAAAAATGAATTATTTTACCTGTGTTGATAAGTCATCAGTTCAGAATGAGGCAAACCTTCTTAGCTTTGAATCTCCATAGCTTTAGTTTATTCCTGAAGAATTTTCTTCTTATGAAATGGTTATTTTGTTTGCACCCATTTTTTTACTGATCATTTCCTTACTACTCCTTCTATTTGTTATACTTCCTGCTTTTTTTCATCTCTTTATTTTTTTGCTAAGAGTTTTACCATTTCTGATTTTTTACTCATCCTTGATTGTCTCCAGCTCTTTTCACATTTACCTATTTTGTCAGGTTTTCCTTCCTCCCTTTATCTGTCATAATTAATTACCACTTATCTTTTTTTTTTTGATTTTCCACAGCACAGCTTCACAGTATCAAATACTCATGTTGCTAAATTTCCCCTCATATAAAGATCAACAAAATGTTAGCTGGAAGTCATCCGTATTTCATTATATTTGGCACTGAGAAGTGCAGCTTTTAAAGAGCCTCCACCCTACAGCTGCATCTCATCATTGATCCATTTAAATGCACTGATCTAGCCAAAAAGCAAATGTTTCCCATTACAACCTGTCTCTAAGTGACATCTATGTGCTAGTTTGGGAATAGATCTTCATAACAGAACTACTTTGGAGGTAAAACAGGAAAAGATACTCTTCTGGTTCAGTGCTAAACACTTGCATGTTTTTAGCCTGCAATAATTATGGAGCCATGTACTTCCATCCAGTTATATCCTGGGTAAAATAGATATTGTGGGCATTGCTCGCTGAGTACAAATTCTGTATTTATGGGTTATGTGTATGACCACTTAGGTGACTAGAAATTGCCTCCTATGTGTGTAGGGATTTCTCCACAGAAGAGGCAATGATGAAAAACTCTAAAGTTTAAAGTGAACATAGGGTAGGCTATCTAACATGCTACTAGAATCTCAAAGGCCCTTAGGTCTTTACAGTAGTGAACATACCACTATAGCTTCATGAAGGGAGAGTGAGGCCTGATCTGCCCACAGGCTAATAATAGGAGTGTGTGAAAGGGCTTTTTAGTTTGTTTGACTTCATTGACATATTGATACTACTGGAAATCCTGCTAATCAACATGAATTGTCTTTAAAAAGTCCTGTGACACAGGAGCGTTTTGGCGTCAACCTCGCAGAAACCTGAAAAAGAGGTTTCTTGCACTCGAGAAGAAAAATACACAGCATATTCAATGTTATATTCTTTATTTCATATACGCCTATGTTGCAATAATGATCAATATCTAGGACAGGTTATCTTTCAGTCCTCATGCTGCCTTTGACTTCTCTGCTGTCAGTGGGCTGCAGGACTCTCCCCCAGCACCGCTCTGTTCCAACAACTGTTGCAGGGAAACTAGAGCGTTTTATAACAAGGGAGTGGGTAGCTGTAATTCTGGGACTCAGGAACTCGTGGGAGTCTGTTCCTGGACACCAAAGGCAAGCAGATAAATGAGAATGTACAGTGAGAGATGCACAGGCTTTGGAGCACTTTGCAGAAGCTGCTACCAAGAGATCCACAGAGGCCATACCCATCCTGGCACCTTTTGAAATACTGTGGTTTCTCCTGGAGGCCTCTCTCACTGCCAGATGCTTTTTTCATGTATTAGATGGGTCTCTCAATCATAGTTTCTGCAGGGCTAATGCTCACAAAACTAAGTCTATTTTTGATCACACTGGCATCTCCTTTCCAAAACTTTTTTTTCTAATCCACAGCTGTAGTCAAGAGCACCTTTGACCTCTGGCGTGCCTTCCCATACACTCAATCTTAAGATAGACATACTGTTAAAACCTTGAGCTGTATTTGCTTTCTGAATTAACATCCTGGCCGTGATAAAATGCAGCGGTTCCTTGATAACAAAGTTACTGTTCCATGCTGTTTTCTGGCAGCATCAGGAGAATAATTACAGTGGTGTCGGTTCAAATCACACACTGAAGGCTGTCTTTACAGCCACAAGGACTGAAAACTAACCTGCTGTCAGGAGACTTTGCTTCTCAGTCCCAGTTCCATGAAAGGGATGCATCTCTTGTCCAGCAGTGAAGAAGATAAGGTCGTAGTCTCTCCCTGCTACAGAATACATATTCTCTTGCCAGAGAACATCTGTACTGAAAATCTTTCTATGATGCTGACATACAGAACAGATCTCCAATGAACAAAAAAAAAACCCTAACCCTTGTGAGAGTGTGTATTGTGAAAAGACAAGATCTGAATTCAGGTTTAATGCATTTGGCACATAGCATATGATACTTGACTCGTCGCCTCAAGAGAAGTCAGTTATATCATGTCTCACTAGTTTACTTTTCTCTGGACTTACACACAAGTGAGTTGTGAAACAGATCTTATAATAATACCCTGTGGTAGTGGACACCACTGCTCAATTTTTTGTTATTATTAAATGGACCAAATGTCTTTGCCAATACAAATGACAGGTACTAGGCATAGTGTTTCCAGGGTCACAACCATTCCTGGTATAGTCCCCGACAGACAGGCTGCTAAGTTTTGTCACATGATGAATGAAACTAAAATGAAAATCAATATTTTCTTCTACAGAAGCTTTCAAAATACAAGTCCTGCTGCCTTGCTCAGAGTAAAAAAGATTCTTCCTTACTAAAGGTAACCCTTCAGTAACAGATCCTGCAGCAGTCACACCGTTGTTCTCACCCCATAAACCGGCATGACAATTGATAAAGTGATAAGCCAAAGAAGTAGGAAATAACTAATTAACATAATTGAAATCTTTGAAATTGTATGTAATTGTATGTAATGAATTGAAATGTAATTAACAAAATTGAAACATACTTGGTTAACAGCAATGCTACCAGAAGAAAATTCCCCCTACACACTTGGATGAAAGCCTTTACTGTTAACTCGTGTCGTGCTTATTTCTTAATATAGCAATAATTGATACTTGTATATGTGTGGTTAGATAGAGCCAAATTGCACAGCTGTCCCCTGCTAGTCATCAAAGGGATGCTGGTTTATATACAGCACTACAGTGTTACTTTTATTGTATTTCTCACAACACAAGAGTGGACAAAAAGAAAACGGGCTGATAATACATCATTACAGTTAACAGCAGTCTGGGCTCTTGCAGAAGAGAATTAAGAACCCTAAGAAGTTGATGCAAACCATCTTAAATAGTGGCATGAAAGTGTCTGGTCAGCGTCTGTGTCTCTTTTCTCTGCCTACTGATAGAGCCTAGCTGATTAGCTTGGCTCAAATGAATAATTTATAGATGGGTGAAGTCAGGTGTCATGAATACCATCCTTGGTGTCTCGTGCACTTGAAGAGCACAAGGCAGGCAGAAAATATCCCTTGCCTCAGGATGTTAGGGGACTGTGTTATTAGGCTCCCTGTTTGCCTAGAAATAGTGTCATGTTGCAGCCAGATTTGTAGGGATTTGCTTGCACCTGGAGTTAGCAACAGTGGCCACGCTGGAACACCTTTATCCGCAGCAAGAGCCCCACGTTCCTGTATTCGCAGGGAGCTGAACTGAAGGTGAATAGAACATTCAGATTTTTGAAAGAGAGCACCCAGCATACGCTCTGCTAATCCATTAACATTTTCAATATTTCAGTGTGCTCCTGCTCTGAACTGGAATGAAAAGCAAGTCTTTTCATTAAAAGCCAGGAGGAGAGAAGGGAGTACGAGCTCCATTTAATTAAAACATTTCCAGCCACTGTGCTAAGGAACGTTTAGATTCTGCACGTATCTTATGCATAGTCAATGGCAATGGCATGAGCAGAGTCTGAAAAGGCTTGGAGGAAGCCCATGCACAATGAGCAAGGACTACAATAGTCTAGACCGTAGATTACAAGAATAAGGTTCTGGCATTTATCAGAGAAGAGCCAGAACATTTATCTACTAAGCAGACCTGCTGTCTATTGAAGAGTGGCACGTGAGCCCTGACACAGTTTGGAGGAGCCTGCCAGTCTGTTCTGCACTGGGTGCCACACTTGACAGTAAGAAGGTGTTCCAGCAGTGCTTCTGCAGAGGATGCTGCAGGGAGCAGTATCATGGACCAGCACAATCACTTGCCCAGAAGTGCCAGTCTCCCTATAGATAGTATATCCTCTAGTTGGGTCTTTTGTTTCTGTACCCTCTTTCAGTGCAGAGTAGCATAACAGGTGGGGCACTATTTCATTAGTCCAGCAGCCTGTGAAGTAGCTGTTTGGCTCTAGGTGTAGCTAAAGTAGGCAGCTGTTTGAGAGCCCTGTCTTTGGGAGACAGTACCAAGGACCATCCTTTCCCAGTGATCCAAGCAGCGTGCCTCACTCTTGGCCCCCATCTTTGTTCTTGTAAGAACAATGTTGTTGTGATCAAGAAGAGTGTAATCCTCTTAGCTGGAGTCAGAAAACATCTTGCAGGAGGAAAAGCCAAAAGATGACTGCTGCAGTGTTTCCACTCAGTTCAGCCCCTTTGCTAAAGCAGCTAACTACTGGAACAGGACTTATGCTCTGCACAGCTGTTATTTACCTCTCTTTTGAAATGCAGAAAGTTGCAGTAATCTGTTTGTTTTTCTTTAACTCTTTTGTGCTTTGGAAGTTCAAAAAGGCAATATGACTAAAATTTAAGAAAATTATTGCATTGGCAGTGTTTTAACAACTGTTGCAATGAATAAGGGAAAGCAGATTAAATAAACATCGAGGCTATCAACACTGTGTAAAAAATTCTCATCACATAGAGAAGTTCAACAAATGATGACTGATGCAAATCTTTGCTTTTTTCTGGCTTTCATCGAGATTTCTCTAAAACTTAAAGATATCTCTAAAATTTCAAGATGTCTCTAAAAGAGGAGCTTGACACATTGCAAATGGAATAGAACCTGTTGCTCCTGCAGCTGGTCCTACAGGTCTGGGAATGAGAAGAGCAAACAGGAATCCAGCATATCAAGGAGGAGAGATTTTCTTTAGATCTCTTTTTTATATTAATCAGGTCCAGTTATTAAGGCTAATTATCTTTACAGAAGTTGTATGATACTTGTGGCTCTCACCTCAGGCAGTTATATAGTCCTGAAATCTAAGTCCACCCCCACCTGATCAAAAGGGAAGACCACTCTTGCTGTATCGAAAAGATTAAGCCCTGTCCTTAGACTTCAGGGAAAAATGCTTTGCGTTACTGTGCTCAGAGTTTGCTTCGTGTTTTGCTTAGGGCTTAAGGGCTGTCTTGAGAATTAAATTAACTTGGACTCTTTCCCCTTGCCTCCCTTGTAACGCTTTGGTTTAATCCTGCAAATGACCTCTGTGTGGACATACTTTGCATCCACATGGAGCCATTTGGAGTCTGTTGCATGTGAAACAGCACAATACTGCAGCGAAGAGTTCAAGTACATCTAATGAGTTAAAATACTTGGCTGCTGCTTTCTTCTGGGAAAGCAGTTCTGAAATGAACATCTGAGGGTGTCTCAGCAGAAGACTGGGCTGAAAATATTCTGTAAACGTGGCTTTGTTCCTTAGCTCATTACTTTCATTTTGACTTCTCCCTGCATTATGTTATTGCCAATCAGATTTGTGAATCGATTTTTATCTAGATTTGCAACTCTTAAGTCCACTGCCAAACAGGGACAAGCTGGTGGAGGATGCTAACAATTAATTTAGTCACACTAGAAATATGTTATACGCACTGCTTTCTTCTGTTGGTTCAAAATCCTGTTTCTTCTTTATATAAGACAGTTGGCAGAGGCAGTCAACTTAGCCTGCTTACAGAAAATTAATGAGCATTTCTGTTCAGTAGTTGCAATAACTTCTGTGGCTGTGATTCTAAGGTTTTGGTATTTTTCTGTACAGGCAGAGGAGCTACTTGGAACTGAACCCAACCCCAGGTGTCCCTAATTCCCACAGTTGTCTCTTGGTCCCTAGAACTAGAGCAGAATCACTCATTAGATAGTATCTTTACCTCTGATCAGCCAGCATCTTTCTGTAGTATTTCACATTTTCTCAAGGGGTTTGTAAAGCACTGAAAGGGAATGAATCCAATATTTTCTTCTCCTTGAAAGCAGCATTTATAGGCAATCCTTTCTCTGGAAGTAGGATGTAGCTTGATGGGGAACCTATAATACTTCTTGCAGGATGCTATGATGACAGTCTAGCTCAGTTAAAATACAAAACATATTCCTAATCCAGCCTTTTATGGAAAATTCGTATCATGCAGACATAAATACAATCCATCTTGCCTCACAGATCTATATATATTTTTCTTTATTTATTTTTTTTCTTGGGGGGGGGTGGGGGGCATGCTTTCCTGGATACTGTCTCCCCATTTTTTATCTCACCTTTTAAGTCAGATGGGTGGTGGCAAAGCAATGGGGAAAAAAAAAAAAAAAAAAGCCAACAGTGTAATATCACTTTCAGAGCCTAGTCCCCATAAATAGTAATCAGCTTACAGGTTTAGAGACCTGCCCTCTAGATGGCTTTTGCTCTCCCAGAGAGCATCTCTTGTGTCTCACTCTTTAGTGAAAAGAGAGCAGAGCAGCTATACTGTGGTCAGCATAAATAGCAGTACACTGAGTCAGGTTTAGAAGCCAGTAAGAGCCAAGTACCTGGTTTCTACAGGATATCTGGCAGTGAGGTTCTGATGAGCTCAAAGAGAAGTAAAAGCTCTTTGGACTAAGTAGGTAAAAGAAGAAAGCAGCAACTGCTACATTGACTTTGGGTGGAGCATGTCATTGTTGGAAGGCGGGAGGAGTCTGATGAAATCAATATACTTGTATGATATAAATATATCATTTTTACTCCTGAGCTTTTTCTCAGTGCCTGAAAGCTGTCTTGATCCAGTCCCAGCTACAGAAGATATGTTAAGTGCCAGGGCTCTGGAGAGCCCTAGAGGGAAGGTGTGGATAGTCAGAAGAAATACAAGATGGGTAGCCTGAATTTTGGAGATGGCTGCTAGCACCTCTGTGCTACTAAAACAAGGTTTCACTAATGAGTGGATCAAGCTGCTGATTATGTGATAAAGCAATGAGAGAGTGCTAACACTGTTGTCAATTCATCACCAGCTACTTCCACCTAAATTGTCAGTTCAGTAGTTAAACTAAACATTTTACAAAACAGGACAGATTTATCACCTCCCAGTTGACTGCACAGAACCAAACACAGAGCTGTTATTTCAGTAGAGGATGGAAGGTAACCCAAATTGTCATTTCACTTTTCTCTGCTATTCGAGCACTTCAACCTTTTCTGTCATGGCCAATGCTAAAGAGATTGGATATTTATTGTGTTGAACTCTTTTAAACTGTGTGTGTGTGGGAGGGAAGGGGTTCTGAGGGAAAATGCTGCACATCTAATAGTCCCTGATGGCTTTCTCAAACAAGTTAACATTGTTTGACCTAAAGTGAATAAACCCTCAGCAGAACTGAGGCTGATGACTTTATCTGTTAGACTCTGGCTCCTCTAATTTAAAACAAATGAAAAAATGTAGATAGTTTAAGTGAATGCAGAAGAGATGGCAGTGATTTTTTTTTTCCCCCTAGACCTTTACAAAATTAGGAAATCTTGCTGTAAACAGGCATGGCATTTTCAGAAACAAGTTGTTATTCCACAGCGACGGTTTCCAACAGCATAACATGAAGACTAAGATTTTTGCTTTGGTTATGGTTTCCGAGTGTTTCGGTGTATTTTCATTGCTAGGGACCCAAGTTAAAAAGTAAAGTGAGTTCTGCTGGGCTCCTCCTAGCCGTAATCTTGCTTGCTCAAATATTACACTGCAACTCATTCCCCTGGGCTCACTGAATTATACTTGAAATTGTTTTTGTCTCTGGCTGGATGATAGTGAATTCCTGCAGGCTTGAACAATTTTGTATTTCTTTAAAGAGTACTGAGTTTGCTGTTGGAGCTGAAATACTAAAGCCCCAACCCCACCAAAATGTACCAAGCCCCAGACGCAGAATACCAGGGGTGGTTGGTGTGAACAACTGAGGCTTGTTGCTGTATGGCATGCTTCAGCCTGCCTTGGTGCACCCTGGCAGCCTCACACAAACACCTCCAGGGCCAGTTCAGGGACACCAGACACAGGCACACACAGGAGCAGTAGCAAGTACCAAGTTAGGCTGCGAATTCACAAAACGTAGGAAACTTTTTGCTGCCTCTGTTTCTGGCACATTTCTCATGGAAGAATAACCTACCTCAGTACTCGGTCATCCTTGCTCTAAGAGAAATGAAGTATCGCAAGCCTCTTACCCGAACACAGCTTCCTCTCTGTTTGGTGATGGATCAGTGATGCTGGCCAGGAGGAACAGCCATCGAGCTGTCCACTCCTGGTTTCAATTCGTGCCTTGGACACTGACTGCATGGCGAGCAGCAGCTCTCCCTTTATGCCTCAGCTTTGTTATCTGAGAAGACTACACACTGAAGAGTGGAAGACACATCAGCTGAGCCATTGGTTTTCATAGGGTAGCTAACTGCTTCCCCAAAGGAGACAACTTCCAGAAGCCAAATGGCTCCTTTCTCCCTAAAATCCAGCAGGATAAGGACTAGCTGCTCAGACATTCCACCCTAGCTATAATGGTACTTTCTGTGGTAGCCTCAAACTCGCAACGTATTTTGAGAACGTGTAGTTAATTGGGTCCTCTTCCAAACCTTGGGTTTTAATCTGTGCACGGACACATTCCTCTGTTGTTGTGGCCACATCACATGTCCTCTTTGCTAAGGTGTTGGAGGCATATGTACCCGAGTGCACACACAGATGCGCACACACGCATACCCATAGAGCTGCTCTGTCTCTAAAGAGAATGAAAAGGGCCAGGAAACCACAGCAACACACAGCCTGCATAAAAAAAGACTATCTATTTTGGGTAGCACTGAAAGGGAAGACACAGTTTCCTACCTCTGAGAAAACTGACCCAAAAGCATGATGTCTGGCAAACCACTTCTCCCTCCACTTACCATCACCATCCTGCAGCTGGCAGGGGAAGGAGACAGCCTGACCATTTCTACACACATTTCAGGTCAGGACACCACGGCCATTACTCACTCCATGGAATAAGGTCTGTGGTCTCATGCTGCTCCTGGAAAGATGCTGAGGTGTCCTCAAAGCAGTGGGTGGGGGCGTTGTCCTGGCACAAGACAGGAAATAAGCCCTGGTAGTTCCAGCATGGAAGTGACAGTCGTCTTCCCATCTACGTCTCTACTCAGTGTCCACAGTCTCAGGACTGAAAGCATAGCCAGAAATGTTCCTCACAGCTTCACTAAGCACACTCAGTCCTGATCTGCACCTCATGGTCCTGAGACCTGCCACGCATTAACGCAATATCACACTCAAGCTCTCGCTGCCTCAAGTCATTTACAGCTATGGCAAGAAGGAGGATCACGGGGAAAGGCAAGAGGTTGTATTGCCCATCAGACCAGTTAGCTGAGCGCTGGAGGGTATTCTGAGGACATACAAGTCAGCAGTGGCACCCTTCCAGTCTTACAGAGAATGCCTTTCTCTCCACCTCACCTGTTTTCAGCAAGCCTGGTGATGCTGGCTCTGCTCTGCTCTGCTTCAGTGCCCAAGCACCCACAGGAGACCCTATCTGCCCTCTGTCCAACCCCCCCTTGCTCACATGCCGTGTACCTGCTCTGCAATTCACGGGCACTGCTGGCAAGCAACCTCATATCTCAGAGACCCTGCTATACATTTTTCCTGGGCCTTCAATACATTCTTCTTTATGTAGTATATCCACTTTCCTTTACTTTATCCACCTGAATTTTGCTACAAATGGTTAATCCTTCTCCGGATGTCTGAAGGAAGTATAGTCCTCTTACACACTATCTCATTTCTCGTCCCTTAATGGTCACCCCTTGCAAGGTCTGCTACTTTCTATTGCTACCTCTCTGTCTTCATAATCTTTGGATGTCTCTGATCAGTGATCCTAACCTGACCGCTGTCCCAGCTCACAGATGACACCTTAACACTCTCGAGATACACACCGAACCACACATCTTAAGCATCCTCCTTGGCTTTCTAGAAGGCAAATGCCTTCTTTTCACCACAACTGTAGATAGGGGGAGCTTTTCCCTGAGGGCTAAGTCCTGCAGAATACTGTATGTGCTTCAAATGGTGTTACTTCTAGGGCACAGTGCCTAGCACCCTGCGACTGGTGGAGACAGCGTCTCACACCAGGTGAGGTAGATGTGATACCCTATGAAGGGAAGATGGAAATAAAACCGAACTTTGCTCAGAGTTCAGACTAATTCATGGGAGCCAAGATGTAGGCATGGCAGCTATGACATTTATTTCTGCTGCCAGAACGTAGATGATAGGAACATCTGTAGAGATAAAGTGTTACCAGAATGGTCATACCTCAGCAGCTCCTGAAAGTGATAATTTCTGAGAACAAACATCAGAACATCTACTTGGAGGCATATCTCCTCCCACTCACTCTTCCTTTTGTCCCTAAATTCAGACCCTTCCCTACTTTTCAGTCTTTCCAGTCTTCTCCTTATCCCAGCACAGAATTCCCAAGATTAATTACTATCTCCCACTACTGCCTATCTAATCTACTCCACCCAGGTATTCCATACTGATCTAATCTAAAAAGTCCCCTAAGAAACCTGCTCTCTCTTGAACTTCTCTTTCTCTCCGCTCATTCTCTAACTCAAAGAGGGAATAGATATGGCTGAGCCTCCTCACTGCTTGTAGCATCTCAGATCTGATATATCATTGTGTGCCTTGAAGGTGGTGAGAAAAGAGAAAGCCTTCAAGATGGCGAGTACAGCATAACTGCCTGGGAAGTGAATTGCTTCAGAGCGGGCTGGGTACAGGTTAGATGTCTAAACACACGTTGTACATGCAGGAGAAGGCATGCCCCTGGGCCCTGATAGAGGCAGGTGTTAAGGACCACGTGGGAAGGAGGCAGGTACCTAAAACATATTTGATGCAATTAATTTCAGTCCTCCAGCCTACCCGGCCAAATGAATTTTGATGTCCACAATTTAGCCTCTGGAATTTCTGTATTCTCAAGATACCAGCATGTTCATTCAGCAAATGATAGTTTCAGAAGATAGAGCTCCATAACTGTGCCACCACTGACCCAGGAAAATGGGCAGAACAGAACAGAGTCTGGGGCTTAACTCTGCCTACCTCAGCAGTTTAAATTCAGATGGTAGACTTTGCACCGAAGTGGCTGAGATGTGCCCAGAGATGTCTGCACCAGCTCTCCTGTGGGGATGAGACTCTTTAGCAAGGAGTGATAATAAACAGTAGGACGGTGCTAACACTTTAAGCTGCTGCAGCTGTCTGCTAAGTGAGTATGTGTCAACACCTTCAGACTGGAAGGTGAGAAAGTGAAATTATAGCTTTCAGTTACCCTAATTCTGCTTTTGCAACCTCTTTTATTAAATCACTTCCAAGGGTGGTTAAGGGACTCTGAGGTTTTACTTGTGTGCTATGAATCCAAGTTAAGGAGCGTGTTTCTGAAAGCTTGCTTCCTTCTTTAAGTTTTTCTGCCGTAACTATGACATCATATTTAGAATGAAAAATTACAGCAGCGTAGCCTTATACATGAAAGTCCTAAACTCAGCCCAGCATCTCGAACAAAAACATCTGACACACACACACACAAAAATTTGAATATTGTGATTAAGAGGAAGAAAACGAAGTACACGGTTTAATAAATATTTGTTAGTGTAAATATTATTTTTATAATTACACAAATATAACCTTCCCAAAGTTAATAAAATCCATTTCCTTAGCCTAGCTATGAAGCGATTTGTGATTCTAGGGCCACATTTTCTTCTGTGATATTTTCATCTTCCTGTTGCGTTTGAAAGTTAGAGAAATTGATTGGCACTGTAAGAAAAGTAAAAATGGAAGCTATGTCGCTGTACTGATGTAGCTGTGCTGATATAAATAGATGGAGACCTGATTGATGATCACTCCGAGTCTACTCGTGGTTTAATCTCTCTGAGACGCTTTGTAAATCCGACAGCTTTCTGCATGGATATTAGTTATAATGTAATTTAGATTTGGAGTCAGTACTGTCACTCCCATAGCAAAAGTGATTATTCTGAATACATGGAAGTGATTTGATATACATCACAGATTTCTGATGATGTTCTGGAGATTGACATGATGGCTACAGCGCAGAGAGCAGTATGCAGGCGGGTGCACAGCTACACTTCTTCCTTCTGTTTGGTAACAGTTTCTAAACCTTTCAAAAATCTCAAGTGATTTTACTTTTTAGTCTTTTCAGCTTCTTGACAACCACCTTGCCCAGGCTATAGTATAACAGTTTGCTCAGGGCCTGGATCACAAATAAATCTCTAAATGTTGTACGACAGTGAGACGTCATTAGGGAGCTGGACAGAACCATAGTGTGGATTGCCAGCTGGACAGCAGTATACTTATTTAAACCGTGTCTATATAACATAATGGTCCAGGTCAGCTTCAGCCACAATGAAGTCTTTAACACTAAAAATTTATGAGGATGTCAGACTCTTCAGAAACTACTACAGATTTTTAACTGTGTACACACCTAATGCAATCCACGGCAGCAGAGAGAATCGTAGGTAAGCACCCGAACCAGTGCGACAGGCCTCAAGCTGTAAAACCCTTCTGAACTCAGCAGACGTGACCTTTGTTGAGAAGAATCAGCATTTGGACCTTGAGACTCTTCCTCCAGCTACTGGATGCAAAACTCTTTCCTCAGTTCTCCGGATACCAATATTCCCGCAGATGCGGGTTGCTGATCCGAGCTGCTGACCAGGCCAGTCACCTCTTCTCAGCGGCCGCTCACTTGAGCAGCATAGTGAAAAAAACACAACCCAAAACAGTATTGTTGTTTTGAGACCACAGACAAGGCACGACCTTTAACTGCGCACAAGACCATTATCATTTCTTACAAATGCTTTGTTTTCTTTTGTTCCCTTTCACAGACACCTTACCTGTCCGGCCCCTACACTGAAAAACACCATTCTAGGAACTAAAAATCGCACGCTCCCACAGCGATAGATGAAGTATACAAAGTGTTTATGTGTACCACCCTCACAAAGACAATAAAAAAAAGCTTCCCGCACCCCACAGGCCGAGGGGCGACCGAGGGGCGACCGCGGGGCTCCAGCGCGGCCCCGTCCCGGCGCCCCTCGAGGCGGGGCTGTTGCCACCGTCGTCCCGCCGGGAGAGTTCTGGCGGAGCCAGGTGCAGCTCGGAGCTGGCGACAGAAGCAATAAATCCGGAGTTCGGGCGGAAAACCTGAGGTTGTTCTCGTGGTACAGATTCACACCCCCCCCCCCCCCCGCCCCCGAGAACGTCGGTCGCGGAGAGCAGACCCCGCCGCCGCCTCCGGGCGTGCTGGCGGCCGGGGGGCGTAGGCCGGTGTCGGGGTGCGGGAGCTCGGCGCTCCCCGGCCGCAGGGCGGGTGCCCTGGAAGGCAGCCGGGAGCCAGTTCCTGCCCTCCCGGTGTCGTCTGAGGAGGTGGGTGGATTTTTGGAGGGAACAGAAACCGCCAGCCTGGAGGCGGGGGAAGGGGACGGGGACGGACTCCCCACCGGCCCCCGCAGCGGGAGCCGCCAGCACCGGGAACGCCCGGGCGCCGTCGTTGAGGGGGCCGGAGCCCCGCGGGCCGCCGAGTAAGAAGGGGCCAGCTTGAGGGCCTGCGAGGCACGGCCGCCCGTCGCAGGTTCGCGCTGCCGGCTCAGACTTGGCGGGCTGGGGCCGGTTGCCTCCTCTGCTCTTGTCAGGGTGGGGGCCGCCATGAGGCGCTGGGGCGGATCCGGGGACTCTCCGGGGTGGGGGTGTAACGGGACCGGGGTGAAGGGGGGCCGTGCTTGGGCGCGGAAGCCGCGGACAGCGAGGTGCCGCGCTGGCCCAGGGAGAGATCGTGGTTATCGGCGCGGGGAAGGCGGTTCAACCGCGCAAAACCCCCCTGGCTAAAGGTCCTCGGCGCGCCCGCGGCTCCCCCTCGCACCGAGCCCGGGCCGAGCCGAGGGCAGCGGGCGCCCCCCCCCCACCCCCGAGGCCGGTGCCCAGGTGGCCGGGGGAGCGCGGCGAGCGCAGCTGGCGCGGCGCGATGGCCCCCAGCGCCGAGACGCCCTAATTGGCGGCGGTGGAGCAGGCAGCGGGGGGGGGGGGGGGGGGTGGAGGGTGCGCAGGGCCAGCCCCGAGCGGCCGCCTGCTGCCGCGGTGAAACGGCGCGTCTGTGCGGAGGGAGGCGGGAGGCCCGAGGGAGGGGCGGCGGGCGGGGCGTGGGGCGCGGGGCGCGGTGGTCTGATCGCGAACGGCTCCGGCTACGTAGACGGGGGGGAGGAAGCCGTCTGTGAGCGGGGTAGGCTCGTGTGAGAGACAAAAGCTGGGCTCTGCCGAGCGAGGATCTCGGCGTCGCTACTCCCGGGAGGAGTCTTTTGTTGCTGTTTCCGAACTGAAGCTTGTGTGTTTCCCGCCGCCCCCGGCCCGGACAGTCTGCTGGTTACGGCCGGGGCGAGAACTGCGGGCGGGCAGGGGCTTTCGCTCGGCTTGGTGAACAAGCGGCCCCCCCGGCTCCCTGCCCCGACCTCCACCAGTTGATCAAAGTTGGGCTGGGCCCAGGCGAGGAGCGGCGGGCCTGCCGCCCCTGCTACCGAGCGTCCCTCCCTGCGCGGCCCGGGGCGGCGGTTCCCCATCCCCGCTCCCTCCGGCGGCACGGAAGCCTGCATGTAGCGAAGTAGGAGGGAGCGGGCACCTCCCGTTTCTCTCCGCCTGCCCTCTCCTCCCCGCAGCTGGGGCTCTGGGTAGGAGGAGCCGGAGGAAGAGGAAGATGACGAGCGGGTGCAATTAGCCTAACAAGGGACGGGTGGCGGAGGAGGCGGCAGCAGTCCCGCGCCGAGGACTGACACATCTGCTCTCTCTCCTCCTGCAGCCATGAAGGCAGAAGCCGGGGAGCGCAGCTGAAGCCCAGGGCCGTCCCGGCGCTCTTCCCCCATGGCAGCTGCGTGAAGGGGCCGAGCCCCCTCCCCCGACGGCGGGGCTGGCCTCGTCGCGTCGGTTGTGCGCGAGTGACTCCGGCGCTGGTTCCCCCCTCCCTCCCCTTCCCTTCCCCGATGTGGGCTCCAGAGGATTTGCTTCTCCTTTGTAACCGGGAATGAAATAATGGCGACCCGGTGGGCAGCGGGGCCACCCGGCGGAGATGGAGACAACGAACCCCCCCCGGGCGGCGGCAACGGCGCCGGCGGGCAGGTAGGAGCGGCGGGGGCGGGCGGGGCGCGGGCTGCGCGTACGCGGCGGGCAGGGCCGGGCCGGGCCGGACGGCCGCCTCCCGCTGCGGGGAACGGCTTGGCTGGAGCGGGCTTAATGGCCGCCCCCTCTCACCCTCCCTTTCTCTCTCTCTCTTTTCCTGCCCGCCCGCCCCGGAGTCGCTGGGAGTTGGACGCTGGGAACGTGCGGCTCCCCGGCAGCAGGAGGGGCGGCTGCCGTCCCGGCCGAGGGCTCGCCGCGCACCCGGGGCGTCGGTCCCGGGCCGGGAGGCGGGAGCGCCTCTGCTGCTTCACGGGCCGGGCGGCCGCTCCGCTTCCCGCCCCGCGGAACGGCCCTGGCCCTCGGGGCGGCGGTTTCCATGCCCCCGCCGGCTCCGCGGTCGGGTCGCGCCGCGTCGCCCCCGCGCTCAGTCTCCGCGGCTTCCCGACGCCTGTCTGCCGCGTCCCCGGGGGATGGGAGCGCTTTGCTGGGCGGCACTGGGGTAGGGCTTCGTGCTCCCTTAGCCCCCACGCAAACCCTGGTGCTTTTTAGGAGGAGTACGGGCCTGGCCTCAGGCTCCTTGTCACCGCTACTTGCCACCCTCCTGCCTGGACGCAGCAGCTTGTGTTCAAGTGTATTTATATCCGTAGCATTTGTTGCTGGAACGGTCCTCTGTGTGTTTAAAAACTTCACAGCGTGCCCTATGGTGGCACCATTGCATGTTTGGACTCGCAGCATAGTTTTTAACGCAGAACTCTGTCTGTTGCTTCCTTCTGTGCGCTCTATTAATAGTAATAAATTTCTGCGGAACAACTGTAACTTCAGATCCAGCAAAACACATAGAACAGCTTCAGTGGACTTCTTCTAAGGTCTGTCTGAACTTTAATTTACGAAGTCAGACTTTCTTTTGTATTTATCAAAGTCAGGTCACGCTGTGCCAAAGGCAGAACTGACTGTAATCTGTGTGGGGCTGTGAAATGAGGGCCCTTTATACAGATCTTCCCCTTTTGTTTGCTGAAACTGAAATACAGTGGAGTGATTCGAAAGCTACAGAACTTAAAAATTGAAGTCCGTGTGGTGTTTGGTTTGGTTTTGTTGTGCTGTGGGTTTTTCTTTATTAGGACACCAGATTTTAGTTTACTGTTATCCTCAATTCACCTTTTTGCCTTGATTTAACAGGGGCACATATGGTATTGTAAGATTTTCCTTCTTGCCATCCGCTCAATTAAGAGATTCACACTGTCTCTTAAAGCAGGTGGGTTAGGTGAGGACAAAATGTGATTCTTAAGTAAAAAACAAAAGATGTTGGGATTTAAGACTTTGTGCTAAATTATGATTCTTAATTTGTACATAGATTTTAATTAGGCATTAGTCTTGTTAATGTCTTGTTTTTGAAAAATACGCCTGAAAACAAGGCCATGTTTTGAGAACCTGTCCTTTAATACTCTTCAAATAGTGTGGGAAGAGGGAGGAAACCACGTGTCCTAAGTGTAAAAAATGAAAATCTGCTTTTTAATTCTATGGTATTGAGACTGCTGCTCTTTTGGCACTGCCACTTGTCATAATCCACCTATCCCTGCTGTGGTAAGCCCCAGCCTGGCCTGTGGTGCTTTTGGAGCTCATCATGTTAAAGCTGTGTAATTGGGGACTACTAATAGGTGTGGAATTGCAAAATGGCCAGCTCTGTTGTTTTGCCTGACATATGTGTGTTGCAGTTGGAATGTAGCTGCTAGAAAACGTGCACTTGCACTGCTTGTTACCTTAACCGCAGCAGATCTGACGTGAGCTTTGCTTGCACATAGATAGCCCTCGTGAATGCCTAGTCAAGGTTGCAGTGCTTTTGCAGTAACTGCAGTCTGACTTACTTTCTTACAACTGTTTTTTTTCATCCATGGGTGTGAAATGCCAAGAGGGAGTGAGGATTTGTGGTTTGGGATCTGCTGTCTCGGTTCAGTTGATGGAACACGTGCTGTGTACAGTGCTAAATGTGCTGTATGCGAACAAATCCCTTTCAGCGAACTCTTACTTATGTGGAACAGTAAGAACAGGTTTTCTGTTGGATAGAAAACCAGAAAACACCTTTAACAAAACACAGTTAAAAAAGGAATTCGAGGCTTGCAAAAAAAGCTGTTGCAGTTGCAGGATTTTATAGTGTGCTAATACTGACATGCAAGGTATTAGCAGTTTGGGGAAATGATTTATGGGTTTGGGACACTGTATCCCATATGGTGTTTGCATTGTAATGCAATATTAACTCGTCTACGTTTAATGTTTAGCTGTAGACCTGTACACATGGCAGATTGTCACAGGGATGACTCCGAGCGTAGCCTGTGGCCATCATGGGCAAGGGAGCTGCAAAAGAAATTAGGGTATTCAGGCAGTTAAAGGTTTTTGAAATCCACAGCTATAATTAGCAGTGTTTGCTCAGGAACTGAAAAACTCGTCTTCTGGCTTGGAGATCAGTGATCAGACAGAGAAAGGGAATGGAATGTCTGATGGAAAAGCTGGTGCTGCTGTGTATCTTTGCATACAGAGGTGAGAGAATTGAGGACGTGTGCTTTGACTACTTTAGGTACCACGTGTTGGTTGATAATTGCTTTGGATGCCTGACTCCTCTGATACTACGTTCCATTTGGTCACGACTTGCCATGGTTGCTATTTTTATTTTCACTTCATTATTTTTGTTTTCCTTTTGACACTGTACCTCGTGGTCTTCCTCTCTTCAGAGGCCCTTCTCTGAAACGATTGTTGAGAAGATTGTTCAGGTCTTGCAGGCTCCCTTCTGAACATGCAGTGCCTGTTCAAAGGGACAGATCATATATTCTGGGCTCTTGGGGGAGCTGGCAGAGAGTGCCTGGGACTCTCAGGGCTGTTTGCCATTCTGTTTGAAATCTGACACACATTTGCAAATGGGCACAAGAATTGCTGAGCTTATTTTCATAAGGACAGATAGGTGAGAGCGTGTGCTTTCTGGCTTTTAGATTAACAGGCATCCACTATCTCTGTTTCCTCAGGTTATAGCAGTGTTTTGCAGGCGTGATGAAGCCTTGCTGAGGTACAGGCAGTCCCACTTCAGTCACAACATCCCATCTTTTTGGACCTCTCCAGATTTGAGGCTGGAACTGGCTTGTTTGTTAGTGTAAACTTAGTCTCCCTCTGTCTTGAAAGGCGCACCAGAAAGTGCCTTTTTTTTTTCCCCTCCCCCTCGATTTTTCATTTACTTTAAAAGAATTACTAAATCTGCTTGTGGTGTAGTTTACTGTTAATCTGTATTAAAATTACATTCAAAATGTTAAATGTAGGATGAAAAAAATACTAACCACATCATGTGTGGCTTTAAATGCCAGATTTTTATTGTAAACAACACTGTTTCCTCAGCTTACGAATGGTAGAAATACTTTATCGAATAATTCTATTAAGAGTGTGTGATGTTTTTCTGTTGGAGCTCATTAGAGCACATGTTCATTTAGATATTCATTGCAAATTTCCAATACTGTTATTGCAAATTTGCATGAGCGTAGAGTTTTGTGGTTTTGCATTTTGCTGAACAGCTGAGTTGTTAGGAATAGCTGACTGTCTGTAGAGATTCCTGAGAGTTTCTGCGTTTGGCAATAATTAGGAAATGCATTTCCAAAGAATTCTGTAAAGGAAAGGTAGAGGTTATATAGGACTTGCGTTGTAACTACAAATAGTCAAATTCAGAAAGGAGGAGAAAACCCCAGAATATTCTCACTCCTCCAGTTTATCAGAGAGAGCACAACTGTGTAAACCGAAGAGAGACGTGCTGGAAGGCTCAGGAACCAGAGAAGGGCAAGATGACACTAAAAATAGATAATGATTGGTGTTCTCACCAACAATAAGCAATACATAGTTTCCTATTTGAACAACCCAGGTGGGATGACATTGGTGAACAGCCAGTGGTGACTCCCAGCTGTTGTGTCTCTACTACGGTGCACAAGCACTGAAGGGCTGTATTTTGATCCTGCATTTCAATCTTGCTGTAATTCTGCCTGTAAACATGTAAACTGGAACTCTGTGTTGTTGGATGTCACTACACTTGTTGCTTAGCGGCTGTGAGGTTTAACCATACTGGTAAAAATCAGAGAAGTGCATTTGTAACGTTTTACATGTCAAATAATACACAATACCAAACCCAAAGCTAGTCTGTAGTATGGTGATGGAGAATTCTGCCCAAACCTTGCATCAAGGGAGAAAAAATTCAGTGTAAATGCCAGCATTACCAGGAGTTGTGGTTGCAACTGTTCAAAAATCTCGAGTCAGTTCCTGGTTAATCATGCAAGCATGACACTGACTTCTGTCCTCGTTTATGTTGGATTAAGCCCGAGATAATTTGATAGAACATGGACCTCTTCCATGAGGATCTATTACATATTTGATAAGCGACAATACAAAGCAGTAAATAGTTCCTTCAAGAAAAGGAAGGGATCTGCCTTCAAGTGTAGCTGCATCTGTTGTTTCTTAAAAGTGGCTTTTTCCTTCCCAAAAATACACCCTTGTTGGTTGCACTGCTTTGAAAATTGGAAGCAACCCCCCCGTTTTTTGCCAGAGAAACCTGGACTGAAGAATACCTTGAATTGTATCAGTACAAACTAATTACATGCGATATGTGCATTGTAAAATGCAATAGAGTGACCTTTTCAACCATCATCAGAGCACTGAGTTGGTTTATTTCCTTGTATAAACTATTTTGCCTGATTTCTATTACTAAAAAGTGAAATTACAGATTTCTGACTTCAGATGTATTTTTTTTCTTGTCTGCTATATTTACTTGCTTACAGAACAAAAACAGCGGACAGAACAGCTGGGGAGGGGAATGTTTTGAATCTTAAGCTCTGGATGATTTGTGATCTTGTCCCTCTTGAATGCAAGAGAACATCTTCCTGGGGGTCAATGACCAGACTGCAGTTGAGCATACCAGTATGGACTCTGAAAAGTCAGAGAAAAAGCTGACTTGTGGTAGTTTTAAAAAATCTTGTTCATAAGTACATACATTGCTGTGTAAATAATGATTAGAATACAAGCATGTGTGACCTGTGAGCTGTATTAAAAGATGAGCTTTCTGTATCTCTTCCTATGGGAGACCGTGTAGCAGTGTTAGATGAACACATTAGAAACGTGTACTGATGCTTTCTAACTTGCTTTTTTTTTTTTTTTCCTTCTGTTAGGAAGAAACTGGAAGGAAAATGAAGGCTTTTTAGTGTTCAGAGGTTGTGCATTATTCTTCCTTGCGGTTGTTTGTATATTATATTGCGTAGCATAGGAAGCAGATAGGAAAAAAAAATTAGGAAATGATGTTAAATGAAAACAGATTTATTTCCTGTTGTTAACAGGGTTCATTGTTTTTGAAAAGCATGGGTTAGCCCTGGTATAAATGGCAAGGCCTTTAAACGGGTGTTGAAACAGTCTCAATTGACAGGACTCCAGAAGTCAACCTGATGAGCTGTCAGGGCTAACTCCATGGCTGGAGAAGGTATCAGAGCCTGTGATCTCATCAAATCATCGAGTTGAGGGCCTTGCTTCAGATGAAGTGCTTGTCTGCCTACCATAATAGATAATGTATGTATATATACTAATAATATGTTGTGCCAAGCATAGCAGGTAAACAATGGATGAGAGTGAATGCTGTCTGGTCAGATTATTGGGTGAATGGGGGGACAGTCGTGTCACACTTTGCCTGTTTATTATACTGACTGTAGACTAATGTAAATATTGTGCATTTCTCCTGTCCAAATCTTCCTTATGTCCTGTCACTTTAAATATTTCTTTCAAAGACACTTCTGTGGTATTTTCCCCCCATTACCTAGTAGTAGGTACATACAGTAGAAGTGTAAGTGCAGGTGAGGGGTGGAAACAGTGACACCAAACAGGCTTTTACTGTGTTCATATCAGAGGCTCAATACATCTTGTAATTCTGAAAGGACCTAATCTTACAAGTTACAAGGCAGAATACACTGGTTTATGTATACAGTTCTTAAATACATAAAGATTATTTAATGGGAAGGCTTCCTCTTGCGTGTTTTTTTTGTTCTGTTTGTTTTTTTAAGCCAGAGTGAAATGAATTTTTCCTTTATTCTAGTTGTGTGGGAGCTCTAGCTACCCCCTGAATTGCTGCTTACTGTCTTTGGTAGTAATGGTGAAACAGTTCCCTGAATTTACTATTTGATTATTGCTCATTTGAAGAGAACTCATCTGAGGATGTGACAGTAGAGTTTAGAGATGGCATCACTTGGTAGTAGCAGAGTAAAACCTAGGCACAGCTATAGGCTTTGTTCTCCAAACCTCTTTATTTGTGTTAGGGGCTATAACTGCTGCATCTTTCTGAATCGATGTACCCTATTGCTCTGTTGGCCATCAGTGAATTGCATTCAGCAGGAAATATTGCTGCTTCATATTTTCTGTGCTTGATTTTTGCATTGAAAACTTGGAAGCTCAGAAAGTATTTGAGTGAAGCATTGGGAGCTGTTGCTGCAGCTCTCTGAACAGCCTGATGTTTAAGAAAGCCTGATACAAATCATGTTAGTAAATATTTGGTGCTGGGCATGAGGAGTTCTGTGTGGGCATTCTGAAAAAACACAAACAGCTGTTTAGCTTTTGACTGGCTTGAAACCATGTGCACACACCTTTGGGAACATAGGTAGCAGGCTTATTTTTGTTCTAAAGTTCTTCATTTCCATTTGCCAGCAGCTGCTGCTTTGCTGGGAGTGAATGAGGTGCCTCCTTAGAGGACATGGCTAATTACAGATCAGCTGTTGGGAGAGGGGTGCACTTTGAGATAGACATTTTCTTTTATGTGTGTCTCATTTGCATAATGTGTTAGGACACACAGTATGGACTGCATTAAGCATTAGCAAATACACTGTGGGGAATAATCTTGCACTGGCATCGCTGAGCCAGTTGGATGACATAATCTTACTTATTTTACATTTTGAGGTTTCTTTTTTGGTGAGTTTTGTTTTGTTATTTTTCTTAAAGGGGCAGGGAGAAGAAATAGAGTAGAAAGCTATAAATTGTATTGAGATATTTTAAACACTGAGTTTAAAATCTGAGTTACTGTGATAGGTACAGATCAGTTGAAAAGAGAAATCTAAGCCTGTTTCTGAAGTGATTCCCCCTCGTTAACTGATTTGAAATGGTGGTGTGCCCATCTACTTTTATCTCTGTATTCTCCTTTGGATACTTTAACAGAGTACTATTGCTTATTGAAACTTAATTACAAATATTCCCTTTAAAAGACTATTAACTTCTATTTTGATTTTTCATCAAAGTGTATGGGGCCTTTTGTGTTACAGAGTTGATGAGAACGTAAGAGAATGTGCACTCTTGTAATAAAAAATGATCAAAAAGAAGAATCAGCTTATTAAAGTGCCTTAACATTAGTGTTGAATATACAGATATTAGCTACTTCAAGTATCTGTATCCTGTTATTGTAAGTGTGAGGGCAGAAGGAGCTGAAATAAATACATTTTCTTGTCATCCGACTTAATACTTTGAGGTGAGTAGGTGTCTTGGGTTACTGCCCGTGCTGACTGTGGGGTGAGTTCAAAGAACCTTTACGTTTCCAGAAATCCCTTCCAGATCATTTGGCTATGACAAATAGATGCAGTCCACTCACTGATATGCTCATGGCACTTAGAGTAACTTCTCAATTTTGAGAACTAAAGCTGAGCTCAGTCTACAACTTGAGTTGCATTTTTGTATTGGAAAGCTTCACAAGGGGAGATGCTGTTCAGAAGCCGGTTTAGGGAGCTCAAGTCATGTGGATTTCAAAAACATAAGACAGCTCTAGTTATTTTTGAGGAAAACACATTAACTTGTCCAAGGACTGCCCTATTGTAATGGAATGTGGAAGCAATTGATTTCCTAAGAAACTTGATTAATATTTAAATCCGATTCTTAGTTAATCTTCATCTGTCATAGTTTAGATGTGTTTAAACTTGTATGTCCTCAGTTTTACGATGATTAAAAGGGCTGGAGTTCAGTCAGTGCTTGCAGGGGGACACAAAACTGTCAGCATTTCCTTGTGATGCAAGAATTGAGAACCAAAATGTTTTGTTGTTGTTTTGACCAGCAAAAGAAGCAGCAGATCTAGTATGTGCACCTCAAGCAGATGGCACCTGTAGGTTCTGACCTGTTTTTGTGTGATAAAGATCTGGTTAGGGTTATCTCTGAAAGGACTGCCACAGTTTTTGTGTAATGAGCCATCCCATTGCAGTTGTTATTGTTGTTGTGCTTCTCAGATCTCCAGTTTTGATGTAACTTTAATAGGGAGCCTGTGACTCTGGTGAAAAGTATTCCCATGTGTAGCCACAAACATTTCTTATTTGTCAGTGGCTGTAAAATCTTAACCTGTTCCTTCTTGCACCCATTTCAATATTTTATTATCCTCAGTCACCAGGGTGCAAGCAAGCAAGCTTGGCATGGAGTGATCAGTTTTCATGGCAATTTTACAGGCCTTCTCCATTCTGTGGACATACCCTGTTTTCATGTATGTCTGTCTGATTACAGTCTCACAGTTTTTTGCTTGTTTCAGTTATATTAAAAAAAAAAAATGGTTGAAGTTGTTTTGGAGCTGCCTGTGAGGTGGGGTTTGAACATTGTCTCCTTTCTTGTGTTAAGGAGAGCAGAATGAATGACTTGTGTACTGCTCTTGGGGTAGGTATTAAAGTATCCTAGCTTGACAAATTAGCATTAATGTGAAAGTTCCAAGAGTGAAACAAGTTCACATAAATATTCTCCAGTGTTTCTGGCCATCTGTGCATCTGATGCTGGAGTAATTCGGTAGCCGTGGTTTGGCAAGCTGGTGTTCTGATCCTGGTACCATGGAGGGGATCTTACAAGCTTGTTAATCTCCTCTCCTTTGTCTCATTAAAAAAAAATTAAATAGAGTGCTAAGTAGCATTACTGCTTTTAAAAATCCTGCATACCTGACCAAAACGCTCCTCCTAGCTGAGTGTGTAGAACAAAGGTTCTTTTCCTGTATGCTAGTATTAAAAAGGTGGCATTGTATAACGTATGCAGGCTGATACTGGTAGCTTTTCATAGCCTGTGCCCTTTAGGTGTTGTTTTTCATGACTTCTTTATGGATGATTTTGAGTAATTTTCTGTCTCTGTGGCAGAGAATATGATTCAGCTGTGTGTCTAAATAGGTCTGATGGCTTTTTGCTGTTTTCCTCAGTCTGATGGCAGTGGAGAGGGAGAGGTAAGGTGCTTAGTTTTCTCCGTAGCTTTGTACAGAATTTTTGCTTGCTGATGCTGTTACTCAGCTTAGGAAAGATGAACTGTCTGTGAAGAAATGCAGAAGGACCTTGTGATGTTCAGCACTTGTTGATAAAATAAAATGAAAAGTCAGTGTGCATAAATGCCAAGTAATATGTCACATATAAAATACTGGGAGGTAATGATTAACTAGGAGCTCATGGGCGAGGCCTTAGAGTTCTGATAGGTAACTCCTAAGAATTAAGCAGCAGTTTATTGCTCAGTGTTGATCAAAAAAGAAAATTATCCACTTCCTTCATGTTCTCTGTTATGCCTCAGTGTGTAAATCCATGTTAACCTTGGAGCTGGTGTGTCTAGGTCTAGTTCTATCCCTTCCCTCTTCATTTTTCCGTATCTCAAACAATATACTAGAGCCAGGAAAGTCTTAGAGAAAGGATGGCTGTGATAATTGAATGTATGGAGTTGTTTCTGTGTCAAAAATTAGGGACCTAGGACTTGGCAGTTTGGGAAAGAGGAGGCTGTGGGGATGGAGAAATGATTTTGATATGTGGTAGCTTTCTCCATCTCTCTTGAATTTCTATGGATCAGGGTTTTACTATCTACTCCAAGAATTTGGTGGTGTCAGATGAGCATAGTGGAGTTAGAATAAGCAAAAGGAGGTGGCTTTTTGCATAAAGTTAACTAAGCTCGTTACCCTGCACCATGGTATTTTGGAAGCTGCAAGTGTGCACGTAAGCCGAAGGATAGCCCAGATCCACTTCTGGAAGAACAGTACTCCAGAGTTACTAAATACACTTGTAGTGGAATGAACTACGGATTTGTGAACAGTTGAAGCTGGGAAGATACTCTGGTGATGCTTGGTCTTGTGTTCTTTGCTAATTATCTGCAGCTATCTGCATTTGGGCACTGTAGGAGATGGGCTAGGTGGACTTGTGATGTCCAGGCATTCTTACATGTTACAGTGCTGGCTCCATGGTAGCTCATCAGGATTCCTCCTGCTTGCAAGAGCTTCTGTACTAAGCTTGCTGGAACAAGGCAGCTGTTTGTGATCAGCAACAGGAAATGCAGTTTTTCAAATGTTTAGGACTTGAATTTATTTTTGCTGGTCAAAGGTTCAGAGTAACTCTCAAACTTAGCCTTTGTTTTTGCTTGCTTTTGTAGAAGTTGCTATTAATTCTTGTTTCATCGTATGGGTCTAATGTTCTCCAGTTTGGGGAAGCTCAAATGAAACGCACAGTTCCGTGCTGTTGTGTGTACCCCGTCTCTTCCTTCATCTCCTCTCCCAGCTGAAGGAGAAGGCAAGGTGATTGTTCTTAAATACGCTGTTGTAGTCTCATGTCTTGTCTTCTTGTTTGCAACCAGGCAAGTACTTTTTTGTCTGTTGAATTGTTTTCTCATTGCTGTTAGAGGGCTGCATTACACTGTGGGACTCCCTTTGGGATTCCAAGTCTTGCAGATACTGCAGCAGCAAAGCCAGTAACTCTCTGAGACAGTGAAAAACTCTATTCTCCTGTAGTGAATGATACTGCTGTGTTTTTTGTTTGCTCTAGAATAGCTACTCCTCTTCCAGTCCAGTTCTGTGGCACCAGTTTGGGAAGTGATGCTTTGAGGGGCCACATGGCAAGCTACAGAGCTTCCAAGGCTACTCTACAGGTCTGAGTGCTGCACAGGTAGGGAGAAGCTCTGCCTGGCAAAAAGGAATTTCTCCTTTTCACCAATCTAAAAGTCAGTTATAAAGAAGGTAAGAACCCAAAAGGCAGACTTTTACCTGAAGATCTGTGAAATGAGGTGGCCACAAAATAGTGAAGCTGAGTTGGGAGTTTTTGTCTGTTGTGGATGGGCAGACTTAACAACCCCTTACCCCCCAAAGCTATTTTTAAAGCTACATCTAAAATGTTAAAAGGCATCTGTGGCTAAGATGGTTTCTGCTCTTGCAATCAGTGATTCATGACTCCAAGAAACTAAATTCTTTAAGGTGAGTGAGTGGAGACAGTGGTAATATTAGCTGGTTACTCAGCAAGGCGTGTTCAGGGTAAACAGTTCTCACTGGTAAGTTTGTATGCAGAGAATAATTTTCCCCCCCCCCTTTCATTTGAACTGGGGAGTTGTCTCAACTCAGGGAAAAATCTTGCGTTGAGTTCAAGACTACATCTTGGAATTCAGTGATGCCTGGTTTTCCCACTATCCCCTGTGAGGTTATCTGGGGAAGAGTCTTCTCCCCTCTACTTCCTCAGCATGTTAACCTTTATCCATTCCATGGCCAGCTGTCAGTGCCTGAAATTGTGGATGATGCAACATCAGGCAGTGATGTAACGATTGTCTGTAGGCTTCCGTGCAGCTCACAGTGGGAGCCTGAAATTTGGAAACAGAATTTTATCTGTGTCTTACGTTCTGTGTCTGCTGTGAAGCACAAATACCCCAGTCATCTCTATCTCATTTTGGGGAGTACCAGAAGGGTGAATCATAGTTTAAGTGTGGGCTCTTCTTGATTGTGGTTTTTTTTTGGGGGGTTTTTCTTTTTTTTTTTTTTTGGGGGGGTGGGCTCTTGGGGTTTTTTTTTTGGTGGTGTGTTTGTTGGGGTGTTTTTTTGTGTTTGTTGGGGTGGTTTTTTTGTGTTTGGGGTGGTTTTTTTGTGTGGTTTTTTTTTTTCCCCCCTCCAAATTCAAGTCATTAATGCCACTGGATGAGTTGAGGGGAAGGCATTATGTGTGAGATTAAGAACAGGATTTGTGGGAGTATCTTGACCTTAAATTCAGTTAATACTGTGGTCACTTCCCCCAGTTGGATAATCTGGCCTGGCAGTTTTCTCTTTGCTGCTTAGGACCCAAGAAACCATGAGCTTTTGTTCCTTGGAAGGTTCTTGCAGTCTTCCCTACTTTTGTAAGCGAGGAAGTCAGGATGACAAAAATAAGGTCTTCAGTTGAGCAGTACGAGCCTTTTCAACCCGTGAGGAGCAGTGGGTTTATTTTTTTCCCCTCTAGTCTTTATCCCATGGTACAGTTTCTTCCTTCTAGAGACTCTTCTTGTTTGAGAAAGGAATAGGACTAGTTGCTTTTTGGAATGACTCACTACAGAAGGATCTTCCCAATTAATTTTTACCACTTAATAAAGCCTTTCTGGGATAGTTGCACTCTCTTTCACAACCCTGTTTTGTCACTTTTACATATTGCTATTACAAGTCTTCAGTAGAGGCTTTACTGTTCCATTACAATGTTTTGTGCTGTGAGTTCCATCTAGTTCCCAGAAGTTCTATCACATTTATTACTGAAAACGTGTGCAGTCCAAACTACTTTTTTATTATTATTTTAATTTTTTTCTTAATTTATTCTTAGGTGCAGTTTTAGGAAGTTAAAAAAAAATGTGTGGGAAGACATTTTATGATGGGTTATGTCAGTAAGTTTGAGTATTTTTTTATAATTTAAAAAAAAACAGTCTTCACAGTCTAATTTGAAGTACTGAAATGTGGGGAAAATGCCATTGTTCCTACTTCATAAAATAACTGGTTTAAGTCCTTTCACCGGAAGATTCTCATGGACTTCAGCAGTTCTAATAAACAAGCATTTGAAAAAAGCCTTTAATTCTTGCAAAAAACAGTTGTGCCTGTTCTGTTATTGTTCTTTAAAGAAAGCTGACTGATTTTTGTATTATGATGCAAGTTATTTACTTATATTCTAGGATATATGCTTTCTGCCCAGCTGCTTTTGGAGGAATCAGTTCTGAGTTTAAGCACAGATAGTCCAAGCAACTAGCATTTTCTCCAAGTATTAGCATAAAAGGCCTGCAAATACAAGTTCTATTTCTTTTTATAATGTAAAACTATATAGTGTGTATATATATATAAACCTGATATGCTGTTATATATGAAGCCACGATATGAAAATACAGAAATGTTGCAAAAAGAACAGTAGTTTGATACTAAACATACGGTGGAACTAGATAGGTTTGTTTCAAGAGTGAAAAGCTGATACTTTTCTATAACTCCTCTATTCTTAGCCAGAGTTTGTTTTTTTTTGGGGGGTGGGCTTGTCTCTAAAGGAAATCTAGGAAGAATAAGGACTTCTTTTCTTTTTTTTTGTTCTGAAAGACTGCAGCTTTAAAGTGTTGTGGATACTTCTTCCAAACCAGGTAAACAAGACTGCTTGCTGTAAACATAGTATGAACTGTGAATTCATAAACTGGAAATTTAATCTAAAAAAAGCCAACAAACCAGCAAGAAATTCCTGAGCATCTCTCCATAGCAACTCCTGGACTGAAGTATAATTATATTTCATCTACCGTCTCCTTCCAGCATTAACAAAGTCTGCCTGTTTTTGAAGAGAATTCTCTTTTCCTGTTTGGGTTTGTTCCCCCCCCCCCCCCCCCCCAACTTTACAAAACAAAGATTGTCACCTTGATGAAGTAAAGCTTGTAGAAGCCATCAGTGCAAAGGGCTCGGGTACCTCACCTGGAAATAGCAGTGGGTGGTTAAATGTACTGTCTGAGCAGTGATCTGGGAAAGTAGTAAGAAGATACTAATATTCTCAAGAAATACTGCTCTTAGGGTTTTCTACTGCAATTGAATTTCATCTGTCCTCCTGCAGGTCTTTGTAGTCAGTTGTGGATATTTCAAACACTTTTTTTCCATCTTTTGCTGGGCTTTGAATATTGAGGTAGGTGCTGTGGAAATACACGTTGTTAAAGAACACAGTTAAAAGTCTTGGTAAGTGTGGTTTGTTTGTTCGTTTGGTTTTTGTTGTGTATTTTTGGGGGTTTTTATACCTGAAATTTAAGTAAGAGGCGGTCAAAGTTGCCCACAGTGGTAAAATACAGAGATCAGCTGATATGTGATAACATGCTGTGGTGCAAAGAAAAGGCTTTTCTGTATATTCACAGGATTTCACATGGAGTTTGGAATCTGCTGCTTAACCTGCTGGTCTTCAGTATTAGATCTTTGTGACTTAAGAGTTTCTGGCTCTCTGAGTTCACTATCAAGGTGAATTTGTTCTTCGGTTTCGTCCTTCCCTATACATATATATGTGTTGTAATTGTAGATCCTGTGAGTGGTTGCTGAAGCCAGAATTTGAGTAAAGGATGAGAGTTGCAGGAATAACTCAGTTTTGGTAAAATTTGATGAAGGTGACAGAGAAGGAATGGATGCACCTTTACCTCCAAAGGATTACGCTCATGTTAGCAGAGTACTGCCGAACAGCACTGGACATGAACAGTTGGGGAGCGTTAGGGATTTGAGCTAGAACGTCATCCTGTGCCAAAAACCAGTCTGAACCTGATTTGTCTGCAGCTGAGCTTGTGTAGTTGCTGTATAATGCATTCTCATCACTGAAAAGAAGGCATGAAGTTAAAGTTTTCGCCAAATGAGTGAATCATTGAGATTGGAAGGTGCTTCTGGAGATCGTTCAGTTCATTCAGCTGGAGCAGGCTTCCTAGGGCTGTGTCCAGGCTGGTTTTGACTCAAAGTATGGAGACTCAGCAGCTTCACCAGGAAACCTGTTAGTGTTTGATCAGGCTTGTAACAAAAAGGAATTTTTTTCAGTGTTTTTTCAGCTCTCTCAGACCTTCCTTGTGTGACACATACTCCAGTCCTTTAATCATCTTTGTGGCCCCTCACTGGACTCACTTCAGTACGTCCATGTCTGTCCTGTACTGGAGACCCAAAAAGTGGACACACAACTCCAGGTGTGATCTCATAAGTGCTGAGTAGAAGGAATGGATCCCCTGCCTCAACCTGCTGGCTGTACTTGGCTTAATGGAGCTTTCTTTGCTACAAGGCCACATTGGTGGATCACGTTCAACCTGTTGTCTGTATAGGAGCGCTAGGGCCCTTTATTCAAAGCTACTTTCCAGATGCCTGGCCCAAAGCCTGTTCTTGTCCATGGGGTTATGCAGGACTTGACATTTCCCTTTGAATTTCACGAGGTTCCAAAGTGTCCGTTTCTCCAGCCTGTCAACATCTGCCGGAATGGCAGCATTCCCATCTGGTATATGAAGGTCTCCTCCCAGTTCTGTGCCATCTGTGAAGCTGCTGAGGGTATACTCTGCCCAATTGTCCAGGTCAGCAGAGGTGTTAGTCTTGGGCCAAACGCTGACCTTGGGTACATCACCTCTTACTGTTGGTCATAACCTTTTCAGCCAGGTGATTCCACCAGTTTCCAGTTGAGCTCACTCTCCATTTATTTAGCCCATATTTCATCAGCTTGTCTATAAAGACATTATGGAAGACAGTGTCAAAAGCCCTCCTAATGTCAAGATAAACAATATCTGTTGCTCCTCTCTCATCTATTGAGCCAGTCATCTCCTTAGAGACTGTCAGGTTGATTTCTTCTCCATGAAGCCACCTTTTTATGTGTTTGGAAGCCTTTCTGGTTGCCTTGCCTTTCATGTCCCTTCCTAGATTGAAACCCAGGCGGGCTGTGGATTTCACTGCTTGCACAGACAGCTTGGGCAGCAACTTGTACAGGGGAATTAAATACAGAGAAGTTTAATGAGATGATTAATCTTTTTATGATAGAACAAAATTTAAACACCAGGATATAAAATTGGTAAGAAAACCTGTGAAGACGTTTGGTAAAGGACTCTTAAATGAAAGTGAAGCAACAGCTTGCATTCCTGCTATTAAGTAGCTTTTAGTTACTGTTTTACGTCTGTCGCATATTCAAAGGGTGGTTGAAAATAATTTGGCAGATTTTGCTGCCTTGATGTCTTGCTGCATGTTAGTGGTGTATCATTTTTTGACACATGATATGCTGTGCCTACACCTCGTGTGCTTTTAGATCTTTGAACTTCTGCTGTTTGATCTGAAGTTGCAGTGTGGTGGTTTGTTGGGGTTTTTTTGTTGTGTTTTTTATTAAATAATAATCTCTCTCTTGAAAGACATGATTAGGAAATGCATAGTCCATGTACAGATATAGGAAGGAGATTAAAAGCCTCCAGAAGAGAGCCAGTTCTCTAGTACCAGATATTTTTGCACACTTCTATTACTGTTACTTATGTAACGAAGAGGTTGGCACGTGCATAGTAGTTTTGTGACTGACAGGTCACTGTGTGTACTTACACTTGGGACAAGACTGGCAAAAGACATTCCTAAGATACACTGTGAACTTAATATGACACTAAGGGAATTTTTCCTGAAGGATCGAGACCTGCTGTTGACTGAAAGAAGGTTGTGGTGATACAAGGCAGGCTTACAAGCAACTCTGAATTTAATCCCTGTGCCTTGCTGTTTGTTATACAGTCGACCATTTACTCTTCCCCCAATAAACCTCCTGCTTGTTTCTTAGTTTCTGCTAGTGTGGTTGTGGTGGTGGTGTTGTATTCTACACGCTGAGCTCTGCTTTCTTTTCAGTCATTTCTCTTTGAAATTTGGAGTTTCTGAGGGATTTTTTGGCTGTAATATTCTTGCTCCCCTGAGAACTGACAGAAGTCTGATACATGATACATCAGGGTTGATTTAGGACTCGTTTGTTAAAATGCTACGTTTTTCATGAAACTGTAATTTTCATTAGGTTTCTCTGCCATGAATTTCAGGCTTTGAGTATAGCTCTCTTAGACTGTCCAGAACGTTTTGGTAACGTTTTGTGTGATCTGTTTGTTCACATACAGCAAATTCAGTGGCACGTGAACGGCTTTCAGCCATTTCAAGTGTGCTGGTTCAGGTGCTTTTATGTGCTGTTCCCTGGGTTTGTGCACCTGAATTTCTGGTTTAGGTTGTTTGGTTCACTCTTTAAGCATGAGCAGTTTCTCTGAGATTTGCAGTGCTAGTGTATTTATCTCTCATTTTCTCCGAGCTTTGAAGGGAGAGATTTTTTTTTTTTACCTTTTTTGTTTGTTTTGCATTGTAGCTGTGAACTTCAGTTAAAAAATGATACAAAAATCTTTATCCAGGTTTTCCAGAAAGAGAACTTGTTACTCAAAATATGTTGTGTTCAGTACAGAGGGAGAGGTTTTAACCTGTGACAAATATTAATAGAGCATGAATGATGAAATCTCTAAAGTTTTGGGTGCCCTTGTACGTGGTCTCTCATTTCTGCTGTACAGCCTAAAAATGAGGACCACTTAATGCCCTCTCTCACTCTGTTCATCCTGTCCTCTTCCTACTGAACTGTTACTCCCTGTGTTTTTGGGGTTTCTTTCCATTATTTAGTGCATGGCAAAAACCTCTCTCTTTTAACAGGTAAAAGACTTGAGAAAGACCGTGGAATTACGTGTCAGTTTTTCATCTCTGGAGGAGGTAGTTCCAACTGTTCAGTGAATAAAAAATCAATACTTATTACTGTTATGAGTAATACTGGTGGTGTAATTGTTGTTGCCATACCTGTGTAGCATAGTAATGTAGTTGATCATGCTTACTGTTCACAACTCTGTTGTCTTCAAAACATGTTGGTGTCATTCCCCGTCTGTTGAGTGCTACTGAGGTTCCTCCTGGAAGACCATGCCCAGTTTTTGGTCCTCCCAGTGGAGAGAGAGAAGACTTTCAGGAGCTGGAGTGCCTGGCTGGAGAGGAAGCCAGTGACACCAGCTTTGCTCAGCCTGCAGCAGGGAAGGCTGAGGCAGAAGCTGGCTGTGGTCTTCAACCAATTGAAAGTGAAGGGACAAAAGGAAACAGTTCCAGTAAGGAAAACTCCATCTGAATACAAGAAGAAAAAAAAAATCTCATTGAGATTGTGGGAGGTCCTGGAACCTTCCTCTTTGAAGACTTTCAGGACTTCATTGTGCAAAGACTTCAACAGCCTTTTTATCAGTAGTCTCCAGTGACACTGATCAGAGCATGTGTTGTTCTTTCTCTAAGTAACCTTATGTTTTGTTATATTGTAATAACCTTATTGGCACTTGCTTTTTAATAAAAATCCAGGAGGTATGTCTTAATGTATTTATGCCAGGAAAAGGACACCTCTGAGCCTGTAGAGCTCTTAAAATAATGAGGAAAATAGAATTAGATTGACTAAAAGACACCAATGTCTTTGTTGATCTCAGTTTGATTTTTCTTGTTGTTCCTGAGGCCCACCTGTATAGCACTTTATGAAGGCTAAGTTTTTGGTATATGAAAGGATGCAACGCTCAGCTGAATTGTGCTCTTTGGGGAGTAGTGAGGGCAGACAATTTTAGAGATGGTGCTGCAGAAATAAGAGAAAAATAACAGATGATTGATACTGATCTGAAGTCTGTCTCAAGAACTCAGTGTGATGTCTGAAGAGGGGATGGCTTTTCATTATCTAGCGTGAGTTTTGACGAGGGTTCTAATGAGGTCAAATTTGTGGTTCCTCTTTATCACCTAACTTTAGAGGATCAAGGTTTTGTAAGGAAAATCAGAAGAAAATTAGAATGAGGTTGACTCTTGTATGAGCTGTCTTGTCTGTGTGGCTCCTGTGTTAGCTACCTTCTTATTTGCAGGGTGTGTGCTCAAGCAAAGTGAAGGTACAGGTCTGCTTTCTAGAGGTGTCTGCCTTCACTTATGTTGGGGAATTCTAGAAATTGTACTTTAAGTTCTTAAAAGTCCTTTTTTCGTTTGTGTTGTTTTTATTTTTGCATCGTGCTTTAACTTTTTAGTGTAAATCAAATTCTCTTCCATCCAGGTCTCAGGAATAAGGAGTAGGAAAGATGGAACTGAGCTCAGTGTGCTTCTGAGAGTGACAGATCTTGGTAATGGTGGAGTCCTGATGTAGGCCATTGTACCAGGGAGCCCATGCTTGCCCTTCATTTCTCAGTGAGGTTACTGGCTTCAAAAATGCCATTAAAGCTCGGTGCATATTTGCATGCAGAGTTAGCAGTAGGCTCCTGAATGCTCTCAGCTTGGTGGAGCGGAACCCTCTTGGCCAGAGTTTTGATATGGCCCTGTTTATACCCTTTCATAATAATAAGCACCCTAAAATATTTTTAATCTAAAAAAGGTGCGATTTTGCACAGTTTTCTCCTATGTAGAAAATCAATAGGAAAACAAAGCTTCAGATTGAGTTAGAAATTAATGGAATGTATCTCCAGTCCCTACTGACTAGAACAGAGCAAGCCCTTATTTCTAGATATAGTTTCTGTTGAGGCTTTTCATTTATTCATTTTTCTGAATCGAACAAAGATCACTGCTACTAGGAAACCAGTTTCCTCTAATCCCTAGGAAGTTTTTATTCCATCTCTTCCAAGGCCTGGTTGTGTTTGGGGTGATGTTCTTGCAGTCTTTGGCTGATGTAGCTCACTGAGTGGCAAGCTCTTAAATTGGCCAATCCCATCACTTCCAGAAATAAGCCATGTAGACTCGAGAGGTCACTTGGTAAGTGAAACTCACTTCTCATTAGATAATCTTTCTTTATGCTGATGAATGCTAATAGGAGCAAACTTGTGTTTTTTAAGATGCTGCCTACTTTGATGCTTCCTGCATTGAGGGAAGGTGCAGCATTCTGTTTGTCTTGCCTTTCAGAGGATGCACGAGCTTTTCTGAAAGAGCCATGAAAGGATGAATTGTGCCACCAACAGAGTGAGGCTTAGAAGTATAGTTTTAAGTGACATGTTATTACTGGGATCTACTTAGATACCATCTCTGTGGAGCTACATATGTTGAGTCTGTGGTTTTTTGCAATCAGTGTATTTCCCTTTAGTGGTAACCACTAAAAATTACCCTGGGTTCACAGTGTAAATGAAATTTTGAGGCTAGAGGGTGAAGCTATTGACTTCCTCTGTAAATGTAACAAGGCAGTGCTTCTATTTGAGGAAAAACATGTCTTTACTGGTGCTACAGTAATATTTTGCATACTGTTTGTTTATGTCCTAGAAAGTTTCTTTTATCCTGTGGTTAAGAAATACAAAGGTTTTAAATTCCAGTGTATGAAAGAACTAAGTGTCGTGTCAAGTCTTTTTCATGCCACAAGTAGTTGCCTGTTGCATACGAGCAGATTCAGGCATCTGGCTTCTGTGCTCTTCATCATTTCCATTACAGTGATGCTTAATTTTACACAGCCCTTTTCCCACTCTGTCTAAAAATATGGTCACTCATCTGAACTCTAGACATCTTGGGATTTGGGATGTACTCCTTTCTACAGCATAATATATTGCTGCTTTTAGTGTCTGCGCTTCACCGGTTTGAATGTCTTTGCTAGATGCTTAGATGTGCCTCTTGCTGAGGTGGGGATCTGAGCTCCTTACCTTGCAAATGCCCCCGAAGTGAAGTGCAGCACCACCTTTGCTGTGCCTGTGCTTTGTGAACTTGAGCTTTCACTCTCTAGAAAATCCTGCTTCCTTCAGCTCTTTTCTTACTCTTCCTAATAGAAAATGAGGGAAATAGAATTTTACGCATTGGAAAATGTTTGTCAGAAATAGCTTATTGTTCCTTCTGTACTCATGTAATTTTTTGATGAGAATATGCCTTTTCTGAGTTAATTTTAATTTTCTGTTTTGTTGTTTGTGTTTGTGTTTTTGGTTTTTTTTAATTTTTCCTAAAGAGTTCACTTGAGCATTCTAGGCTTGAACTGTATTACCTGCACTAGCCTATGGTTCTGCAAGCTTCTTTCTTATTTCTGATGAGAAGTTCACGATCTCTGCATTTCTGTAGGACAGTTTGAGAGTGATCATACTATAGGGTTATGGAAAAAGTGTGAACAGAGTACAGAATTGGTTCATTGTCCTAAAGAAACCTATGGAATGTAGCTTGTGCAGGAATAACTGCATGCTGAAGGAGTGGAAGGTAAGAGGGTTGAAAATGCACAGCCTGTTTTTCTTCAGGCTGAAAGATGTGGTAGGAAACAAGTGATGTAATGAAGGCGTAAGAATTCTTAAATTCTAACTCCTCTTGTGCGTGCCATCAGTCTGCCTGCCTGTTGGTTCCTCTGCAGTTGCTCCTGAGCTCATTGACCAATTGCAGTCAAATTTCAAGGCAGGAAAAAAGGTCTCGGAGATTATGGAGTGACTGGAAGTTTGGAGCAACTCAGTAGCTGGATGGAAAAGAAGCCCAGGTTCATGCTTCTTGCTGAAGGTGAGATGGGGGAGCTCTGGTAGCCAGTCAGCACCTGCATGACTGCTCTCTAGCCAACAAACTCATTCTTTCCTTGACAGGGGATCTGATGGGTGGAAAGAAGGTAAGGAGGAGATACAAGATCTATGAGACCAGAGTCAGTTCTACTACTCATGTAGCAACTTGATATGTTTAATTTGCTTCTAAAATAAACCTCAGGCCTTCTTAGAATTCCAGAGCTTGGTGGAAAATATGTTAATGTCTTTTAAAGTGTGTTTTCTTCCAAGTCAGTCCATGTTTGAGTGAATGAAGGCTTTAGTGAAAGGACGGAAACTTGCACAATGGTGGGGAAGAGCTTTGATCAAGTGCACGTATTTTACACAGCAAAAAATCCTGGAAGTGATTGAAGTTACTCTCAGAACATGTCAGATGACTGATCTGATAACACTGTTCGTGCAAAACTGGGCTTGGAATATATGGAAAACATGGTGGAGAAAATGAAGGAAAAATTGACTTCTTGAATTTATTCCAATTGCCTAAGCTGCCTGGAGAGATTGCTAGATAGGCTGAGTTTATAGAACTTCATCTTTGAGTTCTTTTTTAGAAGTAAAAACTAGAGTTAGAACCTCTGAAAAGGCAGCATATGGAAGCAGGGTTATAGGGTCTAAACTAAAATGGTTATTTGAAAAAATTTATTTGTAAACTTGATGTAGAGGGACCAAGGTTTTTTGATTATTTTGATTTTGTTTGTTTGAGGCATCTGAGCTTCATCTGAAGGGGTTTGTGATGATAAATTCCATCAGAATTTCTTAGACTAGTCTGGCATTGCACAACTTACTGAAATTTGGGGACAGTCAGAAGAGAAAGCCAGACATAACAGTCAGCAAGCTGTGTTAGTTAACAGGCTGGTTTTATTGAACTCTTCTTCATTTAGGAGTGACAGGTGGTGATACTTGTTTCTCTGCTAGGCTCTGGAGCTAGAGTGTGACAGGAGTTCTCTGTACTGCCTTATGTTGACTATGATCAATACAACAAACTGACAGGTTTGAAAAATCTAGCCTGTAGTAGCTTTATGTGATAGCATTTCTCGGCCACTGTATTTCCATTTCATCCCCCTACAAAAGCAAAGGAGAAGTGTAGATGTGAAGAATGTTGCTCACTGGTTATCTAATGTTTGAGCCTCTGTCCCCTGTCCATACATCTACTACAGGAAAAAAATGTGCTAACAGATGACTCCTCCTCCTCTGCAAGCTGTAGGTTTGCAGTCAACGGTGTTCTCTCAAGGAACCTCTTTTTATGTATTTTCTCTGTATAGGGAGGCTTAATTTTTACAGGTCATGTTTTTAAAATGCGCTTGAAATTAGGGATGCTGCTGTAATATTTAACAAGAGTTAGGCTTTGAACAGCAGTGAGTAATCCAGCGTTGCTAATGCTTCCAAGTGAAAACTTGGTTTTTTTAATTCTGAAATCCTAACACCTTGAAAAACTAGTGCTGGGTGTGAAGCTGTGTGCTTGTGTTTGTCTTTCTGACTTGGGTGTCACTCCTTGTCGAAACGGAAGCAGAATGGACTTGTCCTTTCTTGATGTGAAAGTGGTTTATGCGTGATCATTATAGCACTAAAATTCCAGTCTCTTCTACTTTTTTCCACAACTAATTTTTTTTCCTACGTGGCTGCATTTGGAGCAACAAAGGAAGTGAAAATGGTAGGATACTGTAAAGATACAGGGAAAGGTAAGACTGGAGATAAATAGTGCAAAAATACCTTGTGAGCTAAGAATATTAAAAATATACTCTGATAGTGTAGATGGCAATGATAACAATTGCAGAGGTTGACCACCTGCAAGGGTAAGTTATTTAACAGAAACATGTTATTATTATTCCAGTACATTAATGGAAACCCCCCCTCTATGTTTAGAATAGCAAAATAAAGATGATCTATGAAAACCAAGATTAATAATACTACGTAGTACATTTTTCATCATTCCAAAACTGATTTTCAAGTTGTTGGGGTTTCTTTTCAGTCACTGTTACTTCTTAAGTGTAAGAAATGTTGAGAAATTCGTAATTGTAATTAAGATCAGACTTCAGCTTTGTGTTGGAGCTTACCTTTCCCACTGACATCTCTGTACAGTTCCTTTCTTGCTCCGTCAGTGGCTTGCTTGCCTTCCAAAGCTGAGGGAAGAGAAAGGCAGGAGAAGCAAAAGAGGTGATTACTCTGCTAGCTGAGCAACTGGAGTTGCTTAACAAGTGCTCTGGTAATTGTATTTTAATGAAGATTTTATTTCCTCATTTTAGCTGGCTTCGGGACTCGCTCAGCTAGTCTAATGGTCCGTTAAGTGAGACTTTCTTGACTTCAAAGTCTGCTTGATTTCAAAGTGCAGTCTGCTGTTATCCCCTGTGGAATGTCAGAGTTTTCTTGTGAAGTAGACCACCTAGTAGCATCTTGAGAACCCACTGTACTAACTCAGATATGAATATTTCATCAAAAATGTCTTGCTACTGAATAGTTCCTGCGTTTACCAAGAGTGCTGATTTTTAATTTTGGCTTTCTTCTTGCAGTTTTAGTCCAGAGAAAGCAGAAATACATTCTTCCTATGAGCAGTTGGTAGGTGTTGCTCTCTGGGATAGTCTGACAAGAAGCTCAGACAGTTCTCAGTACACAAACAGTTCAGCCTTCTGAGAACCCCCTGATCTCAGTAAGAGGATATTGGGCTGTAAATTAAGGTGCTTCAGTGTGGTCACACTTGGTGATTAGCTTTAGCTAAAAGTTGTTTTGAGAGATTGCTAGATTATTAAGAAGACTTAACTGTATTATGAGAGATTTGCTGTTCAAATAAACATCCCGGTACGTGGAAAGGATTTTCTCTATAATCACCAGAGCTAGCACTATGTTCCTATATGTTTCTATATACATGAATGTATGTAAGGATTCTTTTTGTCTCAGAAGTTTTAGGATTCTGAAGCCCAGTCTTGGTCAGGCAAGAAGCTTAGTTCTAGCTTCAGGCGGGGATCAGAAAATAGCAGAGCTGATCACCCAGCACCGCGTTGTAGTGAATGATATGCAGAGAACAGGAAGTACCTATTGGCATTTCCCGTGTGGTGAGGCTTAAGCAAGCTTCAGACCCATGTGTGTTCAGACAGGAGCACTGCAACTTTGAATAGAAACCCTTCTTTGAAAGAAAATGTGTGCTGTTGGTACTACAGGCATTAAATTTGATGTGATTTGATTTAGAAGCTTTTACCATCATTCTGGAGGAGGGTGTGTGGTAACCCCAAAACCTCTCCACTCTCTAACCTCGTCATGTCAGCATCATCACCACTGTGTATGGTGTGTGTCTTGAGATTGACATGGAATCCAGACACCGTTAGTAATGTAGCTTATAGTTGTTTTTTTCATGAGGACAAATTCAGTGGTGATGGTATATTTATGGTAGCAATAAGGATCGTGACATTGTTTTTCATGTTTTGGTTGAATATGAAAAAATAACCATGTAGAAAGTGCAGGTTGGCATGTTGTGGGTTCTTTGAGTGGGGATGATGTAAGCTAACCAGGTGTGAACAGTACTGATGTGATTTAAAATACATTTAACAAATACACTTGTTTTCAGTTTTCCTGGGGTTGCCTTTTTGATCCTCTATTGACACATAAACCTAAGGATAGTTAAAATAAGTGAGCATTGAAATAAAACTGTGTGGACACTGGCTTAGACAAACAGGAGCATGCAGGCTTTCTTTTGTCATCCAGAAACTTGCTGGTGGAAAGCAAGCCATCTGCTGTAGGTGGTAGTGATGACAGCTTGAGAAACCTTCCGTATTCCCCTACGTTTGATCTTATTAACACAGCAAATGTTACAGAAGTGCTTAATGGTATCACAGAAGTATACTTAATAGCGTATACCTTGTATGTCCTACTCAATCCTCACTGAATTTGGTTGTGCATTTCTGAAAGAGAACAGCGGTAGAGGTTTGCTTCCAGTTTCTGATAGTGCCTGCTGCCTTAGCAGGGCTCAGTTTGGGATCTTGTGTTCTGGTTTTTCCTCCAGTGTATTTTGTGTGGGATACAAAACAATACTTTCCTGTAGCTGAAGTCAGTAAAATTCAATTCTTACTTGGACACCTGATTGTTCTCTAAAACAGAGGAAGAAATTTGTAACTGAATAGGTTAGGTAAAGGGGAGGAGATAATGCATCTTGTATCATAGCCTGAGCAGAAGTTGATCAGAGAAAGGAAACAGCAGACTGGTTCACTGAGAAAGTGATGGAGGCTAAAATCCAAGGAAGTGGGCACTACTTCAGCATAACTGTGGAACTGTTAGCTCAAGAGAAAAGGAGTTTTCTTTCTTATGACTCAAAGGTAACTTGTGACAAATCAATATCGCTATTCCATGTTGTCCTTGGAAGCAAGAAAAGATGAAGTCATCTGAGAGTGGATCTGGGAGCATTTTTTTAAGAATTAGGGAGCCAAACTGCTGAGTACCTTGCTCTGTGTGAGTCTCTTAAACAGCCAGAACTACTCCCTTTATCTGCTTGAGATATTGTGAATTTGGATTTGTTTGAGAGGGGTGGGGAGATGGAGTGTTTGCAAAATTAATCAGAGATACACTGATTTATCTAATGAGTTTATATGTTGATTAAAAATACAAGTAGCATTCACGCAGAAGAAAAATGGTAGCTGTGCCATCTCACTTTTTCTTTTGCCCTAGGTTTCTGATGGAAGAGTGATAAGTCTTGTGTACTTCCTTGGTTTTTTTGGTACTTGAACTACGAGCAGAGTTGTAGCAGATGGGTTTGAATGTGTTAAAGAGCCTGAAATGGTGCTGTGCCAGCTGTTCCACAGTTGTGTTTTTTTCCCTAAGGATATCTGTTGTGTTTCTAGTGCTATGAACTGTACTGAATCTTAAAAAGAAGTTGATATATGGGGCAGGAAACACTCTAGAGTTATTTTTTATAATATGGAGAGAGATGTTTTTTGTATTTAGTCCGTCCCTCCTCCCCCCCTCCCCCCCCCTTTAACGTTCATAGCTTCTTGTAACATTTTCAATGATAGGAAAGAATTCAGAATGGAAATAATATTACAGCCTCTTCCGGCTCTTGTCTGTAGGAACTTTTCTCATTGTCAGTCTTGTGGGCTGAGCAATGGAAATACTCTGTTTTCAGACATGCTTTTCCTTTTTTTTTTTTTTTCTTTCTTCTTGTGCATTTCTCAACTTCATTTACTAAAACCAGATTTCCTCTGGAGCTTCACCATTCTATCAGTCTACACCTTGCTGGTAATCTGTATGTGGCATCTACCGCCTCTCTGGGCAACCTGTGCCAGTGTTTCACCACCCTCATTGTAAAAAAATTCTTGCCTACTCTTAAATCTACCCTCTTTTTGTTAAAAACCATTACCCCATATCCTGTGGCAACAGGCCCTGCATAAAAGACTGTCCCCATCTGTCTTACAGACCCCCTTGAATTACTGGAAGGCTGTAAGAAGGTCTCCCCAGAGCCTTCTCTACGCTGACCATCCTCAATTCTTTCAAGTCTTTCTTCATAGTAGAGGTGTTTCACACCTCTGGTAGTTTTTGTGGCCCTCCTCTTGACCTTCTCCATCAGGTTCGTGTCTGTCTTCTGCTGAGGGTTCCAGAGCTGAGCACTGGACTCCAGGTGAGGTCTCACCAGAGCAGAATAGAGCAATAGAATCAGACTTCTTCTTTATCTATATTTAGAAGACTTCTTCCTTTTCTATATCTGGGACAAAGTTCTGTTCACCCTTGTCCCTCTTAGGACCTTGTAACTTCTGGTGGAAAATAACTGCTTTCGAGATTGGAAAACAGCTGATGTGGAAGAAGGGAGGAACCAGTGCAGATGCTGTTTATTGCTTGTGTGTGTGCATGCTGTGTTTTAATTTTGAAGTCACTAAAATGTCAGTACAAGGAAGAAGACATTAGTTGCTCGGTGTAGAGTGCAGCAAAACTTTTGTTCCATGGGACAGTAGCACCACTGAAATTCCTTTTACTGGCCCCAAAGATTTTGTGACTGGGTAGATGATGGAATAACTAGGTTTGCTTGTAAAGGGACTTTCTCAGTTCACTGTGTGTTCTCGGTCCATTTATCATTTACTGAAGTACACTTTTCATTCCTGACTCTCAAAGGGTAACCTTAGAGTAATTTTTATGCGTTAGCATATCTAGAGATTCACGGTGCCTTCTGACATAGCCATGTTCTCTAGTGATAGCATGACTGGAATTAGCTGCATGAAGAAAAGCTTTCCTGTAGGAAAGGATTTACCCTTTCAGAGAATTGAGTGCTCTAAGTTCCGAACGGTATCTTTTTGGCACACGCTTCACTGTATGTGACAGCGTGGTGGCTGACCCTCGTGTACAGCTTGCATATTTTGCTCAGAAAGTATCTGCAGCATTAGGAAATGGAAGCCCTTCCTTTCTGTGAGCATGAGCTGGGTTTCTCTTTCGGAAAGCTCGCTGCAGTTTGGAGATAAAATTTGGCCCCTCAAGTATCTAGACTTTTAGGAAAACCTCGTCTCCTCTACTGTTCCTTTTCAGCGTTCCAGAGTTTGCATGCAAAACTGACGGAGTCCAAGAAATCATGTCAGAAGCATAACTTCCTTCTTTTTTTGCTAAATTACCTGAAAATACTGAGATCCTAAACCTGCAGTTTTTAGCACCAGGAGAAGACATTAGACTTTGTGACAGGCAGTCTTTGAGAGGACAATACTTTGGATAGGCTTTTACTTTTCTAGTTAATAGATTGCATCGTTGAACTTCACCTTTATCGTATTCTTGGAATTTAAGTTGTACCTTCATTATTTTAGGGGAAGAAAAACTGTCTAGCAGTAAAACTTCAAAACCTGGATGTCACCATCACCTTAAACCAAAGCTCAGTGTATGGCAAGGAGCTTTTTGGGTAATTGGACATTGAGACCTTTTGAAGCTTGCTGAGGTTGATACGTGTCCTCAATCATTCTCTAGTTACACAGTGAGTGCAGCTTTAAATGCTCCGTTGACCTTTTATACACCAAATTGGAAACTCTGTGTGGAAGCCTTGCTTTCAAATTTTAGGCAAAACTTTAAAATGTTTACAATACAAAGAGTTTTGGGCTTGCATTAAAATCTTTAAAGGAAGGTGTTAGTAAATTGAGTGCTGAAGTGGAAAAGCTCGCTCTCATTGTAGGTCTACTTTAAGGAGTTTCTATCAATTCTTGTGCACTTGCAGAAGAATCTACAAGCAGAATCTCCCAAGCATAATAACTATGCTTAGGAGAAAGAAATAAGGTCTTAAAAAAAACCCCAAAACTTATTAACAGTCAGGTGAGGTTGCAGTGAGGTTAGAAGAGGGGAGCGTTAAGCTAGTGGAGTTTGATTTAACCTCACGCCAGGAAGGTGATTGCCTCTTGTAAATGTGAGAGCAATTGTCAGGCTAGCTGAACATCATCAGGAACAGCTTCCAGTAATGGTAAATCAGCTTTACCTGTACACAGAGTGACTTCGAGGCAAGTTTTGAGGAACAGTTTTAAGCAATAACTGCAACTTGCTGCTGAAGGTGCTGCTTGTGCAGCAGTTCTGAGCTCCTCCTGTATCTGAGGGACTTCAGTAAAGACCCAAGCTTCTAAAAACTTTGTTCCTCACCTCATTCTGTGCCTATGGGAATTAACAAGCATTTTGGTACTGGTTTTTGGTGGCATCTGTTAGGCCAATACGGTCTGTTTCTGTTGTCCTACCACTCTATAATTATGGTTTTATCTGCAGTATTTTGACACTTTTGCATGAATTGGAACGGTACATAAGCACTGGCAGAGTTGGAGGGGGAAAAAATAGTTTTAGAATTCCCCTAAAAGAGATTTAAAAATTAATGCCAAGTAGTAACAGATTAGTAGTGACTGCTGATTTTATGGAAGGAGTTGCACAAATTTGATTTAGAGGTTTAACTGACTTTTTTTATATCCTACTGTACAGTAGGAGACTTTTAATATGTTATGTTGAATACTTCATTAGGAATGTGAGTACTTCATAGGGAATAAATACAGAGTAATACTTTAGGGATCTTAGAGATAATTGATAATGAAACTGACCACTGCTGAACTGTACTAAAATACTGGATGAAGAAGAACCTGGTTGATGGTTTTAGCACAAAACCAGCATCTTCTCTTCATTTCCTAGATCTCCTTTCCCTTCTTCCCTCCACCTTATGTAGCTGACAGCATTTTCCCCCCGTGTGGCTGATGTGCAGCAGGCTGCTTTTCCAGCTGTGTGTAGGCTGCCCCACACTTTCTGCCAGTGTCCCTGCTGCTGGCCCTGCAGGATGCCAGGTCCTTCTTCCTTCTAGGGTTCCTGTCCTGGAGACTTGACTGCCTCATTCTGGTCCAGCATCTCCGCAGTAACCCCTTGGTGCACTCCGTAAGACCTTCCCAAACATCCTCCCTCTCCAAGTTTTCTCAAGCTTGGATGGTTACAAGGGCTGTTGTGAGGAAGTGTATCTGTTCCACCTAGTAATAGTTGCTAAGCAGGACTTCTAGCCCCTTGTCAGCACAGACTGCTTCAGTTCACATCATTTAACTTGTATGAGAAGACATTACTGTTTTAATATCTCGAGCTCTTTAATCCCCTCTAAGTGCTTTTTCTGAGGCCACATTAATTTTGTGCTGTGTGGTACTACTACTGTTCTCCCTTTTTTGTAATTAAGTGTTGTAAGGGTAACGAAGAATCTCTGCCATGTACATCTTGTAATGAAACAGAATAGATTTGTCCTACAAAATTACGTCTTGGAAGTTTGCAGCCTGCTCGCGTTGTTGAGAAGGGGAGAGGTTGGCTTGGACTCTGCCATTAGTTCCCAGGGCCCTTGGGATGACAACTTAGAACAGGATTAGTTTTTTGGTTTTCTTTGCTTAGAACAAAAGAGACATTATTTCAAAGTTACAAGCTGCTATTTGGCCACACCTTTTGTGTGACCCTCGTTCACAATGTTGCTTTATTTCCAGACTGCTTTTATAGTGCAGATTTTATTTTCACATTTGAAGCCCTTTTCATTCACTTGGCCATTAGTGAACCAAGGTGTGAATTGGCCACTGTTCCTGTAGCTGTTCCTCCATACCTTCTAGACATAGAAAAGTCTTCTGCGTCTCAGATGTTCTCCTCTGTACAAGAAGGACATTGAGGTGCTGGAGAGGGTCCAGAGGCTACAAAGCTAGTGAAGGGTTTGGAGCGTGTGTCTGATGAGGAGAGGCTGAGGGATCTGGGGCTGTTCAGCCTTGAGAGAAGAAGGCTGAGGGGAGACCTTATTGCCCTCTACAGCTACCTGAAGGGAAGTTGTAGTGAGGTTGGAGTTGGTCTGTTCTCCCTGGTGACCAGCATTAGAACAAGAGGAAATGGCCTGAAGTGGACCCAGGGGAGGTTCAGGCTGGATATCAGGAAGCCTTTCTTTCCAGAAAGGGTTGTCAGACATTGGAATGGGCTGCCCAGGGAGGTGGTGGAGTCACCATCCCTGGAGGGGTTTAAGAGGTGGTTGGATATTGTGCTTAGAGACATGGTTTAGTGATTTTGACAGGACTGGGAATAAGGTTGGACTTGATGATCTTGAAGGTCTCTTCCAGTGGGAACTGTCCTATGATTCTGTGATGCTTTGAGGCAGAGCATGAGAGCTGATGCAGAGAAGGCTCTGTTCTTCTCATAGCCGTCTCATCTCCTGTGTTATCTTTGCCCTGCTCTTACTGAAGGAGCAGCTGAGTCTGGGAACTAGTCATGGGGGCACCATGTGGCCTGTTTTCTGCATGGCTGTCTTTGCCTGTCCTTTGACTTCAGGTCAGAAGGTTTGGGTTCCTTCTGCTGGTAGGGAGATGCTTGGGATCTCAGACACATTTCAACGAATAAGATGTTCTAGTTTAAAATTATTTCGAGCTACAGCTGGTAGCTAAAGCCTTGGCTGGCTGTTTCTGAAGTGTTTGTCGGTTAGCTGTGGTGTTTAACCTGCAGAGTACTGTAAATCCTTTCTGTCCCTAGTCTGATAGTTCACGTGGCCATCAGAGAAAATGTGTGTATTTCTGTGGAAACACATTTCCTCTATGTCTGAATCTCACCTTTGAAGGGGAAGGGGGAATACAAGGTAGGCCACCAAGACCCTGAATGCGAGGTGCATTCTGAAGCAGAGTGGTTATTTGCAGAGTGCTAAAAGGAAATACTTGAAGGAAGAAACTTTGTTATTTCTGCCGTTTCTCAGTGTCCCTCTGGTGCTGCCTCTTCCATTTCCCTGTCAGTAGGGCTGTCATCCTTCACTACAAGAGGCAGACAGGTCTCTCCTCAATGCTAACACTCCTCTGGTAGGTTTAAAGGGGAGTCTGCCACTTAAGAACATGAAAAATCATGTTCTCCTGACCTTGAAATGTTGCTCTTACTGTTCTGTGTTTCAAGCAGGAGCCCTAAGCTTTTGTGTCTCATGAAAAGCCAGAAGCTATCATTACGACTGTGCCTAAGCAGGTTTAAGGTTGATATGATATGGGTTACTATACTAAATTGCTGATGTTCATGCTGGTTTCAGCAGCAGCAGAAATGGGAGGGGGAGAATGAGCAGTGTGAAATCACCTTTCCCTGTTTGCTTTAGTGGGATTTCTTAGGATGTTCTTACTTCCCTTTTTTTTTTTCCTCCCCAAGAATGCATAATTTGGCAGCTTCGGAAGTATTATTTTGAAGAATGTTATGCTGTTGTGTCAGTTTATCTTGTTGTGTTGACACACGATTGGGGTGGGAAGGGAGTCTGAGCAGGAAGGAAGGTCCTTGTTCCTGAATGTCATTACTGCATCGCTCTCCTATCCTGGAGGAGCCCCCGGAGGAAAGCTGAGTCAGAGCACAGCAGCAGTCTGCGCTAGAGCAAGACATGGCCCAGTTCAGGATTCTGGACTGCATGATCAATCACAAATGGAGTTTCATATGTAACCTCTATTGTGCCTGGAGCGGTCAGGTTTGTTGTTTGCTTCTCCTTACGTGTTTTATAAAGATTTTGTAATTTAGTATAAGGAAGGGGAAAAAAAAAAAAGGCTACAGAGATCTCTTCTCTCCACCCCCAATCCCTAATAGGATGTAGTAAGAGAAATGTTGCCATTTACTAATAAGTTTTCTAGAGTTACTAAACATACAAAGCATGCTTTGACTATATAACTGTTTGGGTTTTTTTTTTAATGCTTTTAGTGTTAAACTTTAGATTGTTCTCTTAAGCTTTGAAGGCTTTTACTTCATGAATTGCAGAGAAATAGAATATAAATATCATCTATGGGAAGGGGGAGAGATGCCAGAATGAACTGCATTGTTAATAAATCTAAGAAATCTAAAACTGATTTTCTTTTCCTGCTTTAAAAGGACAGAACCATTTTGGCTATTTCAGAATACTCCATCATGAATATGACTTTAAAAACCAGTGTGAGGGGAGGTTGTTACGTATTTCTTTATAAACATACAAGATACAATAAACTTCCACAGGATGTTATTCAGTTCTTGATATGGACAGATTTACATCTAATTGACTGACTGCAGAACTGCAGGGGGAAAAAAAACTAACCCACTTTCAATGGAAATGTTTTGCATCATCCTTACTTCGCATACTTACCTTGCAACATCCTTACTAAAGGATTTAAAATAGCACATGCAGTTGTAATGCTCCCTTAAAGGTGTTCTCTGTTACCTGTATTTCTCATCTAACGTTCAGCCAGTCACTGGAATTTGTTTTATTCTTCTGTGGTGTAAGCAGAAGGTGAACACTTACAAAGTTGCAGCTTCAGTACAGTAACTAGGGGCAGGTGATAAAGAAATCTTTCCACTATACATAGACGTACTTTGAAACAATGTGCAATTTAAAATGCAAACAACCCCTGTATGTCACAGCTGTACTGAAACTGCTGAATCAGGAAAACACATTGCTGGGTGGTGGTGTTGGTTTTGTTGCTGGTTGTTTTGGGGTTTTTAAATGGTGCAAAAGCTGATTCACAGTGTCTGGGTTTTTTGAGTCATCTCCCTAACATAGGTTAAAGAAGTCTCTTCTATTGCATTAAACCAAAAAACCAACAGAGGGAACTTGAGGCATTTCTTTGTTGTAATTTTTACATACATGTAACTGTTTCACTAAGTTTGCTCTAACTTGCATACACTTAAGGAAGAATTCACCTGTATAGGCAAATTCAATATGATAGCTGCTTCCCACGCTTCAGAGAAATGGAGAACAAATAAGCAAAGGCTCAGCTCATGATACGGGCAGTCCCGTGAGGTCTCAAAATGAGCTTGATACAACTAGAGAGAAAAAGGGGATTGTGTTTTGAGCAGATTGAAGCACAATATTTCAGCATTCCCCCACCCCCAAAAAAAACCCAAACCAAATCAACCCCAAACCAACCTAAAAAAAATCCAGCCCCTGAAGAGGGTTCCCATAGTTGAAAAGCAATTTCTTACTAAGCTGGGAAGAAAACTGTAGGTCGGTATACTTCCCATTACTTGCATGCTTGAGGTAGAAGTGTTGCTGAACTCTTTGATCTTACTAGACTTTATTATGTAGAGTTGTTGCTGTGTTCAGGTGCTTTTAGGTTTGGGTTTTTTGTTTGCTTTTTTTTTTTTCTTGGTCGGTCAAAGTCCCTCCCTGTCAAGTACACATTTTAATGAGGTGCTGCTGATACTTTGAAATGAAGCTGAGCATTGACTTATGGGGTGTTACAGTGCAGCTACTCTCTGCCTGCTGCCCTGAAATGCCCTGGCAGAGCAGAAGCTGTCGGGCCTGGTGAGAGATGGAGGTGGGTTTGTATAGCAGGGTTGCTCTCTCTGTGTTCTCCCCCGAGGAGTGTCGGAGGAGGCTGTTTGGTGAGCAGGCAGATAGGTGACCTGTGAAGTCTGGGAGTAACAGCTCTTTTTCAAGAGTAACCTGAAAGCACGGGTCTGGTTTGGCTCCTGGTGTCCTTGAATTACCAGAAGCAATGGAGCTGTTGGCAATTTTCATCCATCCTGACCTCAGTAAAACTTCAGGGGATTAATTGCTGCTTGTGATCTGAGAACTGAGCTACTGGCTTGCCTTAGAGGAAAACAAGTTTTCTTCTGAAGAATCATTAGAAATAAATAAGAAGAAAATAAAACCCTACTTTTAATTGTCTTCATGTGCTACTAGTAACTTCTCAAGTTGAGTTAGAGTCATTCTGAGGATTTCCTTTGTTTTAGCGGTCACCCCTCAGCGTACATGCTTCTTATTTTAAAAACCAAAATTTGTGACAAGGATGAAAAAGGCAGTGATATTTTTTTTTCTGTCTACCGTGATACTGTAGATTAAAGAAAAAATGCTTTCATAGGGCAGCGTGTGCATTACTATCACTGGAGACTGGTGCCCTTTGCACTCCAGTACAGCAAGATGTTGTCTGTGTTGGGATGTTTTCAGAGGACATGGGGTGTTCTGTACTGAACAGAAACCTCTAAAATCAGATTATTAGATCGTGCAAATCAATGTAGTTCTGGTGACATCTGTGAATTGCAGTTTCTAGTCCAGACCTTGAACAGGATGAATGGTTGTCACATGCTGATCCATGAATAATGACTCGGAAGCCTTCTGCAGTAATCTAAGAGTCCAAAAATAAACCAAATTGCTTGCAATTTTTCATCTTTCATTCTTGGTTCACGTGGCAGCTTCATTGCCTATCTGCTAACCTTTCTTAAAATGAATTACTGCTAAGTACCAAAGTGTCTTGCTGCTTTTTTTACATTGGCTGTGAGTGTTGTCTTTGAGACATGAGGCGGACTGAAAGTGAGCGTCTTACAGACAATTTAGAACTTGAGAATGACTGCAAATGTAGGGTTTGTGAAGGAGTGGCAGGTAGAAAGTCTGTATCCTGTGGGACACCAGGGTAAATTGGTTTATGTTCAGATTTCTGTCTGTACTTACCCAGACTGCCCCAACAGTATCACAGATGATTAATCCTGTTACTAATACAGTCTGGTCTTGGTAAATAGGGAATTTTTAATGCCTTTTTTTTTTTTTTTTTTGCCTTAAATAAGACTAAGGCAATTTTTTTTCTTTCTTTCATGACCTAACGTTTATGGAGTTGTAGCCTCAATCATAATTGAGCATACTGGCTGTGATCCAGGTAAAAGTTCTTTAACAAATACATGGAAGTGCTCAGTAACACCCTTACTCAATACCATAGCTAGGCTCATCTTCAGTGAGATGCAGGAGGAGCCACCCTCTCACCCTTCATAAGGACACCTTCAGCATGCTGGTAAACTCGTGACATGCTTGGTTTGCCTGTTCACCTTGTTGCCCTGGTGGCATATGTTAGAGCAAGCATGCCTAAACCAATCAAGACCCCTTTTCCCGATGATTGGAAGTATTACTGGTAAATGATATAGAGTAGATGATATAACAGTTTTGGGGTTTGTTTTTTTTCCTCCTTACATCACAAATACCTTACTTTCAAGTATTGGGTAGGGAACAGTAGACCATGAATTGAATGTAGATTGTTCCCTTACCAGCAAAGACCATACAGAACAAATAAAGACCATACAGAACAAATCCTGCTCTGAGCAGGATTTTATTATTGAGGCTTCCATTTTTTTAGCTTCTTGCTGTATCTTAATCTTCTAAAAGTAACAGTAATGTTCTTTCAGCCACGTCCATAGTTAAATCTTGAGCTTCTCAGCCAGAAACGGGTATTTTGCAAAGTTCTGTAAATTTACAGTTGGTCAAATTTTATTGCATGGGGTGGTCCTGACCATTGGAGTTGGGCTTGAAGGAACCTTCTCATCAGAGACTGTATTGATACGCGTGAAAGTATATTAGTAGGTTGTGACATTATAGCAGCCAAGATCTCTTAAACTCTGGTTAAAAAAAAAAAAAAAACAAACCAGAAATATTACTGCAGGCTGTGTTTTCTGTGGGGCAGGATGTGCAATGTTGCAGTGCAAGCCTGGCTCTCAGGTTGCCTTCAAGCCCCAGAAGGCAGCAGTACTGCAGCAGCTGCTGCACTGCAGCTATTTCCCTTCCTTCAGAGAATCTCCAATAACATCAAAAAAGCTTTTCTTCTTCCAAAATGTGTCACTTGGAGGATGAAATAACAAAGGTGGCTGCATTCCTTCTGAGATATTTGTAGCTGATAATGGTTTTGAAATACGATATTTATGCTATCTCACTGTGTTCTAGTGCTTATCTGCTGCCTCTGGGAAGGAGGGAATATGATAAAAATCTTGTCTCATAGCAGTGCAGGGTGTGATGTTTTCAATTTTAGGGAGTAAAAGGTGTAAAATTGCTGCAGGAAATAGCTGGGGGCTTTGCTCATTGTGGGAATTCGCATTGCTGAAGAAACATTTTGCAATGTGCAGGAGTACAGGGAAGTAGCTCGGCAACGGGGAGCAATTCCAGCCACGGTAACAGGCATGCAAAGACAAGTTGTTCTTAAATAACCAAATGGATTGGTGTTAAAATAGATTTCTTCTCTCTCTCTCTCTCCACCCCAACCTCCAGACAGAGATAAACATGTAGATTTTTAGCCATTCTCACTGATGCACTCAGTGCCAACTGTGAGGAAATACTCATGTCGTGTATGATCCCATCATAGGTCAGCGTCTGAAAGCTGCTGGATTTGCCACTAAACCGAAAATCCTATGGATGACTTTCTCCTCGTTATCCTCTTAGTGATATCTCATCTCTGGGCATAAAGATTCAAGATTTATTTTCATTTATTTTTCCCAGGTTAATGGCTTCGTGGTCCTTTTATAAGCATCTTCTGTGCACTGTGGCTTTGTAAATGAAGTTCTTCACTGAAAAAGCTGGTTTGTTTGTGGGGTGTTTTTTTGTGTGTGGGGGGGGTTTGTTTGGGGTTTTTTGGTTATGTTTTTTGTTTTTTCCCCTCTGTATATGCACAGTGGATTCCAAATTTAGGGGTTTGAAATAATTTATCTTGGGCGTTTCGATATGTGGCTTTGCATCGTTGTATACTAAATTTTTTTTAACTTTTAAATTTTTTAATAATTATTTTTATTTTTTGTGGTACAAAAGCCAAACCTTTTCCCTTCTGAGTTTAAGGCTTTTAAAACTGTGCGATGATTTGCACATTCTATAGTATGATAAATGTAAATACCTTGAAACACAGGGCCAGCATTATATTTAAGTGGTCAGTTTGAAGGTGTTTATTAATAGTCTCTGTATTTGAAAGCTTTTAACACTGAGTAGCTCAAGCTGTGTGTTTAGAGGTTATTTTTGAGGAGGGAAGCCACATATGTGGGGATGTAAAGATTCTTGACATGTTTGTCTTACAAGTTCTGTGGTGTCTTGAGCCACGTTCCCTGTGTTAACCTTCCTAAGAAGTTTAAGTTTGATAGTTATGAATAGTTCTTCTCGCAAAGTCTGTTATTCTTAAACCTCTCCCCATGTGTCCAGGTAAATCTTTTTGCAAGCAGAGTCAGATTCTGGAAGAACTCGCTTGCAGTGACCGTTTTTAGGGTGACAGTTTGGGTTTTGACTTTGAGGGTCAATTCCCTGATCGTTCAGAGGCTTCTGTCCGGCCTTGGGCAGGTCAGAGGTGTTTCTGTTGTACGTGAAATAAAATCTTCAGTAAAGCTGCAGCATTGCAGACTTGGATTATCTGAAGTCTTAACAGTGTGAGTTGTCAGCAGGTACAGTGACACATTTATGGAGGTGAAGTTGTGATCTCTAAATGATCTCATTTTCTTGTTTTTAGAACAGGAACAAGCATTTTCTGTTTGTTGAAAAGTTCAGTAGCTTCAGTAAGAAGCTCATACTGAAATTATCAACCTCCTATTTGATGGAGAGCTGGTTTAAGGTGTATTTCTGTCCCACTGCTGAGCCCTCAAAGTAAAGCCCTTACTCAGCATCGTAGCTGCCTCAGGAGCAGCCTCGTCCAAGCACTGAGGTTTGCCACAGGGATAAAGAGGCTATGGAGAAGTGGGAGGTTTGGCCAAATTAAACTACGTCCCTTGTAGAGTTTGATAGCTTTTTGCACCAAGACAGCCTCTGGCTGCAGTGGAGAGAAACGGAATGAGCTTGAAGGGAATGTGTTGGTACTCTCAGAGGTGACAGTAGTTGAAAGCCCTGGTGCACCTGGGTGCTGGAATGGGGTCTGCACAGGTTGGGTTTTTATACTGCGGGGTGATTTTGCTTTTCTTATTGGCTTCCTCACAACTATTTCATGTGTAAAGAGCTATAATAGCCTGGTGAAAGTGTCGTGGAAGCTATCTGCTATGTTGTGTGTTGGGATAAAGTCCGTGTTATTCTAGAAAGGTAAAGAGTACAAACTTTGTTGAAACTCATTCCTATTTTTGCAGGGGACGTTGGTGTATTTTACCTTTCTCTCCCCGTTCCTGAGAAGTAGAGTGGGTGATGGGGCAGCCTGTATTCTTAGGTCTAGCCAAAAGTTGCTGTAGGCTGGCAGAAGCAGTGCCAGGCAGCCCTTGGCAGGTGGTGACTCCGTGCAAACCGCTCTTCATCACATCTGTCGGGCTGCTGGGAAGGTTCTTTTATCATGCATGGGGCAGAAGCATGCTTTCTTGTCTCCTGTCTCTCATATTTCCAGATTAGACTGTAAGGTGAGGACAAAGCATTTCCTACTCTTTACAAGCAACGACAGAACAAGCAGAGAAGGAAAAGCTTCAGTTCAGCTAAATTAAGATCACATGACATTTTGCTGTTACGCTGCCAGCCCTGCAGATGTTTCCTTTCTTTCCAGTTTAAGGATGTAGCTGCGAAGAGGGGAGGCTTTTATTAATGAGCCTATAAGAAAACAAGGAAGCTCTCAATTTCTTTTTGTTTTTAATGTTTTTTCTGACTAAATTTAATACTATCAACTATGCAAGATATAAACAAAAACACGTTGTGGAAACAGTTTGCATCTCTGCCCTATAAAGTCCCTATACTTTTTACTCTGCTGGTGGTGTTGCTTGAAATTGGGTGTTAATCCGTGGAAGTAATCAGGCATGATCTAAACTGAAGTGGACTTAATTAGCTCTGAAAAGCATCTCGGTGAAGCAGTACAGTTGTTGGATGTGGACAAGCTACTGCAAATATCTATATGCACACACAAAATACAGTATCTTTTTTTTGTACATATGTATATAAAAATAAACCAGACGTTTATAGGGTAGCTTAGGATCATTTTAACGAGTTGAAGTGTACAAAACTTGCTAGTATGTTTAAAAGGAGATCTGATAAGTTAGTGTATGTATACATCGGGATAATTTGGGGATTAGGTGCTAAGTCTGGAGAAGTCCTGTTTGAGCTGCGGTGGAGCACTAGGCATTGAAGATCTCATCTTGCTCTTGGCGAAGTTAAGGGTGTAGTGCAAAAAGTCCAGGTATTAAAACTGCAATATATGAAAACCAGAGCTTACTCTGTGGTTAAAAATAAATAAATAAATTCAAGGGCAGCTATTTCAAGTCTAGTCAGACTTAATAGACTGGGATTTTCTCCTCTTCAAAAGTAGAGAAGCTCTTAGTGAATCTCCCTTGGCCTGGAAAGCTTCATGCTCCTTTCCATTCAGGCAACTCTGTCCAGGCAGACCCAACTGGTGTCACTGCCTTTAATCCAGGGCCAGGTAAACTGAACAGTTTTCAGTTGAACAGTCATATGGCAACAGCATTTTTGGAGATTATTATTCTTCAGATTGACATGTCACTACATTCTTGAGTGGTTTGCCACTGCAAAGTTACTTACATATGTTGTGATGGTGGAACTTGATTTCAAATAAAATACCTGAAAAATCCTAATCTAACCCTTCTTGATTTTATGTATTTCAGTTCAGTGGGAAAAATGCAGTAGAAATGTGTGAGGATTTTAAGGTGAGGGAGGAATAGCCTTCAGCTTTTCTTCTCAGCTCTTGTGAAGTAGCACTGAGCCTGACACGAGCACCGGCTGCAGCACTTTCCAGAGCATCCTTTCCTGGACAGTGGAGCACAGTTGGGAAAGTTGAAGCTGGTTAGCAAGCTGCACGTGTGGAAGTTGTTCTTGTATGGACCTTGCTGAGAACTGAAATCCTTTATCTTGGAAATACTGTTTCTCCTTTGATCGTGATTGCTACCACGGGGGTTACAACAGTACACAGAAACACGTGTTCCTCTGTCCTTCTCCTACCCCAAGCCAGCTCTGCAGCCTGCATGGTGCATGGCAGCAGTGTGTGTCTCCTCCTCTCTGCCTCCCAGCCATCTGCTCTGCTGGCACACACACTCCTTCTGGAAAGGTTGCGGATTTCCCTCTTCATACATTTGGAGTAGTCAGGTATTGCTTTCTTGAGCCTTTATCCTTTCCTAGGCTTGGTCTGAGGACACGATTTATGTATGTCATTGAATTTGGTTATTCAGTTCTGAGATGCCTTTCAGAGTCTGTGTTGGTGTCCTCCCCAGTCTCTGCTGCAGGTAGGCAGCTCCTGCCTTTGCTGTGGAATTGAAGGAACATTCCAGGCTTGTATTCTGACGATGGCATTCACAGTCCTAAAAGGAAGTGGTAGGTTTGCTGCTATGACCATCTCCTTAGCAAATACCTCTATTAACTTTGGGTGGTCCCCCAAAAAGGTCCTGTTTCTATGGCCACCTGGGCTTAGTGCCCAGTAAAATGGTAAAAAGTGGGTTCCTGTGAGGGAGACACCTAGACCTATGGTCACTGTATCAGGGGACGTTCTCATCTCTATTGACTTGCCCTTGCTCTGGAATGTCTCCTCTCAAAGGCAAAAGCCCATTTAGAGCTCAGTCTGGCCACTGCAGTATGAGATAATAAAAAGTGTTTTTACAAACACATTAACAACAAAAAGAGAGTCATGGAGAGTCACTATCCTTTACTGGATATGAAGAGCAATATTGCCATCAAGGATGAGGAAAAGGCTGAAGTACTTAACACCTTCTTTTGCCTCAGTCTTTAATAGTCAGACCAGTTATCCTCTGGGTATTCAGTCTCCAGAACTGGAAGACAGGGATGGAGAGCCGAATAATCCAAAAGGACGTAGTTGATGACCTGCTATGCCAGGTGGACACCCACAAGTCTATGGAGCTGGATAAAAATCCCCCCAAGAGTGCATTGAGGGAGCTGGTGGAGTAGTCAAGCTGCTCTCCATCGTTTATCAGCAGTCCTGGTTAACAGGGAGGCTTGCCAGTGGGACATCCATCTACAAGAAGGGTTGGAAGGAGGATCCAGGGAACTACAGGCCTGTCAGCCTGACATTGCTGCTGGAGAAGATTATGGAACAGTTCATCTTGGGTGCACTCATATAGCAAGTGCAGGACAGCCTGGGGATCAGGCCCAGGTCCTGTTTGACCAACCAGATCTCCTTCTATGACTAGGTGACCTGCCTAGTGGATGTTGTCTGCCTGGACTTTAGTAAGGTCTTTGACACAGTCCCCGACAGCACTCTGCTGGAGAAGCTGACAGCTCGTGGCTTAGACACGTGTACTCTTCGCTGGATTAAAAACTGTCTGATGTCTGAGCCTGGAGAGTTGTGGTAAAGGGAGTTAAATCCAGCTGGTGATGGGTCACAAGTGGTGTTCCCAGGGCTCAGGTCAGTCCTGTTTAACATCTTCAGCGATGATTTGCATGAGGGGATTGGGGGCACTCTCAATAACTGTGCAGACAACATGAAATGAAGCAGGAGTGTTGATCTGCTTGAGGGTGGGAAGGCTCAGCAGAGAGATCTGGACCGGCTGGGTCAATGGGCTAAGCCCACGTCTCTGACGTTTATGGCAGGTCCTGTGCTTTGCTCACAAAACCCCAGGCAGTACTGCAGGCCTGGGGAGGAGTAGCTGGAGAGCTGCTTGGCAGAAAAGGGCCTGGGGGTATTGGTTGACATCCAGCTGAACATGAGCCAGCAGTGTGGCCAGGAAGGCCAGTGGCATCTTGGCCTGTATCAGACATGGCGTGGCCAGCAGAAGGAAGTGATTGTGCCCCTGTACTCGGCACTGGTGAGGCTGCACCTCGAGTACTGTGTCCAGGTTGGGGCACCACAGTATAAGAAAGACATTGAGGTGCTGGAGCAGGTACAGCAGAGGGCAGTGAAGCTGGTGGGGGGATTGGGGAACATGTCTTACGAGGAGAGGCTGAGGGGTCTGGGATTGTTTAGCCTGAAGAGGTGGCTGAGAGGACACCTTATTGCTCTCTACAGCTATCTGAAAGGAGGTTGTAGTGAGGCCGGTGTTGGCCTCTTCTCCCTAGTAACTAATGACAGGACAAGAGGAAATGTTTACAAATTGCACCAGGGGAAGTTCAGATTGGGTATTAGGAAGAATTACTTTACTGAAAGAGTAGTTAAGCATTGGAACAGGCTGCCCAGGGAAGCAGTGGAGTCACCATCCCTGGAGGAGTTCAAAAAACATGTAGATGAAGTTGTTTTGGGACATGGTCTAGTGGTCATGGAGATGTTGGGTAGAAGGTTGGACTTGATGATCTTGGAGGTCTTTTCCAGTCTTACCCATCCTATGATTATGGCTATTGGCAAGACCTTTTAGGCAGCTGAGTGAGGAAGAGCTGCTCCCAGAGACCCCCTCACTGCTGCTGGTGGCTGTTCACAGCCCACCTGACCAACCAAGTTGAGCAGAGAACATGGAAAGTGTCACTGTCCATCCGTGCCCTTAGTCTTGTGGCAATCACTAATAATTTATTTCTGATATTGAAACCATTCATTTTAGTAACTTCATCTGGAGTTATAAAAGATTTGAATCTTATTCTGGAGAGATAGTTGAGTTCCTCAGTTTGTTTGCCTTCGTTATCCTTTCCAGTTACTGCATTGCCCTCAGATGCAACTCAAGAGAAATGTTAGTGTGGGAGAGTGTCAGCAAACATCCTGCACCTCATCTACACCTACCCTGAAGCTGGAGAAGTCTTCCTCTGGAGACTGATTTTTTTTTTTTTTTAATCTTTTTTTGTTGTTGTTGTTGGTTTGGTTTTTGTTTGTTTGCTTTTCCCCACTACCTTCATGAGAACTGCTGCATGGAAGAAGAGCTGTGGCCCCCAGTTCCAAAAGCAGATTGCCTTCTGCTGTTATCTGTGGCTGCAGAGAGAGGGCCCTGACCGGACTGGTTTTATCTCTGTCTGGGAATGCTATCTACCAGTGCTTGCATGTGTGAGGATTTAACGCTCCATTTATCTCCCCATCAACTTTCTCTTGTGGTGAGAGTGGTTCTGTAGCTGTTTTATCTTTGGTGCTTTGAGGACTTGTTTACAGCATCATTTCCAGTTTGAGGTGCTTGGTGGCAAGGCAGTCTCCTCTGGGTAAGTACTGAAAATAGGCTCAGCAGTTGCTACCATCGGGTGACCAAGTCCTTCCTGCAGCTTTCTTGAATACATCCTACTGAAGTGGACAGGATGGAGACAGATACCTTCTGTCTCATGTTCTGAGGGTCTTGTCAGCAGGCAGTAGGTCCAGCACAGTCTGTTGGGTGGGATCCATTTCCCTGTGCCCCATTGTATAAAAAATATGGAATAATCCTACTCGTCTGTGCTCCATGCCTCAAACTGCCTGATTCTTCTCTTCAGGGAATGCCCTTAGAGTGGCACGCTGTAGCTAGAGGCTCATTCATGCTGAGCTTCTTTCACTTCAGTCTGCTGCGCTGTGGTCGTGTCTATGAAGTGCTGTTAATAAAAAGTACGTGTCGGCACATAGTAAATGTCAGCAATTACATAAATATATTGTACATGCTTTGTGCTGTGTGTATTGTGCTGTGGATTTGCATGGCGTGTAAATTATATACGGAGAGTTGAAGTCATTATTGGATAGAGGGAAGCTTTTAATTTGAACATTGCTGAGATTTGTCTCTGCTGGGCGAAGTTCAGTTTGCCGCGCGAACAGGGGGCGTTTGTGCTCAGCTGGGCCCAAGTGATGTTTCTGTTTCTAAAAGGTAGACAAGGGAAAAAAAAAACATACTTTCTGATTAAATTAAGAAATAAAAGGAACGCTTAATGGCGGGGCTTGAACATGATGAGAATTTAGTTTGAAAAGAATATAGTTTGAGAAGAGGCTAGTCACACTAGAGCAGGGTAGATCTAGAGCAGGCGTGAGGAAGAAGCTCTTTACTGTGAGGGTGGGGAGACACTGAAATGGACTGCCCAGAGAAGCTGTGGACACCTCATCCCTGGCAGTGTTTAAGAACCAGGCTGGATGGGGCTCTGAGCAACCTGCTCTAGTGGGACACATTCCTGCCTGTGGCAGGGGAGTTGGAATTAGATGATCTGTAAGGTTCCTTTCAACTCAAGGCATTCTGTGATGATTCTGTGTACACAAGGGAGTGGGAGATACCGTAGGCAGACTCTCAAAACAAAACTGGTTTTTAGTATTTAAGGTAGAGGCTTTGCATGCTCTGGAGTTAATAGAGCATGCCAGTAGATGCAACTAATTCATATTTATTATATATCTGCCCTAAGCTTAAATTTATACATAAATCAGATAATTAGTAATCATCTAATTTTTTTTTAACCTTGTTAGTGTGAAGAGTGAGTTTGGGGTAGCATGCAACATTCAGTGTTTCAGTTGGACACTCCAAAAGCTGACGTGTTTGGGATGATTTGTTAATAAACTGTACAGCCTAATGTTGGTGTTAGCAAAGGAGTGACTTCTTTGAGTGCCTGGTGTGATGTGTGCAGTGTTACAGATACCTTTGGAATTTTAGCTTAACTTTTCTTAAGTCTAGCACTAATACCTGTAAAATACTTGTTTTTCTCAATCTTTTTTTTTCTTTGTTCCCTCTCTTCCTATTTGCAAATTCTAGATGCACTTTTTTTATGGTATCAGCCAGCATCCAAGATCATACAGCTAGGATTTTTACAGGTTACCTTTTATTCACCAAAGCTGCAGACTGATTTCTGACTATCAGCCTGGGTTTGGATATACTGATGATTCCACCTTCTAGCTACCTTGTGAGGACAGAAAATAATGGAAGCCTTCTTTGAGGACACTGTCACTACGTCTGCTGCCAGGTTATGCTTCCTACCTGAATGTATATTCTTGCCAACATCCTTCCTACACATTTAGGGGAAGACTACAGGAATTCTGTTGAGCATAAAAGGCAGAAGTTTGAATGAGTGTATGTTTGACATGAGGGCCTGAAATTGTCAAGCAGGATTTGGGTTTTCTGCTTTCCAGTTTTCCCAGTGATGTCTTTGCAGGGCTTTTTTTTGACTAAGAGGCCAAGGCTGAAAGTGGTAGAACTTATGTGTGTGTTTTGAGGAGGAAGCTGTGTCCTCAGACCTGGAGGAGGGGTTTACTTAAGGTGTCTCCTTTGTGCCAGCAATGACTTTCCTTTGATTGGGAATGACTTCTGTTTAAGATGATGTTTGTATGTTCCAGTTTGATTTAAAGAGGTTAAAAATGTCTTATCACTACAGCTTGAGACCATTTCACCTAGTGGTTATAGTATTTCTCTTTATTAGGGTGACACATCTCCCTTGAAATCTTTGCTTTGTGAACTTGAGGAGAACTGAAAGGAGAAGACTTGCTTTGCACCTTGTAGGAATGATCCTGCTTTTGAGGTGGCTACTAAGATAAGCCGTCTGGCTTTCTCTGGATGCTCCCTATGCTGCAAATCAGCACAGAGAGGAATACAAGAATACAGATTTAGGCTCCAGAAAATGTAGTTTGGGTAACACATTTACAATGAGACTTCTATTTAAGTAATTTATTTGTGGAGTGTTCTATATGGTAAAAACAAAACAAAATTGAAAACAGTGTAGAGTAAATCTGGGTTCCAGTCCTGAGTGTCTTTAGAAATAATTCTGAACATGTACTGAACACAAAGATAAAGATGAGAATTGATTGCTGACACCACCTGTAAAAAGACTTGAGTGATTTATCAAGAATTGATAGTGCAGTATATCAGTTAGTTCTTATGTTCACTGTTACTCATTCATAAAGATAATATTCAGAACATGGTATATACCTGTTTATCTGTTTAGATAGTCAAGAAGGCAATTCTGTGCTGGTGGCTTCCATTGCAGTTACCTATGACCATCACTTGAGGAATTTCAGTATGCTCAGTATATGTCTGTCTGCAAATGGAGCAGAAGATTAACAATCAGGCTGGCTTTGGAAAGTATGCAAGTTGGATAGCTTGACTTTTATTTTTTTAAATATATACTAGGAAATTATTTATTTGAGACCTTTTATTGGAAACAATACAATTTGCAAAGATGAATTCTATTTACTGATCTTACATAATTCTGTCCCAGTGATTCATGTTATACTTCAAGGTGCCATCTGATTTTCATGGGTGCTCTCATTGCTCAGAAAAAAAGAGTTAAATACAGTATTAAAAACAAAGTATGTACTTGAGCATCTGTTGCATGTCCTTGTAATTGCATATAACAGGAAATTCTGCTTTGAGATATTTTGTGCAGAAACCTTGTATGAAAAACTCCTGAGGGAAATGATGCTCGAATCATTTTTAGTAGCCTGAGATTCTGCAGTCCTTGAACTCAATTGTATACATTCTGACTTTGATTTTGAGCATTGAATCTGTAAAGGAATGAACATAGAGATCTTCAGTAAGGAATATGGCAAAATAATCTCTGGTTTGTTAGACGAAAATAAAATAAAGTGTTATTATTTCATTCTCTTGAAATGCAAATGAGCTTACTCGAAAGACCAATCACCTGAAGAATGTGAGAATATTCATGTTTTTGTAACTTGGAATTTGTAATTCTTGGCTTTTGGAATGCCACGTAGGAGCTCTGCCTTCAGTAACATTATTCTTGCTTGTGATCTTTACATCTGTTTCTTGCTTACTACCTTGCATCCTTGTTTCTCTTGTTGTTGTTTTTTATTGTTGTTTTGTGTTTTGGAAGCCTTCTCTGGCAAGGGATATTCTGGTATGTGTGCTGTGGATGGCCATGTCACAGGGTTCCTCAGCAGATGTTGACGTTGCTGTTACTGAACACATCTCATGTTGTTATTAATACTGGCTTTTTCTGTTGCCAGACCTCACAGGGGTGCTGGCTTGGCATGAAGATAACATTTCACTTCTGTTGTGCTATTCAAGAAATAATCATTTGACTGGGAAGGTTGTTTATGATTAGCTCTTAGTTCAGCAACTTGTGTCAATGCTAAAAATTTACATGAATCTGCAAGGAAATTGGGGATTCTCTTCCCACTTCAATCGAAGGCTGCATCTCCCATGTCTCACACCTAGTGAAGTTCTTGCTATGACTGTATTTTCAGCTTGGGTTACTGGATTCTGTTCTTGTGTGTAAACTTCAGTGATCAGTGGTTATACACAATAACATGACCTTTTGGCTGACTTGGGGAGGTTTTTGTTAGAAAAAAGATGCAAGTTTATTGTAGACTTGTATTTTTCAGTGTAGCATTCAAGCTTGCTGTTTACATATCCATAAGGAGAGGTGTTTATTAACAGTTTTGATGGTGTGTGATACCTGTGGTTGTTTGATTGTTCAAAACTTCTGCATCAAGTGTTGTCTATAAAATTTTCAGAGGAGAAACAAAAGATTGCAAGGGAATGTGGAATAGATGGGTTGCTGCCCATCACATCATGAAGGAAATGACTGGCATTTTTTAGAGGCCGGTAATATTTTTTTGTTAGGAACTGTTTCTTTTGCCAGTTTACTAGGATCAAGATGTTCTTACTGGCACCAGTTTCTGCTCGTGTCATGGGACTGAGACTGTGAAGGGACATTTATTTGTGCAGAGCTGGAAAAAACGCTGTTGTCAGAAGCTGAACAGATTGGTGGGGAACACCTCAATAACAAACCCGATCCTTAGGCTGAAGGATTATGTAACTTTTACCTTACTCTTTGCATTGCTTGAACTTTAAACTAATGATGTTTATCTTGGCACTTCCACAGCTCTCACTTAGTTTTCATTTGTTAGTCATCCAGTTGCACAGTCTTCTCAGTTTGACGCTAACACTTTAAAACGCGAGTGAAGATTGTAGATGAGGATGGACTAGGCTGAGATAGTGTCCTTCATGTTTATTATTGTTCTTGCCAAATTCTGCTGACAATCCAGGCTTTTCCTGTTGGGCTGCTCTGGATTCTCTGTTTTCTGGTTCCAGAAGACCCTCTCCATTTCTGTGTTTTTCCTTGCTGTAGAACGGGGTGGTTGGTGGTAGGGAGACTAGTCTGTGGGGCACTGGCTAGTATTTCCTTGTCCTTCCTGTTGGATGTGCCAAGATGTTGGTTTCCAAGGACAAACCATAGCATCACTGTGAAAACACGTGTTCTACATACATGAATACTGAGTGTTGTTCTGGTGGGTGCACTGATCCAGCCAAGCAGCTGCAGCAGTTTCCTTACAGGACTATGTATGTATTGCCATCGGCGTGGTTGGAGTGGAAATGCTTTGTCTGCTCTGTAGATGTTGATTGCAGTTGGCTGGGCTCAGTTTGTCAATAAGCATTGCAGATCCCAGCTGTAAAACAGAAGCAAAAGGGATTCTTTTGGAGCAGCCCTGGGAGAAAACCAAGCAGTAAATTCTGACATTTATCAGCCAGTTGCTGAGCTACAGCAGCAGGCCTACAGGAGGACAAGGCGACTTACTTCTGTTTGAATACCCTTTGAATAGGCTGTAGGCTCTGGTATCTAAATTGTTTCACACCTAGCTGAACTAGAATATTTAGAGGGGGATCATATGCTTCTGCTTGTTTTCTCTTGTCTTTTGCCTTCAATTTGAAATGTTATGTGGTGTGGCACTCACTTTGACAATTGAAATGGAAGATTTTATATAAGCATGAGAAGATAAATATGTTCATAATAATGTTTCTCCAGTTACAGGAATATAAAATTACCTTTACTAAAAAACCGCCATGATGTCTTCTGCAGGAGAGGAGGGATGATTATTATTCTTTCCAAAACCTGCTGATAATCCTTTCAGCTGTTTCTGTTGGGCTGCTCTGGAAGGAAAGGAAAGCTAGACTTTTTTTACTTGGGTATTTGGAATTTGCATACTGAAATGTTCAGAGCAAGTAATGAGTGGTGGAAAAAACAAAGGTGAAGTCAAAGATATGACTAGAAGAGAGAAGTGTCTTGCTGAAGAAGCCTAACGAATTGCTTATGCTCTGCAATTCTGCTTTACTGCTTTTATATGAGGAAATACTAGTTGAGAAAACCATCCTGCATTAGAAGCGAGGAAAAGTTGGTTTTGTACATTTGTGGGAGAGCTACACGCACCCAGAAACAGCTTCCCAAAGATACATGTCTGTACCTAAGTGAAGCAGAAAACAAAACATGCAAGCTGTACACACTTCTTGAAGTTTGTGTGAACCTTTCACTGTTGTATGTTTGCTTTCTTAATATCTAACTTCATTTAAAATTTAAGAGTAATTCCTTGTGTGACTTGACCAAAGGTGTAATGCTGTAAGGGATGCTTCTAAACAACACACGTTTGTTTTGAAAATATTGGCAGTAATCCAGTTACTTTGGTATGGGGGGAGAAATTATATTTTTCAAGTGCCCAGAAATGTTTAGAGGTTTATGACATGTGTGTGTCTTTTTTATTTTAGGCATCAAAAAATAAAGACGGAAAAGAGCAGAGTGAAGCTCTGTCACCATCGGAGGAAGAAGAAACTTTCTCTTGGCCTGGTCCCAAAACTGTTGTGCTAAGGAGGACTTCTCAGGGTTTTGGCTTCACCTTAAGACACTTCATAGTTTACCCTCCAGAATCTGCAGTTCAGTTTTCTTTTAAAGTAAGTGACATTAATAATGAAACACTTAAATATACCTTTATTACACTTTTTAGGGTCAGAAATTCAGCTTGCTTGAAAGTAACCCTATGTATAGATGTCTTAACACAGAGGAAAGATCCCTTGTGTCTAAAGTGGGCAGGCTCACTTACTTCACTGTTTAATAGCTATGCCTTGTTCTGTTCCAAGATAATGGAATTGACTGAGTATGAGTTCACACAAGTTAAAAAGATGTGTTACCATGGGTAAGAGCAGTGGTTATTTTAGAATATGGAAATATTTCTCTGTACAGAATTTTTCTCCAAAAGCCAGTGTCGCTAGTCTCTACACATTTTCAGGTGTAGACTTCAAGGGTGGGAGGCTTGGGGCTCTTTTGTTCTGGTGTCTTATTGTGGGTTTGGGGTTTTTTTTTTCGTGGCTTGTTTTTTCTTGTGCATTTTTGTTTTGGTTTGGTGGTTTTTTGTGTGTGTTTATTGTTTGGTTTTGGTTTCTTTTGTCTGTTTGAGTTTTCTCCACAGAATTGAAATTTGTCATACCATTATACTAAGAAAATAGCCTAGAAAAACAGTATCTTCACTTAGTTTCTGAGTATCCTAACATTAATGTAGGGTTGTGTTTCTGTATTCTGTTCTTTCTGCTGAGATCAGCAACCTGCAGCTCCCTGTTAGTCAAGAGACAAATACATACAGAATATGTACAGGCCAGCATTAACGGGCAACTGTCTTAAATAAAAAGCCTGTAAAATAATTTTAAGTTGAAACAAGTAGTTCTAAGTGTTAATTAGCTAATTGGTCTGCCTTGCTCAAAGTGTGTACATAGTCTCTTATATGACTGAACCTTTGGAAGGTTGCTGTAGTACCTGGTGTTGAGAGAGTCCATTTAATATTGACAGAAATCTGAATACTGAAGAGAGGGTTTCTCCTAGTGAGTTCCAATGATGTTTGCTCATTTGAAAGTCCTCAAGTGTGCAAGTTCTCATAATCCATGCCACATCTCCATTTGGCTTTTGCTTTTCCAGTTAGGCAGAAGAACAGATTCTTATCAAGATGAGGAATGGCTGTTGAAGCTTCACACTCTTTCCAGATAGCCAGTTGACTCGTGTCTCTGTTAGGAGTCTTTCATTAAAGTTGTCTTCCTCTTTTTCTTTTCTTTTCTTTCTTTCTTTTTTTTTTTTTTCCCTCCCCTTAAATTTTTTATATTTTTTTTTTTTATTTGTCAGTCCTCAATAGCTATAAGATTTCTTTTGAAGTAGAAAAAGCTTTGTAGAAGAAAGTTGGCACACTTTTCTGGTTAACTTCAGCCATTCAGCCTGCACTCGAATACCTGATTTTATTTTTTTTTCCCCTTGACAAGGAGTCACTGAAGCAAACTGGAAGCAAAACTATTAGCAGTATCAGGTGATCCCAGCATTTCAACACAGGTTATAGAGAGTCAGCCAAGAGAAATGTCTGGTTTAATTCCAATCTGAAACAGAGGGGGGAAGCCTGAACTTGTTAGATTCTCCCAACAACAAACCTGATTCATGTTGAGGGTGAAAATAAACAACATGAGCAGGATTAATCTCTTTAACAAGTGACTGGATAGGTTTTTCCCTGAATGTATCACTACATCTCTCTGAGGAGGTCGATGTGCAGGTGGAGATAGGCATAGGAAGGGCAAGTAATTAAAAAAAAATGTTGGCCCCCCCTCTCTCATTCACATCTCATGGTTTCTGAGACCCAAGCAGTACTTAATGACCCTCATACCTGTAAATGTTGACTCGTGTCCTGATGTTCTGCTTCCCTCTTTTTCCTGCAAGAGAGCTCTTAGCACTTGTTTTTTTTCTTTGTCCTCTTTCTTATCTGGTATGCCAGAATCGGTTAATTCATTCTCATCTCTGGTTTTTGATAAGGAAGTCATGAGATCAGATAGCTGCAATACCTGTATTCAGGGATTCAGTTACATCTATAGATAATAAAGTTCATTTGGGCAGAGCCCTAGTCAGTACTTCTGTGAATTAACCAAAACTGTTACATTCCCTTTTCTTCCTTTTAATGTCCATGAGGTGGGAAAGAAAAGACAAAAAAAAAAAAAAACCAGATACACAAAATGATTGTTCCTATGTCTTCATATGGTGGTTTTTTATAGAAGTCTGTGTATGTAAAGTATGGTACTAAAGAGTGAAATCCACCTGTTGTTAGCCTGATCCTAATCAAAGGCAAATCTGATTTCTCTGCCATTCCTGTGTGACCAAAGATCATATTGGTTCACAGCTAATTACAGTCTCTCTCTGATTCTAAGCTCAAGTATCATTTCTCTCTCTTTCCTCACTGATCAAAATTGTATTGGCCTTGGCATGTAGAGATACTGTGGTTTTTACACCTTAGAGGTAGTATAACAATTGTAACTAGGATTTGTTTTTCTGACTGTCTCAAATCTTGCAGCAGCCTTGTCCCTTCTTCACACCTGAGAATGTGTGCAGTTACCTCTGACATAACAGAATCCTGTGGAGGTTCTAGCTGGCAGTTGAAGATGCCATTGACATAATAGCCAGTTACTCAGTCTCACACTAGTTTCTTAGAGCCACAGTCCTTTAGTTATCAGGTGCCAACCTGATGCTGGCACTTTCCCTTTGGATCAGGGTAAAGGTCTGGTTTTTGACCTCAAGAAAGGCTTTGCATTCTCGCTCCTTTGATATCTTTCAGGGTAAACTTACCCTAATACTAAATCTTACTGCAAGTCATCATAAACTGTTCACAGGTCAGCTGGAATTCTTTAGGGAGAAGAGGAATAAGAATTCTCACAAATGGGGGGGGGGGGGGAACAGTGGGCATCGCTAGGACAGAAAGCATAATACTGCTAGACTGCAGGGTGTGGTAAAAATCACAGCTGAATAGTTCATGGGAATGGGAAGAAAAGCTTCCTGCAGGCTGGAGAAGGCTGCAGCTTGGGAAGCCACTGAAGTGAATTTTCTTGGAAGCAAAGAACTTTACCCCAAAGGATGTATTGAGTGGAGAAAGTGGGTGTTATTTCATAAAAATCTTCAATGATCTGTTCTCTGCCTGGGTGCATTTGAGATGTTGGGGTTTTATTTAATTTTTAAGTAGTTCAGTGTTCTAGTTGTTAGTCCAATAAAACTTAAGCTCAGAGGAGAAGCCTTTTTTTGGGTTTGTTTTTTTTTTTTCAGTTGCTGCAAGGAAGAGATCTAGGCAGGTCTGCCTCAAAGCTCTGGCTAAGAGTCCCCAAGTGCACTTACCTTTTAATGTATTAACACCTGATTGTACCTGCCTTGAGTTATCTTTGGTTCTTCAGGTGATTTTTTTTTTTTTTCCTTTTTTTGACTCCTTCTCTTAATATTTCACAGACTGGGGGCACACCTAACCCTTGAGTTTCAATAAGGAGAGAGCTGAGGGTTCTCCTCCTGTTATTCAGAAGTGCAGAGCACCAGATAACAGAATGAGGGCCACTTATTTGTGCAGAAGCCAAGTCCCATCTTACCATCAAACACCTGTAACTGTGACTAATCTGGTCCATTTCATAGATTTCTTTAAATGCTGCAGAAGTTCAACAAGGGTTGAACTGTGTTTCAGTGCTTATCAGAAAGAAGCAAAGGTGCAAAACTTTATTTTTAATGATGCTCCTGATTTTTTTCGGAGAACAACTGTTCAAAATTAAAGTCATTTAACCAAGAGACTTAAGGTTTGGTGAGGGTAAAGTAGTTGTTAATATTTCTGGCTTTACACGTACAATGCTGACAGGAGCCTTCTGTAGGCTTCACTGTCATCAGTGTGAAACTACAGTTCCTGGTTGGATAACTAGAGTAGTGCTCTGACCACCTGAGTTAGCTGTGTAACACCTGAATTAGCAGGGTGGTACCTGAGGGACAAGGTGACAGTGACCTGCACAACTGCCAGTGAGTGGCATCCATAAAGCTCTGTGTTCTCCAGTTACCTCTGACTGTAAAACAGGTCTTGCTCTCTCTGAATTGATTGAACATGGCTAGTTATAATCCATTCAGGGAAGTACCTCTGCGTATTTTAATATGGAATACTAGTATCTTATAGCTAATTTACATCATTTCTGGTTTTATTATGTATTTTTATGTTTAATTGCTTTCATTTAGCATTCAGTATGTATGTAGTACTGCAGGTGTAGGTTGAATTCGTGATATTGTGCCAAGTTCTAGTATCCCTTCATGGTTCCTGCACCAAACAGCTTAATTAACTACAAATCAAGGGACTCTTTCACGTTGTAATTGTTATTAAGTGATTTAGAAACGTTATGATAGAGAAAGGTTGTGGAAGAAAGCATTGCTAGGTAGGTCTGTTGGGAGGGTTAGCCTCACGTGAAGGACAGTGAAAGATGATCTTGGGGACAGCCTGCGGTTTAACACATTTTGTTTTGGCAGAAGTACTTGGCTGTGCTTACGTGGGGCCACACACTGAACTAGGAATAGCTGCCTCGTCAGGAATAAGCCATTGTGTCCTTGCTTCTGACACCTCATTTCTCTTCAGAAAGTGAATGGGGAATGCGTGGAAGATTTCTTAGGCTAGAATTGCAAAAATCCTGTGTTAAATCTTTTAACATCAAGTATTAGGATTCTTTGGTTATCAACGTGCTGTTATTTTGCATGTGAAGCTCGTTCTCCAAGCTCAATCAGTCTGAGAAACAATTAAATGATAAAAGAAAACCTCCTCTTTACATATGCAAGCAGCATATACTAATATCTTGCGATGTGTAAGAGGTAAATGCAGTAGGGGAAAGCTGATTCCAAAACATTCGTGTTGTGAAGCATTCTGTTTTTAAAGGCCAGAGCCCATAGACTTCATACCATGAAAAACTGATGTTTTGCAGCTGTCTTTTATGACACATCTCTGCATACCCAGGGACAAACTGACAAACCTACTGCAGTGTTTCATGAATGATGGCAATTCTATATTAGCTAACTAGCATCAAACCAGGTAGCTTCCTGATGTGTGACCCGTGTTTTCCAGACTATGGACTCTAATAGTAAGCGTCCTAAAGATGTTTCTTCACGTGACAGATTGGGTGAAAGCTCAAGACATGCAGATGTTGGCCTCGACTAATTCTTTACTGCTGATTACAGTTGAAAACCAACTGGCTGTTACAGGACTTCAAGAGACAGAATGATAACATTTTAAGAGTATTTTTCCAATTTTGTGGTGTTTTAACCAAAGTATAGAGCAGACTGGACTGTCCAGCTTCAGGATATACTGTTTGCTGCTGTCAGAGTTTTGGTGGTAGTGATAATTACCATAGCTTTTTTTAAAAGTAGAATGAGTACCAGATCTCTGTTAATGCAATTGAAAAGAAATGTACTGCATCCAGGAGAAACTTCCATCATCCTCATCATTATATAGTGTTCATATCCAGGGCGTACTCTTCAAGTCTTCTCTTGAATGGTTTGCTTAGATCACTGTGCAGTTGCCTTTAATATGAAAAAGATAATGATTGATCTTTAAATCCAAAAGAGGTAGAAATTTGGAATGAATCCATTGAAATGCAGGTGACAGTTATTCTTGTGATCATCTCCTTGCTCCTTCTTTTCCTTCAGGATGAAGGTGTTTTAATTAGCTGAGGGGAGTTGTTAGAAATACTTCCCAAGTAGTGCATGCTAGTCTAAGAAATTGTATTTAGATATAAAGTTTATTACCCCATAAAGTTCCAGTTCAGAAAGAAAGCACATATTTCCATATTTAAACAGTTGTGCTTTTCAAATGGCAGAATATTGTGGAAGAGATTAGTCATGATCTTTCAAAAGCCTTTCATTCACATTAAAACACTGACAAGGAAGTAACTTAGAATCATTTTCTATTTTAAGTGTGCTGTGCTCCCTCAGTGCATTCCAGTTGTGTGAATTTTCTTTTGAAGGCCTGTCAGTGATACCTGGTAGTTATGACTGTGTATATATAGTGCAGTGAGCAGGAGGAGTATCTTCCAGGTTGTTACTATATAGTGTTTGGGGAAGATATTTTCCTCTAGGCAGTAGTGCTGAAGGCAAAACAAACCTGGTATTTCCAATTTCAGGAAACATGTTCAGAGCTTACTCACAAAATAATTTGTATTTCTTGCATATTGTTTAGTTTTGCATCCTAAGATGATGGAAGGTATAACCTTTTCTGTCTGGCTTTCGGGGTGGGAACAGGCTTGCAACAACATGCAGCGCAGTTGTGGGCTTCATTGCAGTGGTTTGGGGGTTTGGGTTCATTTGTTTTCAGATAATGCTGCTCATGTGTTTCTCTGGGTGTGTTTCATGGAACTGTGCTTTGTTGCTTGTTTTGTTTAAAACAGGTATTGCACTACATGGAAGTCTGAACTCTGAAGTTGAATATTGGTGGAAAAGTACGAGACAGTAGAACACAGACTTAATCTTGTTCACTTCAAGTTGACAGACCTTACAAATGGCTGTGTGGTTTTTTTCCATTTACTGAATTTTTAATATGCACACTTTCTTTTTCCTCTAGGATGAAGAGAATGGAAATAGACAAGGTATGTCTTGGTTTTATTCTTTCACAGATTCAATACATTGAACATTTCTCCTAAGCTGTGTAGTGCACCTCAGTAGCTACCTAAGAGTTTGCAATGTAAAATCACTTAAGTGTGACCATCAAGCTCATTGGATTTCATGGCAAAGGAGCAAAACAAAGAAAATATATTTTAGCTTCACCTATTCAGTGTAGCATGGTTACTAATTTAATTAAAATATGTTCTGTATCACTTCTGTGCTGCGTGTATCACCTTGTCATGTATAATAGGACAAAAAGACAAGAAACCAGCTCTGTTATGTTTTTAAGTGACAAAGTTTCACACTCTGTTAATCTGATCTGCATGTTAAGATCCACTTATCTGTTCAAAGTACTGCTGTGAAGGGTTTGAGTCTCATGGCCACATTTATATACATGCATTTTTAACAAAGTGCTGCAGTGTGTCTGAGAGCAGCCAATATAAACATTGAATTTTATTGTAACTTACTCGAATAAAAGCAACATGAGAGTATAATAAACTCAGTGTTGAGAGTGATGGTAAGAATTATCTGCAGAAGTGGTATGCAGCTGGTTTAAAGACAAAAGGTAAAAGAGGTTACTCATATTAGCTTTGTGATACTTTCTTTGGTGGTTAGAAGTACTGATTTAACTACTTCAGTTTTGGTGCTTTCGTGTGCCTTTTAAGAGGCCGCTGAAACAAGCCTCAGTCATGTCAGATAAGATGTGTAAATAAAACCCTTGTACTTTATAGAACCTTAGAACACTTGGGGTTGAAAAGGACCTTTAAAGACCATCTAGTCCAGCCCCCCTTGCAGTGAGCAGGGACATCTTTAACTAGATCAGGTTGCTCCAAGCCCCATCCAACCTGACCTGGAATGTTTCCAGGGATGGGGCATCTACCACCGCTCTGGGCAACCTGTGCCAGTGTTTCACCACCCTCATTGTAAAACATTTCTTCCTTATCTAAATCTACCCTCTTTTAGTTTAAAACCATTATTATCCCTTGTTCTGTTGCAACAGGCCCTTCTAAAAAGACTGACCTCATCTTTCTTATAGGCCTCTTCAAAGTACTGAAAGGCTGCAGTAAGGTTTCCCTAGAGCTTTCTCCACGCTTAACAACCCCAACTCTCAGCCTTTCCTCATAGGAGAAGTGCTCCAGCCCTCTGATCTTTTTTGTGTCCTCTTCTGGACCCATTCCAATAGGTTCATGTCCTTCTTGTGCTGAGGGCTCCAGATGAAGTCTCAGCAGAGCAGACTAGAGGGAGAGAATCACCTCCTTCAACCTGCTGACCATGCTGCTTTTGATGCAGCCCAGGATGCAGTTGGCCTTCTGGGCTGCAAGCACACATCACCAGTTCATGTCCAGCTTTTCATCCACCAGTACCACCACATCCTCCCCAGGGCTGCTCTCAATCTCTTCATCTCCCAGCCTGTATCGATACCGAGGAGTGCCCCAACCCGGGTGCAGGACCTTGCACTTGGCCTTGTCGGACCTCATGTGGTTGGTTCATACAGGCCCACTTCTCATGTTTGTCCAGGTCTCTCTAGATGGCACTTGATTTAGGAGGGATTACTTATTTCTAGTGTCAGTTCCCCTCCATTTTGGTAGCTTTCTTCCTCTGGCATTGGCTGTGTCTGCTCTCTTAATTCATCAGTTTACTTACTTTGTATTAATTTGTGCTACTCTCAGTCCCACTTCATTGACATTTTTCATTGGTATACAATTATTTTCTCATTCACACTCCCTCTTTTGCTGATATCTTACTGTTACCCTAGAAGGGTGAAAACTGTGCTGATTAAGGTAAGGAAGCTGGGTTTTCATGCTGAGGCCCCCATCCCATGTGCTGTTTTTCCCAGTAAGGCGCACACAGGAGCTGGGATTCGCTGCAGTGCAAGTGTAATGTGCAGGGCTTCAGCTTGTGCTTCATGGGACACTGCAGTGCAGCTCGGTGAGGACAGACCTGCTCAAGGGTGGCACCTTTGCTCAGGGACAGCCCAGGGTGAAGGCTTCTTTCACTGCCAGGTTATAACTTGCTTTACACTACAGTAGGGAACGATACCTGCTTGCAGTGTACTTCAAAAATTTTCATTTAGTTGGAAGACAGAGAAAGTGTCTGAACTTCTGTCTCAGGATTTTGGTGTAACTGGGATATATTAAAAGAATTCTGGGAAATAGGCATTTACTTGAACTTTCTTTCCTCATGGAAGCAGATGAATTAATCCATTTCATCCTCCAGGTTTTGCTTGCATCACCTGCCTGTTAGTGAAAAGTTAATCTATTCGTATTCCTCATGACACCCCAATCACACCCCTGAACTTGGAACTTCCTTTATCTGTTTTACCATACAAAGAGAAAAGGCACCTTCCTTTAGGAAGGGAAAGGAGTCTATCCTCTGTGCCATACCAGAATGAGTACCACTGCTTGTGGTCTAGGGAAAGAACTTGTGCAGTATGCTGCTTCTCAGCAGATCAGCTAAAGATGCAAATGTGGGTCTGTTTATCTAAAATGGTATTGAGATGTATTTTTCAGTAGAGGAACAGCAGTAAACAAACATTTGTTTGGTTCACTGTGAGACCTGTGCAGGTGGGAGCAAGATTCCTTTCCAGAAATTCTTGTGTAGCTACTTCAGCTGTGAATCATATCCCAACTACTGCTTATTTATAGCAGCATCGTGTTTTGTATGCCTTGAAATACAGATCAGGGGGCACAAAGTGCTTTGGAAAGATAACAGGATTCTCATTAGCAGGGAGAAGGTTGGACTTGTCTTTCTCCTAGAAAGAGAAGAGAGATCTGTGACGCAGGGGATGTGGGTGTCAGTAGAACTTGACCTGCCAGTTTTGTGTATTGCACTGTTAAAAATAACAAAGTTTGTAAGAGGGTTTTTTCCAGCACTGAGTGTTACTTTGGGGGGCAGGGGGTGATGAAACGATGTCTATTTATATCAATACAAGTTGTTCCTCTTCCCAGATGAGGTGAGTTGGTGGCTTGTAGGGGGAAAATCAGGAAAAGCTCATTTAATTTTTCACGTTCACAAACACCATGGATCATCAAAAGGATTCTTAAAGTAATTCACGTGGGAAAATAGACCGAGCTTCTTTGGAGCAGCCAGAACCTGCGTGTTTGGCTGCTGGCTCTGGGGTTCCCTTGCTGCTGAAGCACCAGTTGCTTCAGCAGCTTGAGGAGTTATGTTGCTGGGCAAGGTGCAGTGCGTGTGTCGTGCAGAGGAGCCATCTAGTGACAAATCTCATGTATTTTCCTTCAAACTCGCCTGGAAAACTGGCTGCTGTGGAGCTCTGTCTTAATGAACAATGAAAATCTCTTCATGATCAACACTTCTGTTTTGAAGTTTGTACCTGATCATTCACTTAATTCATTTGAGCTTTCTTCTTTGAAAGACTAAACAATGAGGATTCAAGCTTTTCATTTTTGTGAAGAAGTGTGTGCCAGTGCAAAAGTGTCTTTTTCTTTTTTTTTTGTATCGACTTTGAAGATTTCTAATTACCTGCACTTTCTGCTTTGCCCTTTCCACAAATTAAACTTGAGATTATCACATTCAGCATTTGCCAGTTTGAGTGTGGAGAAACACATCTCTCCTCTTATGGCCTTTTACTGAAAGCACAAGTGTGTGTGTGTGTGTATATATATATATATAAATTTTTTTTTTTTTTTGTTAATATTTAAATTTTTTTTTTTCTTCCAAGATGCTGAGTACCTAATGAAGTCTAGAGAGCAGAAGATAAGCCAGTCATGTCCTGGTTCTGCATTGAGAGAAGCGTGGCCAGCAGGTCGAGGGAGGGGATTCTCCCCCTCTGCTCCACTCTCGTGAGGCCTCACCTGGAGCACTGAGTCCAGTTCTGGAGCCCCTGGCACAGGAAGGCTATGGATGTGCTGGAACGTGTCCAGAGAAGGGCCACCAGGATGATCAGAGGGCTGCAGCACCTCTGCTATGGGGACAGACTGAGAGAGTTGGGGTTGTTCAGTCTGGAGAAGAGAAGGCTCCAGGGAGACCTTATTGTGGCCTTCCAGTGTCTGAAGGGGGCTACAAGAAAGCTGGGGAGGGACTTTTTAGGCTGTCAGGCAGTGACAGGACTGGAGGGAATGGATTAAAGCTAGAGATAGGTCGATTCAGGTTGGACATTAGGAAGAATTTCTTCCCCATGAGGGTGGTGAGACACGGGAACAGGTTTCCCAGAGAGGTGGTGGAAGCCCCATCCTTGGAAGTGTTTAAGCCCAGGCTGGCTGGGGCTGTGAGCAACCTGCTCTAGTGGGAGGTGTCCCTGCCCATGGCAGGGGCTTGGAACTTGATCTTTAAGGTCCCTTCCAACCCTGACAATTCTATAGTTCTGTGATTCTGTGATGTATTCTAACAGTGAAAGACGTACATGGTTTTATGTTCTGGTATAGAATTTTAGTACAGTGCCTTTAGTATATATTTAGATAATGCTCCTGGCTTGTATTTGATAAGCAGTAAGGTTTCAAAGCACGTGGAATAAAAGGTAATGCAGATGTGTCTAGGAGAGCTTTAAACTAGGAATGACACAAGAGGGAGATGATGGCCAAGAAGCAAGGGAGGAAGTGGTGAATCAGGTTGTCAGGCAAAGAGGTCAAGATGCTGTGGACAGGAGACACCTCATGGTCAACAGATGGGAATCATCTCAAGTCTATGCACATAAATATGGGAATGCCTGCAGGACAATATGATGGGGAAAGCTCTCGTGCCTTTTTTTGAGGGCCTTTCTGAAGTCCCTGTGCACACGCATGGGGAATAAACAGGAGGAATGTGAGGTCTGTGTGCAGTTGAGGGCTACAGTCTCATTGGGGTCACGGTCACACGGTGGGATAGCTCACGGGAGCGGGCTGGAGTGCTGTGGTTGTTGAGTACAGACACTTCGGACAGGTTGGGAGAGAGTGGAGGTCAAATTGTCTTTGTTGTCAAGTGGTGAGAGAGCAGCAGGGATGCCTGGAGCTCTGTCTTGGGAAGAAAGGAGAGCTGGTGTAGAGGTTACGGTCAGGATTTGCAGGCAGATCTGTGGGCAGTGTTTTGGTGGGTGTCTGCCACAGACTGCCTGGCCAGGGAAGAAGCAGGTGAGGCTTTCTTTGGACAAATGATGGAATCCTGACATACGTAGGTCCCCCTTGTGGGGCACCAGCACCCGGCTATCTGCTGGAAGAGCATCACAGCAGATTTACTCCAAATATTTTGTAGTTGTTACTTGAAAGATTTTTGTTCTTTCCTACTTTCACCACTTCCCATTGTTGACCTTAAGCTAAGCTAAGGCAATGCTTTCCTAAGAGATGCGCTTGATCAGAAGATGCAGATCTTTCTCTGGGTTCCTTGGTCACTGCCTGGAAACTTTTATCAGCTTCTACAATTTTCTTGAATTTCAGTTATTCTGACCAGCCTCTATTAACTTGGAGTACTGCGTGTGTTGTGAGGATGGTACACTGTCATTATTCTCCTGTTCTCTAGAGCTGCCCTATTTCAAGCTTTTATTTAGGAGGTAGCTCACAGGCAGAAGTCTCCCAGGAGAGCATTGTGGGAATATTTGGAGACAGACTGAGAATTACCTATACCTATTAAAACCATCTTATTAAAACCATCTCTATTAAAACCAATTTTATATTAAAAACTTGCAGCTCCAACATGTGGTAAGTGGTGCTGGAGAAACCCATCTCCATTGCTGTTATCTCCATGCCATTTCATTGTGCACTTAATGTGGTGAATATGTTGTCCTTTAAAGACTCCTTGATGCCATTGTTGGCAAAATACAAGTCTAGTGTAACATTACATAGGTTGCTTGTTTCTTGAATCTCATCCTAAAACACATTTTTCTTCAAAAATGTTTGGCCTGTGGATCATGATTAAAATGAACAGTGATAAAGAATTCTATCTTTCATATGAGAACTAAGCTATTTTGTTTAATGCAGTGCCTGGAAATCCAGTATCATTATAATCCATTACCATTTTTTTATTATCATTATTATTCTGATGCTTTTGCTTTTCCTGCTTTATCTCCTATTTCTGTGTAAAAGTATCTATAGCAACTAGCATCTTATCTTTCTGTAAACATTAAAGGCAAAGTAGGTATTTTGCTCAGTCTTCTGTAGAGACAGTGCACTTTCTGATGAGACTTTAGATATCTGTTTTCAGTGAGATTTCTAGATTGTTAAATTGTGATCACCTGGCTATTTTCTTTTATTTTTTTATTTATTTTTATGTGCCTAACTGTGAATTAAAGTTTCTCCAGTTGTCTAAGTGAAATAGCTTCAATTTAGTACCTGAGCTGCTTCAGCTTTGTGCAAGTCTGGTTTGACATTGTGGAGCCTTTGGGGGAAGGGTGGAAAAAATGCAGGAAAAGCTTTTTATTCCTCACTGCTGCTTATATAATGCCTCGAGTTTTTGATGGTTCACTTCTTTAAACAGACTGATTTCTGTAACGTAGCTTGTGTTCTCCCAGGGTTTAATTTAATTCCCACGTTTTTTAACATCATCAGCTCAGTCTGTTATTAAATAAACTAATTGTGCTTGTCATAGTGGGAACAAGAGAATGAATGTGAAAGCAAATACTTGTCAGGGCCATAGATTGCTGGTATAATATGATCTAACATATATAATATTGTAGTTAGGGGTAAGAGACAAGAGGTATATAACACTAATGCTTTAAGGATAGCACCAAAGTAAATTCTTTTGGGATTTTTGTGGATTTTTAATCCAACTTGATTTTTATTTTAACAGTAAGTGTTGGGATGGTAAAAGAGGGCTCGTTTAGTTTTCCACTGAGACCAGAGCCTGATGATTCCTTGTTCCCTTAAAGTACATTCAGAATGTCCAACAGAGTGGCCTTCAAACGTGTGTCATATGTAATGTTTCTCAGTGCCTACTAGAGTTCAAATCATCTTTGACCTCTAATAAAAACTGAGCTTCCTGTAATAAAAAAGAGCTGCCTAAGTGTAATTTCCATTTATGGAAATCTATGGGAGAGTCTGTAGATTCACTACAACAGATATGAATTGAACAGCTTTATGCTTATCTAAGACCTGAAGTAAATCCTCTAGACTGATTAATCATAAGTTAAATTTTAAACTTGAAAAGGCTTTAGGTTTGAGGGAATTGGAAAACTTGTCATAATACTGGCAAATAACGCCATAGGAAAACACAGGCTTGGAGGGTTTGTAATTAAATTGAAGCTGTTAACATCTTTTCCATACCAATGACAGATTTTTTGTTTTCCCTTCTTCTCCCCCACCCCTACCATGAAGACAGACTTGAGGTTGTATTAGTCTGTGGTTTGAGAAGAGTAAGCAAGAGAAGAAATACTATCTTTGAATTGCCTATTCAAAATGCCAGAGGTTCTTTGAGTAATAGCAGAATGTATTTTGCCTGTATCTCAGAGTTCCAGGTGCTTCTCTAAGTGACTCAGCAGTGCTATTATACTTGTTACCATCCTCGTTTAGACACTCATCCTTAGCACTGTATTTTGCTTACTCTATTTTAGTTCAGTTAATTTGTGCTTGACAGTGAGTGAAGTAAGCTCTGTTGGCGCTGAGCTGGGACCTTTGAGCTCCTTTTCAGCAATGAATTACCAGGGGAGAAATGTTTGCTATGTATGAAATTCAGTTTGCAGGTTATAAAATCCTGAATTGTCCTTAGTTGGACCCTCTCAGTTGAATGTAATCCTGACCGTTTTGTGATCTATATTTAATTAAATAAAATCTCTGGTAATAAGTAAGTTCTGCTGTACTTTCAGCAATCTCTTTTTGAGTAGCCTGCAAAATAATTAGCAGGTTTTTTGATTCAGTAATCATTTAGAAGCATATGTCCCACTCTATCTGTATCTATTTCTCCTCCCTTTTCCTGGAAAGGGACCCAGGAATCAGTGCCACTCAGCATTGTTGAACCAACAGAGTTCAAACGCCTTGGGTATCCAGAACTACACTTCTTGATCTTTGTGTTCAAGAGGAATGTTCCTCCCTCTTGAGTCAAAGAAAGATGTATGTAAGAGCCTGTCTTAATTTTATAATTTGAGGTGTCTCCAGGGCTTTTTATTCTTTGAAGGTAAAAGCATAGGACCAGCAGTTAAAATATTCTGCATCAAGTTAACAAAGCTCTGTAGCCTTCATTCAGTTCCTGTGTTATAAGGATTTCTAAGCATGGTTCAGCTGACTGGAGCAAAAGATTTTTTTTTATCTATTTATCTATACACACACACACACACGTATATATTATTATTTTATGATTTATTTTTTTTTAATCCCCCCAGGAAGAGGAGAAATGGTGGTGTTTTAAGCATCAGGTTCTTAGGAGAGACTTTGTAAGAAAGTATGTATTTTACTGTGCCCTGAAACTCTTGCAGGTTTGTGCTGTGCAGGTCAAAAGGAAAGGAAGAGCTGTGTCAGCAACAAGGCTTTGCTGTGGGTTTTCTGTTTTGTTTCATTTAGTTGTCCTTTATTTTTTTCCCTCTGCGATATGTAAAGGCTCTTTGTCAGAGAGGTATCTTGCGCGTAATCTTAAAGACTCAGATGTTTTAATCTGCTTTGTATCAGCAGTTTAGTGACTACAGGGAAGTGATGTGCTTGTTGCTATCTTGGAGCATGTTGGGAGATGGGATAATACAACTCCTGCCTTGTCATTTTGTTTTCCAGATGAATCACAGAGCAGTACAGTAATACTGTCTGGTCTGAAAAGAGTAGCTTAACATCTAACTCAAGGTTGCTGAATACTAGTGATGTTCCTTGTAGCAGCTGTATTACAAACTAGAGTTTTAAAGGATTGAGGTAGAATTGCCACCTAGATACAATGAATTTCTGTGTCAGGGTCAGTGGAGTTAGGAGAAGTTTTTCTGTATGTGAAATTGTGCTGTAAGTCAATGATAAATGTTAACTCCTAATTCTGCTGCTCTGATGAAAAGTAGTTTGTTTAGTTTTGGCTTTTTCTTTTTTTTTTTAATATTCCCTTTTACCAGGAAGAAAGAGCATACCAAATGCTTGTGCTAGTGCAGTGTGTTTCCTCTCTGCATTTCTGGCATCTCAAACATCAGGAAAGCTTCCTTGTAACTCTACAGGGGGAAACTTTCCCCTGTCAGACTGTGAAGATGGTATTGAATTGTAGCCTTGGCTAGTAGATCCAGGTGGTATAAAGATTAGATCATAAATGATCATAAATATGAAAATCTTTTATTGTATTTGACATTAATTTGAACAACAGTTGAAACAAGTCACTAATTTTAATTTTGTATATTCTGCTTTGATCTCACTGGTTACTGAAGGTAAAAATTAGTTTGGTTTTTTTATTGAGAACCGATGATTTATGAGATGATTTGCATACAACTATGAAAAATATATATATTGGCTAGGAAAAATCCTGCTGAGCTGCTTTTCTGTACTTGTCTTGCATTTGATTTACAGATACCTGTTTTTCAGTCTACTTTTCTTAACTTTGGTTGCTTAGACTAAGGACCTCAAACTCTTTTGATTCCTTACCAGCCTTGTTTAAGTGAAGGAATTTTCTCCTTGAGCCTTCATATACTTGGTGATTCATTTTTGTTTCCTCATTACTGATGATGCTGAGTCTCTGAAGTAAAAGTTGAGACACTAATTTGCCTTCTCTAAAGTTCCATTTTCACTTGAATACCATCGTTAGGGAAGCGGTTGCACTACAAGGAATATTTTAGTCATTCCGTTAGTAAAGCAGTTTTAATTTCTTGTAATTGGTGAACATTTACTCACGCTGGAGGTTTTTGTGTGTTTACAAGACTAACAAAGGGAAGGAAAATTTAGTCCTTATGGACTGTTTCTCGGTGCCTGGTCAACTAACTGGTGTGCGTAGCACCTTTATATGCCCCTGTTTCATTTACTGCTCTTATGTAAGACTGCACCTCTGTTCATAGCTACACTTGTGGAGAAAGGAAGTAAATACGAAATTCTTCTTTGAAGTTCTTTTTCACAGGAGCTACACTTTCCATCTCTGCTGCTTTCTTGCACACGTGGCTGTACAGATCCTGGCAGCTCACACTTTTTTCCCCTGTTCTTTTGTGTGTGAGATGTCTTGGTTTTTTCACTTGCACTTGAAGATTCGGGAGGAATTGTGTTATTTGCTCGCTGGTAGCCTGCAGTGTAATGCTCAGTTGTAAAGGTGTTGACAAAAGCACGGAGAGGAGGGAAGAAGCAAAGTAATGTACATCAGTGAGCACTGGAAAAGCACTGGCAAATACTGCTGGGCGTGTGACAGACTGGGAGCGTGAGCTGCTGCACTGTTCTTTCTTGTATCGCCTTGCAAGGAACTGTGAGCGTGCTCCAAAAATTAGGCCTTTCAATATTAGAAAAGAAAATTAGGAATCTGGCCTGGGACTATGTAGTGCAGAGCTGCAGAACTTGGTGTAAAAGTTCTGCTGCGGTAATCTGCTCTGGACTTTGAGAAGAGGGAAGTGTAGGCTCACATTTTAGACAGCATCTTGCTTGTGTCTGATGATTGGGTTCAGGCAGGACCCAAGGGAAACTTAGGCACAATTAAATAGAAGCGTAGAAATTCTCATACTTTGAGACACGAGGTCAAGTTTTTAGATTATCCATTTTACTTGGAATTTTTTTCTGTAACAATTGAGTGCACATCTACAAGAATTATTCCCCTTCATTTGGTCTGAAGAAAGTATTGCTTATCTTTTCTCGAGTTTCAAACTTAAAATATAAACACACACTTTGAGGCCAGGTATTCAGAGAAGTTCATTTGTATGTTACTGATGGAAAAATGTTCTGGTTTGTGTTCAAGTATGTAAAAGTCAAAGGAGAAAGAAAGGGCGTATATTCGTGTACTGAAGCTTGAGGGACATAGGTTTTCTTCTAGTCTTTACTTGTGTTTGGATATTACTGAGCTGGAAATGAACCTGCAAAGGCAAACACATTTTAAACCTTTCATCCTAATTTTTTTGCTCCTAAATTGATCTTTATCTTTAGGGTGGTGGCTCTACCTTTATAGGAGGAAGAATCTGTTCAGTATACCCTCCTTCAACATGCAGGACAAAGGTCAATGTGTAATCAGCTTCCTGAACGGTCTGGAAAATAGCTGTAAAAACTTGGAGTGCACACAGTGTTGAGCATGCAGTGTTGACTACCATGTAGCGTAGATGTTCAGGCCTTCAGTCTCTGGCCTCCATAAATTGGTGCCTTATTCCCCTTCACCTCAGAAGTGAGAAGAGTATTAAAGGTATCCTGTGTTGGATATAGAGTAGGAGTAACCTTATCTGCTTGACCTCTTGCTTTGTGTGCTCAGGTATGGAAGAGGCATAAAGTAGCGTTTGAGTGTTAAGCAAGCTGGCAGTAAACTGCTCCCACTTCTGGGATAAACTTTTTCTACAGGAAGCTGAGGTAGCCCCTTGGTGTGTGATGTATCAGATACTGTTATAAATTAAATGGGTCACAGGAGCTGCGTTATTTTTCTTGTCGCTTTTGGGATGGTACATCTCTGCAGGAAAAGATGAAGTGGCAACACTGGGAAGGATGTTTGGTGGTCCTATAAAAGGTCATATTTTAAATTGACTCTTCTTGTAAGTGGTTGAAGCAACCTTTTGTTCATGGCACCTGGGTGGATTATTCTTGGAGCTTGTCTAAACTTGCTGAAACTTTACTGCCTTTTAGAGGATGACACCCACCACGTGTTCTGTGTCTGTTTAAAGCAACAGATTAAAAATGACAGATAACACCTTTGGATCACAAAGAACATTTTGTAGCTGTGTCCTGCTAATCAAATTTTCAAGTATTTGGGGACTTAGCAGCCAGCTGGAGTTTCTTGATTTCCAATTCAGTTGTATTGTATTAGTAGTTATCTGATTCTGTCAAATAAACTTCTCTATTTTTCTATTCTCTATCAATCTTGAAGCAATTTTGAGAAGGACATTTAGAGCCATGCATGAAAACCCATTTTGTTCAGTTGTTTTGGGGTAACATGGCAGGACACTGAGGGTCTGCAGAATGAAGGCATTATCCTGAAACATGGATTTGAACAATGTGAATCACAGTTGGAGAGAAGTCTGGGTTTGTGCATTTTATAAACATTTTTCAAATAATGAGCTTTTCCCAAATGGAAACTGAATCAAAAAAAGAGGTGTAAGGGGGGGCACCTTATCTACAATCAATAAATACTATGATGTAGTAGATGGAGATGTGTGGGGTATTTAAAGCTGGAGTGAAAGTACTTCCAAAAGCAGTGCCATTTATGCCTCAGTCCAAGTTTTGTCACTGAAGAAGCAATTGGAACCTAATTCTCCAGTTTCGAGGAACATTTCTTTTATGAGCAGTGCCAGGTTTAAGGAATCCCTTTATTTTTTCCTCCTGTTCATTCTTTTTCTGAAGTTTATACCACCCTCTCCATTATGCCAGGGTTGCCTGGTAAACTGGAACCCAGACTCGGCTTATTTTCAGTCCATGTCAGTGCCCCGGGATGGCTTATCAGGGAGCTTGCAAAGGGGGACAGTTCCCCTGCTGAGAGTGTGGTAGGGGGTGGTAACTGGTGGTGGGACTTGGGAGGGACTGAAGCTGTTAGAGCCAGCACTGGCACCGTAGAAGGTTGGCTGGCTGTAGCCTCTGAGCTTCTGCCACTGTTTTTGTGAGCACACGTGGTTTCCACCATGTAGGACAAGGGTTGTCAGGAGACACCAGTAACCCTGTAGAACAAATTCAGTGCATTGCAGTCTTCTGGCAGACTGGAAAGACAGTTTCAAATTTTACGTTGAGGTGTTTGTTGTTTTGTTGCTTGGTTTTGTTGGGTTTTGGATGGGTTTTTTTTGTTTGCTTGGTTCTTTCTAGGATTCTTTTGTAGTTGGCTCTTTTTTTTCTTTGTATGCGTGTTTTGTTTGTTGGATTATTTTAGCTCAGTGGCATAAATTTCTGTGGTGAAGCTGTGCAGAAGCTGTAGTGGCTTATTCCAGCTACACGTATAATTGTGGAGGTCTTTAGTTGGTTTTTTGTGTGGTTTTGTTTGGAGACAGGGGAGGTTTGCTTGGTGGTGTGGGGTTGTTGTTGGTTGGGTTTTTACCACATTCTCTTTGCCTCAATGTTTGGAAGCAGTGGCTACTTCAACTAAGAAATACTTAGATTTGGTGGCATGCATGTAAAATCACAAGGTACCTGTGGGTTTGGAAGCACAGAAATTACGTGTGTATTGGGAAGTCAAGAAGATACATGTGTTATGGTTCCTAACTACTGTAGATGAACTGCTGGGTCGTGTATAAATGGATATAAACAGCATGTGCAGGCATAAGTGACTTTCAGTTACCCATTGCTTCTTGAATTTTGTTAAATCTTCAAGAAAACTTCAGCCTTCATTTTGGAGCATTTGAAAAACAGTTATAAAATCAGCGTTTGAGTTCCATGAGAACTGAAAAATCAATGTTATGTTTTTTCCTTTTTAGGAAAGATTGAAAACTATTTTTTTTAGTTTGCACTACTAATTCTTAACTCACTTTGTCTGGCTTTATATCTTATGCCAGATTGCAATCTAGAAGAGGAGGGGATAATTCTTACTGCGTAGTGTAGGCATCAGCATGAAGATGATGTAGCAATGAGGTGATGAAATGAACCCAAAACTACTGCCTACTGGGACATATTAGTGATGTAGTTTGAACTATTTCTCATTCCCTGGCCCCCTCCCTGTTCTTTTTTCCCCAGATACCTAAAAGATCTTTAGTGTAGCCACACAAAATGCTCTCTTGAAGACTTGTCATCTCTCTTCTTTCCCTTGCCTGAAATTGAACTTGAGTATTTAATGTAATGATGAATGTGGCAGGATTACATTTAAAATAACTCTTAAAGTAAAAACATTGTAATGCAGTATAATCACATGCTAATAAGAAATATTCTTTGTCTCTCAGGAAAGCAAAGAAATAGATTGGAGCCGATGGATACCATATTTGTGAAGCAAGTTAAAGAGGGTGGACCTGCTTTTGAAGCTGGACTGTGCACAGGTACTGTTCTTCTGTAACACCAACAGCACGTTTGTGTACGTGAAGGAAAATAGATAATGATTTAAGCTTCTATGTAGAGTTCTGTCTTCCAGTTTAAACCTTGCTCTTCCCTTCAGAAGTTTGAAACCTCTCTTTCAAATTGCCCTTCAGTGTTTTTTCATCTCAAGCACCACTGAGGTCTCTCAGGAGGTGCTATATAAAACACATTAAGGCATTGAAGTCTTAATCTTTTTTTTGTTTATCTTTAAAAAACTAAGAACAAGTATATGATAAAATATGTGAGGAGAAAGACAAGGGAGGAAAACAGCACCTGTGAACTCCTGTTTCTTTCTCTTTTGCTTCCTTTTTGACAAATTGATAACCTCAAGACATTCAGGTTTTTGCCCTTTAAATTAAATGGGAACAGTCCCAGTCTGTCTGTTCTTACCAAGTTTTGTTCAATTTTTTATTTAAAGTGGAGAGTAGAAAACATGGGTTCTCCGAAGTGCCAGGTACTTCGTCACACCTCTGAGTGTCAAAGTGTGGGGGAGGAGGATTAAAAAAAAACACCAAAAACAAGCTCTGTTAGAAGGTGAAGTCTTACAGGGGATAACACAGCAAGTTCTGTAGATGGAATCCACTACAAAACCAGGTTTCTATTCTTGAAAGTATGTTCAGAGAGGTATGAAAGGATTGTGTTTGTGTTGATAATGGCATGTCAGTATTTTCATTTGAAAACAGTTATGTACGTGCATTTGACTGGAATTGAATAGTTTTTGTATGCTTCTTCCTAAGGAAACACAAAGATTCTAGGATGATCAGCAGCTTAAAACCAATACTAGTTCCTACTTGTACAGCAGAAGGCATTTTTCTTTTTTAATTCTTCCTTTAGTAATTATTCAGGAAAGGGCTACTTCGGCGTTATTTTAATGCTATTACATAAAGAAATGTTTTGGCTTGATAAAATGCAGCATATGTTGAAGCTGTACAGAGGAGCCATGTTAATTTGTACTCTGTTCAGTGTTTGCCAGATTGAAAGTGATGAAATCTGTGGTATTTTTAGTCACAGAAGAGATTTTTAGGAGCCCAGAATAAAGAACAGAAAATAAAGTAGACAATGCCTTTTTAAATTACCAGTATATTCCTGTTAAACCTCGTATAGCATTTATATCTAATTAGGTCATGCCACTATTTCTCGTTTAAAAAGTTGGGTAAAATATATTACTATATCCCTATCTTGAAGTTATATTATAAAACACTCAGAGAATGATCAGGCAGGTAGCTTGCTTAACCTCTGACACTGTAGATATTTCTTATTTTGTAGAATCAACTGAATTTTGATTACTTTTTTTTTTTCTTTACTTCAACTTGTCTTTGTTCCATGGTGACACTAATGGAAAGAAAATACTTGAAAAATCTAACATGAGTTTAGGTAGTTCTGTTTGTTTGTCAATTCTTATTTCATGGCTGCAGTATCCTTTGTAATACTAAAAGTTTCAGCACAAGCTTTGTTAATCAGAATCAGTGAGCTCTGTTTCAGGAGCTTACCTGGCTGCTACTCAACCAGAATGCTTGGAATACTCTTGCAAATTTGAGGACTCAGTTACAATATCTTGCACGTAAGGCTGTTCATTCTGAGTTGTTTTGAATACTCCTGTAAAATTACCTTTGTTGGAGTTTGAAGGATCCTACTTCCCATATTTAACATCTGAGGCATGTAATTAAAAAAGAACATATCTCGTTGAGTTCTAAACATAAATATTAGAAATATTGAAATACAGATCAAGTTTTCCCATGTCTTTATCCTCATGCTGTCATTAATATATATGCAAGAATATAAAGAACTAAAACGTGTTTGGAAGAGGAGATGGTTTGAGTACATTTGATCAAAGGTATTTAATGGGCCACCAAATTGAGAGAGCTATTGGAAAAAGCCTTCATGCTTCTATATCCTTTTTCACACTACAGGCACTGGCCTTTCCCTTTATATGAACCTGAAACTAATCAAAGCTGCACTTTGCAGACTTGCCTGTGCCACATTCTTTCATTTACTGGTTCTCCACTGTGTTCCACCGGAGTCTTTTGACAGATTCCTTGGATGCATGCATCAAGTAGACTCGATTCACTGTTGTGTGTAATCTTATCTGTATCTTTGAAAAAATAAAACTGCACAAGCATAAATAAGATGATGTGACCTACTTTTAAAGATATTTCTAATAACAGGTTTTAGTGGGAATATGAACTTGCCCACAGGTACAGGTCTTCAGTTCTGAGTCAGCCTGGAAAAAGCTGTTTTTAACTTCTAGAGAAGGAAGTCTCTTAGTTATGGTTTGGGTTTTTTGTTGGGTTTTTTTGTTTTTGAGGAAGTCTTTCCATACAGCCTAGCAGGACACAGTTCAGAGCTTGTAAATAAGACTAATTTTTGGCCTAAACTATAGCTGGGGTTTTTTTTTTCCCTGCAACTTTTTGAAAAAATCTGTATTTCAATGCAGTACTTATTTGAAAATTAACTTTGTTTTCATGAAAGTCCAGTTTCTCAGCCTGACTACACACAGTGTCCTGTGTCATAGTGGGATAGGGTTTGCCATCCATCACAGATGCCTTCCAGTCATGTGGATTGCTAGTGATCACTAAGTGTTGCCACCGCCCCCTTTCACCTCTTAGAAAACAAGAGACCAATCTCTGAGTGTTCTGTCAGGTGAGGAAAAGGGCAGTAACCAGCTGATAAAAGGGCATATGTAAACTCCTATGAAGTTGAAAAGGTATTTGCATGATGGTTATGTCTTGTGTGCAGACCAAGTTAAAAACAGTCATCAGATCCATGTGGTTTGAAGTCCATGGGGTCTGTATGGGAACCTCCCCAGAGTGCACGCGTCTCAAGTGCTGTTGCCACCAGGTCAGGCTGAGTACTCAGTGAACAGCTTTTTCCTTACTCAGATTTGATCAGGCAATAAACACAGAAAGGCCTTTCAGTTTCTAAAGCAGTGTTGAAAAAGCTATTCCCTTTGTCTCACTTCTGCATGGATCCTTTCTTTCACCACTTCTTTCTCCACAGCTTTCCAAAGCTCCCTGTCTGTAATCCTTTAGACTGGTTTTCTTCTTTTTAATAAATTCAAGATACCTTCGTGCTCTTCTGATCAGTGAAGACATAAATACATTTTTTGGTCAAGGAATGGGATGCTAGTTTTTTCATCAAAAGCTGAAGATAGCTTTACATGAGCTATCGTTTTCCACTTCATTTGTGAGAGTGTGTGGAGCTCTTAATGAGGACAGTGCAACAAACTGTTCGGAGAAATCTGATAAAAGTGACATTAGGTCTAAAGGTTGATCTATATGGATAAGAACCCATCACACTGTCTAGGATGCATTGATGAGACGGTAGTGCCTTGGAAACAACCCAGATGATTCTAAGGACAAAGGAAACTGGAGCTTTTCAAAATGCATGTTTTTTATTTCCCAGAAGGAAGAGGTACAAAATTACAGCACTTGCTGCTGTTAAAGGATGTGTACAGCTACACCTGGCAGTGTTCTTAGTTCAGGTTTCGTTTTGTTTTGAGGTTAAGTGCTGGAATTAAATGTCTACTTATAATTTGCTTAAGAATTGGGTAGAGTTGTCAGTACATGTTGCCATACATCAGAAGCTTTATTTTGAAGATGGGATACATAAGTGAGCCTCTTGTATAGCTTACACTTGCTTGTGGTTTTCTTTCTAATAGTTTCTGGGTGATTTATTTGGAAGCTTAGAATAAGACACCACATCTGAAAACGTTCAGAGAAAAACAGTAGAAACTTAGCATCCTGTATAGGGTTACATGTAGTTGTGTTGTGCTCTCCTTTAATTCCCTTCATTTTTTATTTTTAAAGACTAACCTTGAATATATTGGTGATCTTGAGTATTATGAGGTACAGAAGTCCAAAATAAAAGCGATCAAAAAAAATCTAGACTGATTTAAGGTGTAACTTTTCTCTTTCCAGGTGACAGAATTATAAAAGTCAATGGAGAAAGTGTTATTGGGAAGACATATTCTCAAGTCATTGCTTTAATACAGAACAGGTAAGATACTAGCATCTAATTGTGCTGTGCTTATTTTTTTCTATGCTAAGCAGAGAATGACTTCTTATGGTGGTTCTGAAAAAGACGTAAGTCTTTAAATTTCCTTAATGCACATTCAGTGTTTCTGTTTTTGTGTATTTACTGAATGCTGAGAAAGGTTTGTGCTGAATTGTTGCAGTCCTTGTCCCTTTTTAGCAAATCACACTGGGTTGCTAATAAAACTTACTAGGCAGATTAGGTATACAGACACCACATGTGTCACTTTAAAAAGAAAACCAGAAAAATCTACCTTACTTAAGACATCTGATAACTAGAAATGAGCATCCTTGGTAAAGGAAAACGTTTACTACGCTGGTGCATGTTTGCAAAACACCTGCAGTGCATCTTGGCTGTCCTCTGTTTTGCAGCAAGTTATGAACCTTGCTGAGGAAATGGTCGTATGTACTGCTTCTGCAGCTCACAAGGGCTTGTTAAATCATGTCCATACATTAATCTACTCATTTTCATGTCTCCTATCTGCCTCCATTTCTACAGTTTTCATGGTGTCCATTTCTGTTCTTCAGCAACATGTTTATGTGGAAAAAAGATGTGTTAAGTCAACATGGAGATGTTTTCTTAATGTATTTCACCTGGCACATTTTATTTTTAGTTTATCTTCACACATTACAACTTAGTTATGCTTATGGTTAGAAGTAGGAAAAAGATCCTGATCTTTCTATTTCAGTGAGTCTTTATTCAAGATTTCATTCAAAATACATACATCTCAGATACATTTTTTTTCTGAGACAGCAAAACTCAATGTGTGCAAAGGTATGATGGGAAGGGTAGACTGAAATGCAGTTTGTGTCATTAGCTGGAAAGAGGGAATCTATCTTTTATCTACCTTTACTGGAGATACCACCAGCCATGCATTTTCTGTTTGTACAGCACTATTGTAGAACAGGGTGTACCCAAGACACAGGGCATTACTTAATTTGCACAGCGGTCTATTAAATCTCTTTATCCAGAAAGAGAGACACCAATCCCATCTTGCAGTGGGGCCTACAGAATGAGAGATTCTTAAGCCCAGGTCTGCCTGTGAATAAAGTTTTATTTTCAGCCCTATGAGCATAGGTAGCTCCCACCCACTGGATAAACCAGGGAAACCTGAATAAGGCCGTATCAGTGATTATGGAGTGCAACTAGGAATGGTATAGGGCACTGCTGCATCTGTTCCCCTGATTCCTCTGACTGCAGAGAAGATGAAGGGATGCTATTGTTAGTTAGAGGAGAACAATTTATTGTCTTGAGCCAGATGTGTACATCACAGAAGATAGGAACAAAACGTCGTGTGTATGCTCAGGTGTTTTATACAGAACATATGACTATCAGGAATTCTCCAGCTGAACCTCTTAAGATAAACAGGTAAATGTTAATTCTGATCCACAAAGAGAGCTCAGATTCCAGATCATGTGTATCTTCCTTGTGGCTTAACAGGCAATGATTTTCATGTGACCAAAGAATGAACTCTTAAAAGAAACAGTATTTTTGAGCTCAGAGCGGTTTGTTCTGCACATAATATATTTTTTCTTGTGCTGCTGTTTTATGGCAAGTAAAATTGCATTACGGTGTGTGCTTCTTGCTTTAGCATGCTGTTCTTGCATCAGCATAGCTGTCCTGGGTCAGACTGGTGGTCTGTGCAAGTATCCTCTCTGATAACACCCAGTCATGGATTCTTAGACTGTGAAAACACTGAAATTATGGTATAGAGTGATATTTGGTCATGTAATACTAGCCCACTTGCCAGAAATCCTTGGGTTAGGAAACTGCTGAACCAAAGGTTTTATCTGCATCACTTGATTTAATAGTTCTTGACAGGTTGGTCTTGCACAAGTTTGCTTTTGAATGTAATTAGTCTTCATATGAAAAATACCAAGTGACAGTTCTTGCTCTGTTTTGTGTCTTAGCTAATCTTTCATCCAGCACACCTTAGTTTCTTCAGCAGGCTTTGTGCAAGCAGCTTGCTGGAAGGCCTTTTGAAAGGCTAAGTTGTCAGTTGAAATCTCCTTTATTGTAGTCTCAGTATGTTGTACAATGGTTTTCTAGACGTTTTAATTACAGTATTTTTAATTGTTGTCTTTAATTGCCCTTTCAAACATATTGCTGACTGTAAATGCTTATTCTTTTTTCATTTTCTAATCATCGTTGGAGCAGTTTTTAAGGATACAGCAAGTTTTTATCCTCTTGCCTCCTAAAGAGAGTTCTCCCAACAGTTACTATTCATCTGTTCTGCAGTGAAACTCAGGTTGGACTTCCTGATTTTTGGATGAGATGACTCCTGCAGCTCCATTTCCATAGCTGCTCATTATTTTTTTTGGGAAGTTGCTCTATTATAGGTGTTTGTCCTCATTATTAAATGCTGCAGGCATCGGAAATTAGCTGCCTTAAATGAAATGATCCCCAGAAATTCCAGTGGGACTTACGGATGTGTCATGGTTTAGACCCAGCTGAAAGCTGAGCACCACGTGGCCACTCGCTTCCTCCCCCATCCCTGAGATGGGAAGAAGAATGGGGAGAGAAAGGCAAAACCCCATGGGTTGCACTAAGGAGAATTTAGTAGAACAAGGCAAGACAAGAAGAAAGAGCAGTAATAGCAATAACAGGAATAAAACAATATATAAAACAAGTGATCTAAAATACACTGGCCCCTAGACCTGCACCTACAGCCTTGTGCCTGAGACCTGTGCCTGCCTGGCCCTCTGCCCTTATACAGTGAGTGTGACACCAGTGTGGTATTGAATATCCAGTTGGCTGGTTTGGTTGTCTATCCATCCTCTGGCCCCCTCCCAACTTCTGGGGAAAACTAACCCAGGACAGGGTGGGATACAATTCCACTATGTTTTGTATTGTGCACAACAAAGTTTCAAGACGTGTCTAGAACATTGATCTATTTTGCTCTGGTTGGTGATAGCAAAGCTAAACTTATTCCGTCCATTTCCTCTGGAAGGTGAAGAGCACATCTCAAAAGAGCTGCTAGAAATGACTGTCTCTCTCCCATGTAAGAATATTCATGAGATCACTTTGAAGTCTAGGTTTTCTACTCTACCAATAGTTGTTAGTTTGGTCCATGAAGAATTTATTCTCATCTGTCTACGTGATCATCTTGGAGACATGTTGATTACTACTGATTTACCCTGTAAATTATTTACGGTTCCAAATAAAACAAGAAACAGACTCTGATTCCAAACTTTGCTTCCAAACTTCATGGAATTTGCTTGATTATCTCTATTCCACTTGTTTCTCTTTGCAAATTCTTCTTGGAAGTGTTGGGATTGCTCAGAAAGGTACAGAGTTTAGCTACTGAATCTGTTTCACTAATACAAAATAATGCATCAAAAGAGAGTCTTCATGATTAGTGGTCTAGTTTGATGATTGAGTCAAATTTAAATGTAACTCCCAATGTGAAATGGAAGTCATTTACATGAGAGATATTTCTGTATTCACAGTACGGTGTCTAATATTTCAGTGTAAAGTGCCGTTTTCTGTGCAGTGCATTCTTATTCACACTTTCTAACTCCTCATTTACATGTGCATCATATACTACAATGCATCAAGAGTATTCCTTAATACTTTCTGTTTCTGATATGAGAATTGAAATCATTCTGAGAACACTTCACAAAAGATGAAGTAGGAAGATCCAAATGGTCTCCAAAAGGTTCTGCAGGCAAACTGGGATAGAATAGTCCAGTAGTTATTTGAATGATACATAAAGCATTGATGTGGAATGGAACCCTTTTGTCTTTTGGATGGCTATTTAAAAAAAAAAAGTTAGATGGTATAAATAGATTTAATTGTTTCCTTTAAAAAAAACAAAATACAGAAAACCATTCTACAACAGAATGGTTTGTTTTCTGACGGATTATATTCCCTTATATAAAAAAGTACTTGAAGAGGAGCAGTGTTATTGTCGTATTTTTGACTTCCAAAGTCTTCATCCTCCAAAGAAGCATTGATTAGGTAACTTACTGTTTGATAACAATAGAATTTACACATCCATAGAAATGAAATCTGAACACAACTCTGGAAATGCTTCAAGCTATGGTCTCTCCTTCATATTCTCTGTTTTACAAGTGAGAAATAGTTCAATATTCATACAAAGGAGTTCAGGCAAAATTTAGGTCCTGATGACACAACTTTTAAAGAAGCAGTTTAAATAGTCTGGCTGCTTATGCATTCAGTTAAAATGGGAAATGTATTGTACATACACACAATCAGTACTTTGTGTTTCTTAAAATTCAATATTCTGAAAAACCTTTAAAAGGCTTCTTTTTTTTCTTTTTTTTTCTTCTTTTCCTTGTCTGTGAATAGACTTAAAAGGAAAAACTGAAATCTACCACTGCTGATCTTTAGTTTTAAAATGAATTTACGGTGCTTGGAGAACACTCTTTTTTCAAAATGAATGATGGTTTAAGAAGATTGTGAAACCAAATACCCTTACTCTGCTATTTTGGAATGCAGCCTTATGTCTGTGGTTGCTAACAAATGGAAAAGGAACCACAAAATAAAAACACTTCTCATGTAAGAAAGCACAGTCAAGTGTTACATGTCTGAGAAAATGACTTTCTGCAGAAATAAGAAACTGAGTCCTCCTTAGTGCTGTCATAGACTGCTCGGTGTGCCCCGAAGTTGGTGGTCAGTCTCTCTACTGGTTTTGTCTTTCCTCAGCAAAAGCACTGTACTGTCTAGTACAGACAAGCTAATTTCTAGTCTAATATAGCCAGGCGCATTGGACCCTTTTTTCTTGGGATGGTATTGGTCAGCTTGCTTAAATATCCTTTCTTCCTGTGATAGGTAACTTAAGATTTCTAATTAACAGTAATAATCTCTTAGTTTTGTGGGGTTTAAGCCTAGTTAAAATAGTCATAGAATCACACAGAATAGTTTCAGCTTGAAGAGACCTTCATGATCATGAAGTCCCACCTTACTCCCAGCCCTGTTAAAACCACTAAACCATGTCCCTAAGCACAACTTCCAACCGCCTCTTAAACATCTCCAGGGATGGTGACTCCACCACCTCCCTGGGCAGCCCATTCCAATGGCTGACAACCCTTTCTGGAAAGAAAGGCTTCCTGAGATCCAGCCTGAACCTCCCCTGGTTCCACTTCAGGCCATTTCCTCTTGTTCTGTCCCTTGTCACCAGGCAGAACAGACCAACTCCCACCTCGCTACACCTTCCCTTCAGGGAGCTGTAGAGGGCAGTAAGGTCTCCCCTCAGCCTTCTTTTCTCAAGGCTGGACAGCCCCAGATCCCTCAGTCTCTCCTCATAAGACACATGGTCCAAACCCTTCACTAGCTTTGTAGCCTCTGGCCCCTCTCCAGCACCTCAATGTCCTTCTCGTAGAGAGGGGTCCAAAACTGGACACAGTATTCAAGGTGCAGCCTCAGCAAAGCCGAGTACAGAGGAACGATCCCCTCCCTGCTCCTGCTGGCCCCACTATTCCTGATCCAGGCCAGGATGCCACTGGCCTGCTTGGCCCCCTGGGCACACTGCTGGCTCGTGTTCAGGCGGCTGTCAATCAACACCCCAGGCCCTTCTCTGCCTGGCAGCTCTCCAGCCACTGCTCCCCAAGCCTGGAGCGCTGCTGGGGGTTGGTGTGGCCCAAGGGCAGGACCCAGCATTTGGCCTTACTGAAACCCCTGGAATTGGCCTTGGCCCATTGATCCAGCCAGCTAGATCCCTGTGCAGAGCTTCCCTGCCCTCAAGGGGATCAACACTTCCACCCAGCTTGGGGTCACCAGCAAATTCACCAAGGGAGCACTCTGTCCCCTCATCCAAATCACTGATGAAGATGTCAAACAGGAGTGGCCCCAGTTCTGAGCTCTGGGGGACACCACTCGTGACTGGCAGCTAACTGGATTTAAATCCATTGACCACAACTCTTTGGGCTCGTCCATCCAACCAGTTTTTCACCCAGGAAAGCAAATGCCCACCCAAGCCAAGAGCAGTCAGCTTCTCTAACAGAACACGTGGGAAACAGTGTCAAATGCCTTACTAAAGTCAAGATAGGCAACATCCACAGCCTCGCCTGCATCCAACAAGTGGGTCACCCTGTCATAGGAGGAGATCACGTTTGTTAAACGGAACCTGCCCTTCATAACCCCATGCTGACTGGGCCTGATCATCTGGTTGTGCTGCACGATAGAACCCAGGATGATCTGCTCCAGCAGCTTCCCTGGGTGGTACTGACGTCGAACTGCCAGGCCTGTAGCTCCCGGGATCATCCTTCTGTCCCTTCTTCTACATGGGTGTTATGCTGGCTGACCTCCAATCTGCTGGTACCTCCCCAGTCAGCCAGGACTGCTGATCAATGATGGAGAGGGGCCTGGAGAGCACCCCTGCCAGTTCCCTCAGCACTCTAGGATGTAACCCATGGATTTATTCACACTGATATTGAGGAGCATGTCATGGACCATCTCCTCCTGAATTGCAGGGGGGGTATTGTGTTCCTGGCCTCGGTCTCTTGGCTTGGGGGAGTGACTTTCCCCCATGCAAGTGTTTCCATTGCTAAAGACTGAGGCAAAGAAGGCATTAAGCACCTCAGCCTTTCCTCCTGAATCTAGTAGGGGATGGAGGCCCTCTCTGGCTTTTCTTTTATTATTAATGTATTTATAGAATTTTTTCTTATTGCTCTTCACCTCTAAAACCAGATTAACATCTGGTTGAGCTTTTGACCTTCTAATTATTTCTTTGCGTGACCTGACAATGTTCTTACACTCATTATGAGTCATCTGCCCTTTCTTCCAGAGGCCGTAAAGCCTCCTTTTTTCCCACCCAATTTTAAGCCAAACCTCCTTATTCAGCTAGGCCTGTCTTCTTCACCACTGGCTTGTCTTACGGCACGTGGGGATGACCTGCTCCTGCACCTTTAAGATTTCCTTCTTAAAAAATGTCCAGCCTTCCTGGGCTCCATCTTTCAAAACTGACTCCCAAGGGATTCTATCAAGTGACCTCCGAAACAAATCATTCTGCCCTTCAAAAGTCCAGAGTGTTAGTATTGCTGACCTTCCTCCTAATGTCTCCTAAGGGAGAACTTAATAATTTCATGGTTGCTATTCCCTAGATGGTCTCCAACTGCCACATCCTCCACCAGTCCTTCTCTGTTTGCAAAGAGGAGGTCCAGCAGGGCACCTTCCCTGGTCAGATCAGTTACCAACTGTGCGAGGAAGCTGTCCCCTACACATTCTAGGAACCCCTCTGTGTTGTATTTCCATCAGATACCTGAATTCCTAAGTGCTTGTAGCCTATACAAGACATCTCTTTTGTAGCCCTTCTCTGTACCTGTTCCAGTTTACGTTTAATAAATGTAAACAGAGTATTCCTGTATCTCAGATGAGGTAATGAATTCCAATGCTACAAGCATACCTTCTTTGGGAAAATACTTCCTTCTGGTAGATACTAACTCTGAGTTTCACTGTTCTGTGCTGCTTGGCTCTGGATAACCAATACATTGTACATTCAGTGTCCTGATTCTGCCTGTACTTATTTTGATTGAACTATCTGCATTCCTGGAGCTTTATGCTGCTGCTGCTTTGGATTTCAGCAATTCAGACTGACAAACTGAACAGTGAAAAGCAGCAAGCGTTTTCCATCCATATTTCAGATGTCATCTGACTGAGTATGTTTAAGTTGATTCTGCTAGGAGGTGATTGGAGCAGAAAGGTGATTGGAGCAGAAAGGTCTAAGTCAGTGCTTCCTGTGCTGTTGCCCCACTTTTCACATGATGTGGTGGTTGTGACTTTCCCCAGCAATTTTAAGGAGTTTAGTTTTAAGCAGAAGAAAAGGTTTTAATTTATATTCACAGATTTACTGCCTTTTTTTTAGCCTGAGAATCTCCAAACAACTGATGTACTTTAGGACTTCAGGAAGCACTTGCAAAGACAGTGTCTTGGCTCAATACACTGGTGATAGTCTTCAGTCACATTTCTGTTCTACTTTTATTTAAGACTAATGGAAATCACTGTTTATTTTTGTTGTATAAAGTAACTTGACAAAATAGCTGAGTGTGAGAGTTTTTGAATGGTTTTCACCTATGGAAGTTAACGGTTTATCTTTGTAACAAGAAGTGAAAATCTTTTCCAGAAGTTGATGTGTGGTGTTTTTTCTCTGTTGCAGTGACAGCATATTGGAACTTAGCGTTATGCCAAAAGATGAGGACATCCTTCAGTTGGTATGTTTATGGTGCTTATATTCAGTCTGTTCACTAAAGAAATGTATCTTGCTGTTGGTTAGAAAGTCTTTGAACTGTGCTACCAGCAAATAATTAAGAGAGTTAACATTTATCTGTCCCTCCTTAGATATTTTCCTGTTTGATTGTCATCCCTGAAATTTCTGGTATCATATGATAGCATCTTTTTTTAAAGAATAAATTTAGAGTTGTGTTTATTTTTTAATTATATTTTGGATGTTAGAATTTATGAATGGGATTGTTTTCTTTAACTAGGTTGTCTAATTCTAAGGAGGTTGGCAATCATTACTAAATTTGAATTAAAAACCAGCATATGGTGCTTAAAATTAGCTTTTGTTACCAACTCACTGTCAGTGGATTTCTGCGAGTAAAAAGATGTTTAGCTGTATGTATTGAAGAGTTAGAAAAACACCTAATGTATTGATATGCTCTAGGTTATTTTTAATTGGAAGTAGATGAGATGACAAGCAGGGTAGACTTTCTGCTTAGTAGTTGGAAAATTGTATTTTCTAATCCACACAGAAATAGTAAGACTTGACTTTAAGTAAAAGTTAAGAAAGACATGTGGGTTTTAGTAGCTGTTTTCCAGTATCGAAGGACAAATTAATGGATAAAGACAAAACCAAGAAGCTGTTTCAGCTGAGCTGCCTTCAGCCAAAGGTGAAGGTAGGGACTAGTGTTGGAACTTAACCTGTTAGACCAACAAGCCTAGATTATTAGAATCAAAGTGATATTTTGAGAACATTTGAGAAAGAAATATTCCAGTAATCAAGCACAGAAAATGTTGAGGACAGGGAGTGAGTTTTGTTTTTATGAGTAAATTGGGGTAGTTTTTGTTTGTTTGTTTTTTAAATTGAAACTATGAATATGTAGAAATGCAAGAATAATTTTGACTTATAAATTATCTGGGTGGCCAATACCATATACATTTAATTCAGTCTTGTAAGCCATAACAGGATCTGGACAAAGCAAGATTTGTTGGTTTAAAGCTGAGCGAGAAGCTCTTGGGTGCATCTTGAAACATGAAGCGCAAGCTTCGGGTGAAGTGTAGATGAAAAACAATTTATTGGAATTTAACTTTTTGTATCAGTGAGTGAGATAATGGGGGCAGAGGAAGAAAGATGACAGTAGACTTTCAGATAGAGAAAGATATTAGTAAAAATAAAATAAGGTCATTGTCCTGGAGGAGATTGAGGGGTAAGGGAAAGAGAAAAATTATCTGCCTGTGAGAGTTCTCAAAAGACCCTGGAGATGCGTGGAAATAATTTCCAGGTGTCATTAAAAAAAAGTTAGAGTTGTAAGATGTGGTAGAGTTGTGAATTTTGTATGCAAGGCTTGTATTTTGAAGATAGAAAGAGGATTAGGTTTGATAGGTGGAGACAAGATCTTGCAAAAATGGCTTTGCATTGCTTGTATGAGTTCCTTCTGACAGGTGTTTGCTGTCATGGGGTTGGTGATGCGATGATGGCACAACGTGGAGGAGTTTATGCTCCTGTTAGTTATGATTCCTTTGGGTATAAGTGGGCTTGCCCTGGGGTTGATTAGTTCCACATAGCATCTGCTAGAAGAAACCCGTGAAGAAACAGATGTCCACAAGACTGAGCATTGCACGTGCGTGGTCCTGTCGGAAAAGCCTTGGGATGGCTGCAGCTTCTTCGTGCCGTTCTGTCGCTGTCTGTGGCTGGAATGTTTTCAGGTGTCAGTCTCTCATGGCAGAGTCGCACCGTGTGAAGATAAAGATGATAAAAGTGAATTGCCTCACACAAGAGAAGTTGTCAGTCATGGCCTGTAGTTTTCTCTTTCTTTTAGAACACCACGTTATCACTCCAAATAAATAACAATTAGCAGTCTTTTTAGAGACAGTGCACCACTGTAACTTGAGGCAAAAGAAAAAGCTATGCAGTTTCTCTGAGTATGGTGATTATTAATCTTCAGCCTTTAGGTGTTAGCATCTAACGTTTTTCTGACAAGATTTGGTGAAGAGCTGTGCTCTACTCAAAGCTGAACACTCACATTTAACAGATTTTTCAGAGTAACAGCATAGAATGTTACTCCTTTCACTTCTTGTGAAAAGACAGTAACTTTCTGTTTTCAGCTGAGAAACTGCATACTTGTTTTGGTTGTCTATTTTTACCTTGGCGATTAATGCTGTATTAGCTTTTTCTGGAAATCATATGTCTAAATAAAATACAAACCTCAGAGCAAACTTATTCTCAAATGAAGTACAATTCCTATAAATTATAATAATCTCTGTAGTGGTAAAGTGAACAATAAATGGTAAGGTACGGTGCCCTTATTAATAGATGAAAAAATACACTTTTGTCACTGAAGTTATGTAAGTTGTTACAGTATGTTAAAGAATTTAGTTGTTTTCTTTGGCATATGTCATAAACTACAATGTAAATACCTTTAGATGGTAACATTCACTGTGCACTGTTGATGTTAAATACTGGTATGCTTTAAAAACAGAAAAACTCAAAGCATTACTGGATATTGTAGTAGGTGCTAATGAAAAGTTTATCTAGTGCAATGAGGATGAAATGGTTTCATTATATTCAGGAGTGATGCTGGTTGGGGTAAGCTTTACAGTACTTGGCAGTCTACTCCATGTGGTGATGACTGATTGCTAGGTTAACTACATAAAGAACAGTCACTTGTTTCTATCCTTAGTTCTTTATTTATAAACCTTGAGTGTAGTCTTCAGAAATATCCATATATGTCTGTGAACCTCTTGTATGTGGAGTTTCCTGAAAATGGGGCTTTAAATCCATTCATCAATAGGAACACTGAAGTGGTCTAGTCTATAGGTCATCACCTCCTGTGGCATGTGCTTGCTCAGAAGGGAATGACGTGTGAAGACTTGCTGTTGGTGAAGTTGGTGACAGTCGTGCTCGTTCAGTGGTGTGATCTTTGAAACAGCATTTTGGGGGTAGGGGAAGGGATATTTAAAACATCTCTGTCTGTGACAGAAACTTGAACTCTTGACGGCTGTGAATATGTTAGTTTGTTTTGGTTTTTTCAAATTCGAGGTGAGTTTACTTAATCTCTTTTGATAATTTTGAAATACTGGTAGGTATGTAACCATTCTGAGAGCACGAGGAGGAGGAAGGTGATGATGGTTACACTATACTCTCCCCAGTGTTTCAAATTTGATATATCTGTATACAGTTTCTATAGCATTCTCAACCTTCTTTGACAGAAATTTGGCATCTTGTAGGTTTTAGTACTGCTGACTTCATAAGAACAGGATGACACATTTAGGTTGATTACAAATAGTTCTTTTTCTCAGGTGTATTTAATGGAGTTGCTGCTGGTTTTGTAGCCTTTAGATAACAAATGTAATACTAAAAAGCTGTTCAAATTGTCATTCAGAAGGGGTTTTTTTTGTGCTACACAGAAAATACTGAATGTAAAGGTGCTCTCTGTAGAGGTGATGGAAATTTCCAAGCCATTTTACCAGTTAGCCTTACTATGACTCTTGCAGTGCCCATATGTATGTGTTAGGGTGTCCTTAGAATACAAGACTGTGGGACCATTGCTTTTTTCTTTGAGATATACTCCTGTTGGAATTTGTTTGCTAATCATTACTTGTGCATGTAAAGAAGAATATAGCTTGCAAGTCACTGAATTTCTAAGTATGAGGTGTTTGAAGATATTACTCTCTTAAAAATTGCTTCTTGAAATTGGCCTACATTGGAGCTGTTAATTTGAAAGGTTACTTGTAATGTAACAGAACAACTCAAAAGTTCCTTTTTCCTATCTTCTATCCTACCTCCAACAGTTTCATTTCGAACAAGTTAGGATTTGCCTCAAAAGGCAGCAGGTTACTTCTAGTCCTAGGTGTTGTTGCTGTCAAGTTTCAGTAGCATGCAAATCTACTGGAACATGCCTTAGCATTCCAGAAAGATCTCTGTAGTTCCCTTGACAAAAAGATTTTATTGGGCCTTTTGTGAATAATGGTAAATATGGAAATAGAACGGGGATGTTCACTACTATATGTTATTGGTTTGTTTGGTTCCTCTTGCCTATCTTTTTATTAGCATCTTAATCTTTCCTTAAAATCACAGCCCACTGAAGCTGTGTATTGATGCCTGAAAGGTGGCTGTGTTTGAACAAAATCTCTCTTGTCATAGATAGTAGAGGAACAAAAAACTCCCTGGATAGGAATAACCAGGAAAGTGAGTTCAAGCATATCGTTTCTTTTTTACCATTTTTTAGTCAGGTGATTGTCAAAGTTTAGAGTTGAGATCATCTGGCAGACCTCTAACAGACACTCTTTTAACCCTCTCACTTCCCAAAGGGGAAGAGAAAGGGAATAAGGGCGAGAGACTTATGGATTAGAAAAGAAAGCTAAAAACAGCTTTAATGAAAATAATAATAATATGAAATATATACATAATATGCATATTATATAATATATACAAACCCAGTATCGAACCCATCCCCCCCGACAGCAATTACATCACCATCACCACTGATGCTGTGGAGCAGGCACTGGGAAAACCCCAGACCTGATTCAGGGGCAGACAGGAACCAGATTCAGGAGCTGGATTCTGGAACACATGGGTCAGGATCAAAGGCAGAACAGAGTCCTCCTCAGACGCTGGCCATCAAAGAAGAGACTTGACCCCCGTAATCCCTCAGCTTTACACTGAATACGCCGTCTATGGGCTGGAATCCCTCCTTGTTCAGTGTGGGGTCACCTGTCCTGGCCGCTCCTCCCCACAGCTGCAGCCTTTTCCTTCCTGTACCCCCAATGTGGTACACAAGACCCAGCAGTGCCCTTGCTCTGCACAGCAGCCCTTGGGACTAACCCCAAACATGGGGTGTTATCCCTGCTGGAAGCAGCCCCTGCCTGGGAAAACAGGCTGCTCATTTCAGACAGTGCAGTTAGAGCAACTGAGCTGAAAACAGAAATCACTGAACAGAATTAGCTCTGTTCTCACTCAAACCAGGACAGTGATATGAAAGTTTTTAGTGTACTGGGAGATTTGGACAGAAGATTAGTTTGATGCTTAGTCACTTCTGACACTTAAAATTTAGTGGAATTTGGCAGCCCTCAAGACCTTGTAACATCCTGAAATCACCAGCGATGCACTTGGAATAAAAAAAAACAAGAAAAGAGGAAAATAACCTACATAAGGAAATTTATTCTAGTTTTATATATACGGGTCTGCCCATAGTTTAACAATATTGTCTGGTTTGCTCTTTTTTTTCCTGCGACTGCCCAGTTGCATCAGCCCTAATGGAGCAACACGGCTGTTTCATTGGCAAACTGAGGGATGTTTTCATTTGCTTTACTTCTAATAAATAGAGATGTTTTCATAAGTAGCTGTATTTAGTCCAGAGTCTTGGAGCGGTTGTTTACTTTCAGACTGTGGACTGACGCAGTTACTGATGTGGGCAGAGGTTAATGTTAAAGCTCTGGCAGCAAGTGCAATAGAAGGAGGGGTGTGGTGTGAAGACATATTGACCTAGAGGAGACCTAAACTTTGTTATCTGATGTTGCATGTTAGAAAATACCATTTGCATCAACCCTCCTCATCCAGATTTAGACTAATATTTTCAAGGAAGTCTAACACACGGCTTGTTAAAATTAAATTTCTTGGTCTTAAGGCATTAAATTTAAAATTTCACTCCCATTGGAAAGAAAGGGTGCGTGGGGTTTGCTTTGGTGGTTTGGTTTTGTTTCTGACCTTAGTGTTTACTGTGTGTCTCAAGAGTAAAATGAAACTACTTGAACTGGACTACTAACACACTTGCCAGAGCAAACTATAATTGGAAAATGGTTCCTTTTAAGACAGCTGAAAACATTTTCTGGTGTGCAGTTCCTGCAGTCATGCTAAGTGTGAGAATAACAGGACTGGGAAGGAGAAGGATTGGGTAGTAAGGAAATACAATCTGAAGCCAAAGTGGTTGGGGAAGGAAGGGCGAATGCCTCAAGCTCAGCCTTGCGAGGTGCTGGGCACATTAGCTTCTGATTCAGCAAAACACTTCTCTCCAGTTTTGCAACTAGTTCAGTTGAAATCAGTGTTGTTATTCATCCTTTAGTGAAGCGTAGCGAAGCATACTCAACCTCAGTCAAGCATATGCTTGCATGCTTTCATGGATTTGGACTAAAGGGAGTAGAACATGCTTGGATCAGGCTCTTGAAAGGACAAGGTTTCACCATGAGTCTTACTAAGAGGAATTTTTGTCATTATTCTAGCATCAAATTGCATAAAAACAAGTGGGGAAAAAATGTGAGCAGAACCCTTCAGCTGAATTTGATCCAGTTAGACCCTTAATGTGCTAATGGTTGTACAAATTCTCAGTAAGAAATTAATTCTTTGCCATAGGAGTTTGCAAACTTGGTGCAAACAAAACCAGACTGCAAAGTGGGGAAGAAATTGTACCCAGTAACTGGAAACACGCTGAGTTCTTGCTGGAAGCACAGCGATTTTCTTCTAGTAATTGTTGCAGAGCTGTTTTCCATCAGAGCTGTTAATGTCACTCTAAATTGTTGTATTTGTATGATAAGCTTTCCATAACTGCCGTTGTTCTGAGAAGGTGGGAAAAAGCTCGTACATCATCAAGACTGTTTTTTCAGTCACGTGCAGCAGCTGAGTAACTGCTGAGTACCCAGCTCCTGTAGGAATTCAAGTGGCTTGGCTTGTGTTTGAATCAGGAGCATCACTGATCTGTATAGTAAAAAAAAATAAAAGGTTTTTTTTTGTTACAAGACTTCTAAGGTTTTTTAAGGACTTAAATTTAAACCATTCCCTACTGACTTTTTATGAGTATATCCTCTGTTGAGATCACTTACAGATTAAGGTAGTATTTCCACATAGTATTTCCTCACTCTCCTCTACCTTTATTTCCTCAAATAATATTCAAACTATATTTTATATGTAACTGCAAAATATGTTGTCAAAGTAGTGTATGAATTCTGGAAATTTAACCATCACCTTCTAGTTTAAGCAGTTAAAATATTTCATAGTAAAAAGGCTGATCGAATGCATCATTCAGCGTGATGTTACTCAGAAGGGATCCGTGCATTTTTTTATAGCTGCAGTATTTCTCCATAGGCCCTTAGTCAGAATTAGGAAACAAAGATACCTGATGCTCTTCGTGGGTATGTCACAGCCTCTGTTTATAAACCTTCTCCTCCTGGAAAAAAGTTCAGCTTTCTCTGTGATTTTCTGAGAAGCGGATGGAATGAGGTTGAAGATTTACACTTGCCATCATCAAACCCTTTTTTCTAGGAACTCTCTTTCTCAGAACTGGCAGTCTGTCTGCCCAGATCTACCTGCCATTACGGAAGCATACTCTTTGGTGGGGGAAGGAGGCAGAAAGCCTAGCTGATCTCATTTTGGACCTTGTGAGAATGCTGTCTTTTGAAGATGATGTCCTGTTACCTGTGATAAATGTTGTTGAGCTGAGAACTGACTTTTGTAGTAATTTGTAGTCTTCAGCTACGCTCAGATCCCACCGGTTTTGGAATGTAGCCCTTCTGCTGTCAGAGTCAGTGAAGCGTTGCTTGTCATGGGTGTATTTTACAAAAGGAAAAACACAGTGTATTTTACGTCGGTGTAATGTGTGTGTATCCCAGGATTAGAATTCTATTGCCAGCTCTATAAAACAATCATTGTTTTCTTATTGGGGAGGATGATTGTTTTTCAGTCTTGCATGCCAGTAGTCTCCTGCTCCATTTTCTGGGTCTTCAGTATCTCTTCTATTTTTTTGTTTGTCTGTTTTTAATTCTTACAGCCTATCAAGATCTCAAATAGCCATTGTTTTAAAGATTTCAAAATGTTTATCTCTGTGCATGTTTTTTCCCTCCATTAAATGGGCCAGTGGAAACCTGACTTGATTTTTACTATGAGCAGAGGAAAAACAAAATACACATCACATGGTTAGACTGTTTCTGCAGCATCATTCTTCTAATTTCAGATGTACAGCATGAAAGCAGCTGCAGTCAGCTGACAACTTGTGGTCATGTTCAGATATATGTGGGGAAGGGGCGTGCTGTTTTAAATGCATAATAAAGCCGTTGTTTCGTCACCAGGAAGCAGGGCTGGGAGCAGCCCAGGGGAAATGAGAGACAGTAATGTTGCTGTAGTGGAAGGGAAGTGTTGTTGCATAGAGCCAGAGCTCTCTGCAGGCAGCTGTAGGGATGCACCAAGACAAAAGGGCACAAATGTATTTTGCTTTCTGTAAGGGTAGAGGATAAATGTGAGGAGCAGAGAAAAGCCTGAGATGGACATGCACACGAGGAGGGTGAAGTTATTTTTTATGCTCTTCTGCCCTTTACCTCTGTTGGTACCTTCCAGTGAAATCGGTGTAGTTGTATTTTTAGCTTGCTGTGTTCAACATCAATATGACAAGATAATTCTGTCTTTGCATCTGTGAGCAGCTTTTACTATGTTTTCCTGTTTTCTGCCAGCTGCAGTTTACAAAGGATGTCACAGCACTGGTAAGAAATGTACAGTAGCCATTTCTCTGATGGTTTCGTAAGGCATGTTTTTTCTTAATGATTTGTGAGAAGCAAGAATATGATACGGCAAGTTTATTGGAAACGAGCTAGGTAGTCTGAGCTGAATTTTCTTCATAATGCTAATCTCTTAATTTGTGGTTTGTGGCTGTGTTATTTGGTCGGTTTTCTCTTAGTGTGCTTTAATATTTTGCATTTCACTAATGCTCGGTGTAACATTGCAGCAGCATTGTAACTGCCTCGCCCTCCTCTCTACTTTGCTCTGTATTAATTTTATGGCTGCACTTGAGCTTTTATAACCTGCCTAGTGTTAAGACAGGGCACATTGATCTTCTAGAATTAAGCATGTTATGAATTGGCCAGGAAATGCTGGGATATACCACACCTAAGCGTGTAAAAACCCTGAGAAATCATTTTAGTCTTCTGTTGCATTGGCAGACTCTGCACTGGCTCTTTATTTCATTTTGTTGAAACTGAACGAAGTCATGCTGAAGTTTTTCAATAACAGGATATTGTTTAAGTACGCTGTCTGCTTCTCATTGAGTCCTTATTTTGAATGTTCTGTTAATTTCTCAATGATAAATGCTGCTTTTTTTAAAAGGCTACAGAAACATGCTACGTGTAATATAACCATTTCTTTCTCGGGAGCCAGGCTTTAAACATAAAGGTGCAAATAAATATACCAAGGAAATTAATTGGAGATTGCAGATTGTGTTTTAGTGGTGTGTGGACAGTAGTGGACATGCATGAATTTTCACACTGTACCTTGAAGTTAAAGATGTTATACATTATTAACATTTTTGCAGTAAATTTGTATGCCATGTAGTGGCTGTCTCCTGTAAAATGTAAGATGACATAGGGTGTTGGCTTGCAACAAAGATGTTGCTGCTTCAATTTATTCATTTTATGTTTAGGACTAGTAGCTTTTATGTAGAAGACATCTTAGAGAACTGTGTGTATATACATTTGTGTGTACTTTTCGTATGCACTACATACGTTAAGTGAGCAGAGTTCTTTTATACACTAAGGGAATAGAGAATTTTCTAGTTCTAGTTGAATTGATTATGCAGCTTTTTAACCTGTCAGTTGCTGTGAAATTCTGGTTTCCAGAATTTCCAGCAATGTGAAGCTTGACTGGAAAGGATGTGTGAAGCATCATGATAGAAAGGAAAATTAAGGGGGAGAAAAATACTGTGATCGTGCTCATGGATTTTGGGAAACCTGCCTCAGTGCCCTACCTGTGGTATTTCCTAAAATTGGTCATCAGTTCAGTTTTTATTAACTGAGGGAGAGAGTGATGTATGTAATGATTTTGCTTGTTCTGTTTCTGCTCACAAAGGTGACGGAATGCTGGTTTTATAGTTTTAACTAACATCTTAGCTAAGATTATTGATAGCGTGCATTTTGGATTTGTGCCCCCTCTCTTGAAGCTTGATTGTGCAAATGCTAGATGGTGAACTTTTCCATCTCCCTCACTGCTGACTGCTCACTTCATCTTCTCTCCACAGGCGTATTCCCAAGATGCCTACCTGAAAGGCAACGAAGCCTATAGTGGTAATGCCCACAACATACCTGAACCACCGCCAATATGTTATCCACGCCTGACATCCACAGCTTCTGTTACAGCACAAGCTGGTGACAAGCTACCTTCGGACTTCTCACTGGGGAAACAGCAAGTCAGACCAGTACGGGCATTGACACAGCCAGAGAGAGCCTACAGAATGGAAATACAAGTGCCTCCATCACCAACAGACATTGCAAAGTCAAATACAGCCGTGTGTGTTTGCAATGAAACTGTAAGGACTGTTATTGTGCCTTCTGAGAAGGCTGTAGATCTGCCATCTTGTAGAAATAACCATGCCGGTCCATCACACAGGACAGAGGAAGTAAGATATGGCTTAAAAGATCAAACCAATCTAAAAGCACGGACCACGTCACCATCCTCTTCAGTGTCCACTGCCATTGTACTTCCCCAGACTCCAATAACGAGGCCGGTTGATTCAACTGGAACACTAAATAAAGCTTCAAATTACGTAGTATGTGCAGAAGGAATGCCAAGCACTAGACCTCCTGCTCAAGCTACAGACTCGCCTTCGGCCTCTGCTAATCACTACAGTTCACCAACCTCCCACCAGCATATAGACTGGAAGACGTACAAAACATACAAAGAGTACATCGATAACAGGCGCATGCACATGTACGGCTCCCGAACAATACAGGAGAGGTTAGACAGCTTAAGAGCAGCTTCTCAGAACACAACTGACTATAACCAAGTGGTGCCAACGCGCACTGCTTCACAGGTACGGCGCCGGAGCACCTCTCACGACAGGGTTCCACAGTCCGTTCAGATACGGCAGAGAAGCGTGTCCCAGGAAAGACTTGAAGATCCGGTGTTGATGAAAGAGTGGCCACGAAGCGCTTCGCAAGATACTCTAACTTCACCTTCGGTCAATGCTAGGAATCATAGGGCTCAGTCATGGGATTATCTCAGCAAACAGGGTGAAGTGCTAGAAAATTTTCATTCTGAGAATCTGATTGCAGATACAAATGGAGATAGGAGAAAGACGTACAAGTGGACAGGGTTTACAGAACAAGATGATCGGCGAGGTATTTATGAGAGATCTAGGCAGCATGCATTTCATATGTCCCTTCGAGGTCAAAACTTTTCCATGGCTCCGAGTGCTTATATTTCAGACAACAGGAGAACAGGTAGTAGAGCTTCTCTGCCTGGTTCTCATTTTCAGAAAGTTCCACCAGATGTGAAAATGTTACAGCCTTCTCGAGACTTGCAAACTCCTGGGGGAGTTTCAAAACCTACAACTCTTTCACAAGAGAGATTGTCTCTCACACCAGCCAGAAGTTCTAAAAGTAGCTCTTTGAAGAACTCTGCTCCCTATGCAGCAAAACCATCGTTTCCCCTTAACCAGGGCCTGGATGCTATTGCCAGCAAAGACCAAAGAACAGTCAATCACTTGCATCAGAGTGGCCTGTTAAACCAACAGTCAAGGATCCGAGCAGAAGGTGCCCCAGATCACAAAACAGAAACTGGCAAAACCATCCAACCTTCCTCTCCGTCTCCAGCTTCTGCCAAACTTGTTCAGCCAGCAAGTGAGAGTTCGACTACCTCTGACAACGTAGATGGTTCCATCAGACAAAAGACTCATGATTTTGAAAGGGAAGATGTCCATGAGCCTGAAATTCTGCAAGCGGATGTTCAGGAAAATGACAAAGACACAGTGGTCATGCGGGACAAATCACCTTCTGGCCACCAAACCCCACAGCCTTTGAGGCATCAGTCGTATATTCTTGCTGTAAATGACCAAGAGGCAGCCTCAGAGACTACCTGTTGGTTACCTAATGATGCTCGGAGAGAAGTCCACATAAAAAGAATAGAAGAAAGGAAAGCATCAGGTTCCAGCCCACCTGGTGATTCCTTGGCTTCTATTCCATTTATTGGTGAGTTAAACTATTCCCGTGTCCATCAGATGCTTTTCTTTGCTAAGGTTGATGGAGAGCACCATGCTGGATAGTTGACATCTTTTCCTCTAAGCCCTGAAGGTTGAGTGGCATGGGGGGCTCTTTTATCATCTAGAGTAATAGGAGGTTGGTAAAACTAGGAGTATTCTTCAGTGGAGGAAAAAAATGTTCAGTTTTGTTTGGAGTCCTAGAGGGTCAGTGTAGAAAAGTCTGCAGTGATTTAATACTTTAGAGTTTTTCTTAACCCCATGGAGAAGTCTGTGTGTAAACTGTGTCATTCCACGTAATGCTCTGATGTTATGTGTATGGACAACTAGCATTTGCAGCACCTTTCAAACTATTTTTACTTCTCTTGTATAAGATATATTTGGAATTCAGTAGAGAGGGAATATGGATGTAGATCTATATAAGGGTGATTTGTAGAGAAGGAACTTTGTCAGATGAATAGGTGAAGTTTTCTGAGAGGAATATGGACTAGAGGAAAGCTGCCTCAGATGAAAGGATGGCACTAAAATGAATTTGCAGGTAAATATGCTAATGTGAATATGAATTCAAGGGTTTGCAGAAGCAGAACGTGAGAAGTCACAAATATTTGCCAGTGGGCTGTGACAAAAACAGGATTGGAATTACAGGGAGCCTATAGGAAGGGGACTGAGCACTTCTGAGATACTTTGGAAGAAAAAAGGAACTTATGTGCTAGGAAAAAAATAAAATCCTGTTTTGAACATATGAGGAATTGGAGTCATCTGCTGAAGAAAGCGTTTCAGTGGCAGAGCATTTCTATTCTACTTAAGTAGCCGGTGCTTGTGTTGTCTTTCCCATCTGTTGTTGAGTTGGATTTTCTTTTGTTGTGGCTGGTTGAATCCTTTGGAGTCTGGATGTCTGTTTTGCCACACAGGTTAATTTTATACACGATTGTGTTCCTGAACTTAGTAAAAGTACTGTTTAGGAAATACTGAATTTTGATCTCAAACATGTGGATGTGGACAACCTAGTCTTCGTATTACCTTTCAGGTTTCTTACAGATTAGGTCAAGGAAGTTACAGGTACCACATCTTGGCACAGTTACTTTCTAACGTGAATCTGCAGCAGTGTGTTTTCTCCTAGAATTATCTGTAATATCTGCTACTAATTTAAAGTAAATAGACAAAAATAATGAAGAAGCTTTCTGTGAATCAAAGAATAGAGATCATACAAAAGATGTAATAATTCTGTTCTTTTGACAGAATTTTGTTAAGAAGTAACAAAAATGCTTTCTTAGCTGGCAGATGGTTTTTATATTGGTTTTCCTTTTTGAACAGGAGTTGCATATTTTTTTGCTGTTACTATCACTGGATGCATCATTATCCAGTGTAATTTTGGATTCTTCTTTAGACCCATCCATCTTTCTTTAAGGATTAGTACAAGTTTGTACGTCAAGTAAATGTGGGGCGTTTTTGTTTGGGTTTTTGTTTTGGTTGTTTTGTTTGCTTTTGAGTTTTTTAATACTATGTGTCAAATCAACGCTTGATAAGTGATGTGTAGTATTTGTACTCACTTAGGAGTGCTTGCTGGGAGTTTTCTAATCCCTTACAAGTTAAATGTTGTGTAAAAGTCAATCAAGATTGTCAAAATCAAGGCCAATCTTTTGTACACAATCTCCTATCATGATTTTGACAAATACATGCCATGAACTGACATGGCTTGCTGCCAGATTTTAGAGAAATGTGATGATTAAAGTTCAGAGAAGCCTTAAACATGGCAATCAGACTGGATTCTGGTAGGAGCTGAGCAGTGCAGAAGAAACAAAGATGTAATTCTTCATTGCAGCCTGTTGGTCTAACACCACATGGGATTACGTGAATTCTTACGAGCTCCTTAGTGTCTTGGACTGAAAACTCCTGAATACTCCAGAAACACTAAAAAGTGGTGCAGCTGGAGCGTGGGCACCATGTGAACCAGCACAGTACTTTTGTGCTGGGGCAGGTCCTGTGGAAAATTTCCACCACAGCTCCAGCACCTTGAAGATTAAATAACCCTCTCTGAGTAGGAAGAGCATCAAATGCCATTAAGAGTGGACATCTTCCAAAGTTAGAATTAATATGCACGATTCTAACTTTGCTGCTTCTACTATCATTATGCCTAATTACAGCTTCTCTTCTTAAAAGCCTTACTTAATCAAGCGGATAAAACCCTAGAATCTGCTTTGAAACTCAGTGAAAGTCTATTTAACTCTTCCGAAGGAAAGTCACTTGGATTTTTTTGGTTGGGTTTTGTTGGTTTTTGTGGCTTGGGTTTTTTTTTTTTCCTTCTGTCTGATCATTGAGAAGGATGTTACTTTATTTAAAGGTGTTCCTTGCCGTTGGCAAGCTCTCTACTTTCCTTAACATTTACAACACCATAATTGTTTTTTTCAGTATGAGGTTTTCTTAGATGTGGTTCATTTCACAGATGCCCTTACTGAAGTTATTTGTACGGTAGATCTTTGGAGCAGTGTAAAACTGTAAATCTGGGGGAAAACAAATATCTGCCAAGCTTACATATTAGTGCCACTTTAAGTACTTTGTGGCGTGTTTATTTTTGTTATCACTTTCTGCTCATTAATAGTAGAAGACATGATCAGACCATATTTTGGTAGAAATTCGGCCAGGAACAGTTGGCTTCTGCAGCAGTATTTAGTGACTAACCTGCTTTTGAGAACAGCACAGCACTGGAACGAGTTTGGCTCTGTGTAAGCAGCACAGTGCCCTGTACCACAAGCAGAAATCCAGAGTTTCCATCAAGTTTGCTCACAGCAGGTTCTTGCAGAGATCATGGTGGGTTGCTGAAGGGCTGCCTTTTGACACTAGTCCTTTCACAAGAGGCTGTTCTGAACAGGGAGGTGAAATTTGGTTGCCTTTCCTCATAGAAATGAGAGTTCTGTTCAGACCAAACCTTGTAGTTAGACGAGTTATCTTGTATAGGAGAAAATGATTTATGTGAAAAAAATTAGGCAAGATATCGTGTGCTCCAGGTCTTCTTCAGGTAGGCAGATGCTTTGGGGAATAAGGAAGCTGTTGGTTTTACAGGAAAGCATAACCCTGGCACTGCAGGCTTTGGTACTTCCCATGTGCTGCTAAATGCAGGCTATTGTGGTTAGCTCGGAAAGCAGCTCTTTCTATTTCAGGTCCAAAGAAAGGCTCTGTTCTTAAAGTGTTCTGTATTGTTTCAAACTATCCAAGTTAGCCTAATGAAAGGTTATTCCAGAAACAATCTCACCTGTTTTCTAGACTAGTAAAAATTCTCCATCAGTGACTGTATTAGCAATTGTGCTGCTTAATGTAGGATTTTCCAGACTTTTAACTTGTACACAGTTTCTGTTAGAGAACAGCAAATGATAAATTGATAAATGATAAATTACCTCTTGGGTAACTTTGGATGTGTTAACCTCCACTGGGATGGACATTAGAACACTACTGAGCATCTTGGTAACTGTCAAGAAAAGGTTGATCCAGAATATAGTTGTTTTAATACATTTCTTAGACATATATATCTAGTGTTCATGTTTGAGATTTGTGGCTAGCTTGATAATAGATTTTTCTTTCCTTCTTACACCAGTTTTGGTAAAGTAGAAAGCAATTAAAAAAAAAAAGAGATAATCCAGCTCCCAAATTGAGTTAAGTGAACTACCCATGTAAGTGAAATGGAGAAACTGGTTCAGTGCCTAACGTGATTGCAGTTTGTCTCACTGCCAGTGCAGTTCGGTGCTTTGGCCATTACTACTGGGTGAATGTTCTTTCCAACTTCACAGTGGGTTGTCACATGAAGATTAATTTAAAATGGATATATTTTAAAATACTTAGCCTAAATAAACATCGTCTTGAAGGTTAATGTTTTTTTTCAAGTCAAACAAGTTTGTAATCATCCTATTCTAGAGCTTTTCTTTCAGAGATGCAGTAACATCAGATAAGTACATAGACCTTCCCTAAGAGGTTTGATCCCATTTTTGAAAATATCTAGTACATCCTTACCCTAGAAAAATTTTAGGTCACTTAATTCTACTATTAATTTGTGAATAACTGAGAGAAAATTAACCAGATAAAAATATCTGACCAGACTTTGATAACACCAAAGTGCTGTAAAAAAAAAATTAGATGTGTCCTTTCTGGGTGAAACGGATACCTAAGGGAAGGTGTGAGAACAAGGCAAGGATGCATGGTACTTCATGTTGGTACTTTCTGTTTTCTAACCATTTGCACTTTGCAACATCCCTGAGCCAAATGTGATTTTAAGTGCTCCATAAATTTCTTCGTTCTCTTCTATACTACAGTAGAATTTTGCTATCCATTACCCTGTAACGGTTCCAGTAAAGATCTGCCAGGAGATTCACATAGCTTTAACTATGTGGGATTTATTCCTTTTGTGCATCTATGTGGTTTTTGGGTTTTTTTTTTTACTGTGTTTTTTTTAAAAGCTGTGTCCTGCTGACTGAAGTTCTTGTACAGTTGTTGTAAGAGTGACCAGCAGACTGCTAACCTTTAATTCACTCTTTCCACACCACTCCTGGTTTTATCTCTCTATTGCTTTCACCCTTAGTGCAGGCAAACAACCATTGTGATTTCTGTGCTAGTACTTAGGCAGACTCTGCTTCTCCTCTTGCCTTCAGAGCTGTTCTTCATTCAAAAACAAGGTTGGAGTTTTTTTGCTGTGTTCCAGTATCTATTTTTCTACCAAATTCTGCCACAATAAAAATATTTTCTCACTTTTTGATTAACAAACGGGATAAACGTAGCTGGCTTCTGGAGAACTCTGCCCAGCTTTTTTTTTTTAAGTTCTTTTTTTTGGTGTGTGGGTGTGTTACCAAACATTACTTTTTTGTTCCAATAAATTAACTAAGGAATTAGTGAAACATTCTAAACCACTCAGCATTAGTTAAAATTTTCAGGTGTCTTTATTGTAAAGATGATGGAATTCTTTTCTAATGCTGGAAGCAGAGCTGTGTAGGGTTTCCCTTATCAGTACCCACCTTTAAATGGTGAGTCATGTATATAACCCCAGGTACTCTTTTAGAAAACATAATGAGTTTACTGCAATACCTGCCATACCTTTCCTCCCCCCTCACCTTTATGCCTCTCTGCAGATTGCTTGGGCTCTAGTACAGAAGAAGACAAGGTGAATACGCACATACCGAATGCACTTATACTCCTGAAACTAGAGAATAAATTGATGCACGTGCACAACACCCCATGAAAAGGGTTATGATGGTAGGAATAGAGAGAGGTTAAAGGAAACAACCAGTAATATTCACATGTGCAATATAGAAACAATTGAAATAATATACTCATTCTGATGTCTCCTTGTGGGATAAGGCAGAGAGAAATTCAAAACTTCAAACTCCTGCAGCAGAGACTGTCGCTTATGAACCCAAGATGTGTGGATACCTTAAAGGCAGATGGTGGCTGAATACAGATGGCTGATATGGCATGTTTTAAGGAAACTTTAATTTTAGCAAAAACTTAGCAGTCAAGATGAATATGAAAATCTTCAGCCACTGTGATAGCTTTTTTCCCCTACAAGTTTCTGCCTACCTATTCCAAACTATGAAAATATATATGTGACTGCAGTAGAAATTAGAGCTGACAGATGTTCAGGGTTTTTTTTCTGTTATTTTAGCGATAGCATTGGCACAGCTTTTAACATGTCATCAGTGTTTCTAAGATAAGCATCAGTCTTCTGGTTTTTTTGGAATTTCAGCGTCGTCTGCCAAATCGCTATTGCCTCAGGCTGAAAAATTCAGTATTTCTTACCCAAAGAACAATTTTTTAAATCATTGTGGTATTCTGAAGTATAGCAGCCAAAACAGAAAATGATAAATTGTTTAAAATGCAGCTGTAACTCAAAAAATCCCTTTTTAATTAAAATTTGAAGTCAGTAAGTTGTAACATCTAGAACAGTTTTGAGTGGAAGCATCACATATGTTTTATAGTATTTTCAAAGCATAAATAATTCTTGGTGCATCAACTTAATTACAGGTAATAAATGAATGCTACCAAGTTCTTGGCCAAAAAAATAAGTATATTGAGATGAACAGATTTTTTTAGGTGGCAAGGTATTGCTACAAACAGGAACCTTTAGAGTTGCTTTATATTACTTAATATAGAAAGATAGTTATACATTTAAGACTGAAGTAAACATCAGACTGTTATAAATCAGGTTTTCAGAATAGTCTCACATGAAGAATAACCTTGGGAAGCCTTTTCCTGTTTGTGTGAAACTCAGTCTAAGAAACACACTATGTACAGGAGCGCATTAGCAGAGAACTGGGTTTGATGATTCAGGAGGCTTGCTCCTGTCCTCTGTTTCTGTGGCTTAAGTGAATGTGCTCAGCATGCAGATTTGTTTCCATTCTATTCTTTTGGTCACATGAGGATAATTATATAAAGTATATATGTGAAGAAGTACTTTGTAAAGACAATCAGTGCTGGAAGTACTTAAAAACTAACCAAAAAAACCAAACCAACCCAACCAAAGAAAAACCAAAATACCAACCCAAACTTTTTAAAGGCTCTCTTTTGAAAAGTGAGGTAGCAAGTCATGATGAGTCCAGGCAATAGTTTATCTTTCCAAATCATGTATTGCAGGGTTGGAAGTCTTTATTGGAGTTCCTACACTTGCAGGGTGAAGTATAAGGTATAGCAGCTTGTACTTCAAGAGGTGTAACAAAAGTCACTGCTGTAGGGTATTTATTAGTTCTGTGTGCTGTCCTGTGTAATAGCAGGATTAGTTCCATATAGATTATTTTTGATTGAACAGTTCATTTTTGGTTTATTGGTTACTTCTGCCCTTCTCACTATGCAGCTGAAATTGTATACATGGTCATCTTATTTGATTGTCTTCCTGATAGGCTTTAAAGAAAAATGGTCTGTGTTTACCTTCAACTGAGCTTCATTTTAGGTTTCTTGCAGATGAGGAGCCTCTGAGCTTGATATTTTTTTTTTTTCTAAATTTCCTTGCCTGTGTGTGTGGATGAAGATCCTCTGAAGATCCTCTTTCTACCTCCAATATCCTGTCCACCTTCTCTTCTTTCTTCCTGCATTCTTCTCACTGGCACCTCTTCCTTGTGGCCTCAGTCCCCCTGCTCTGCTCTCCCGTGTTCCATTTGTTCCTCGACAGCCTTTGTTGACCCCTGCATCCTGCCTTCTGCTGAGGTGAAGGAAGGGAGAGCTGGGCCTGGTGACTGTACCAGAATGGAAGCGCTGCCTGGAGCAAGGTGGAGTAAACTGAGAAGCACAGAGGAGGTTTTAGACATAGGATAAGATTTTAAAGCTTTTGTGTACTGAATTTAAGAAGAACACTTTGGAGGCAGGTAGTGTTGTGCGCTGTGAAGGTGCAAAGCCTGTCACGGTACCATGGAGTGCTTGGATAGGACAGGGATGCCCCGTGCAAGACAGTGATTGACAAAGGGCTGGAAGTAAGGGCATGCCTCTAAAGCCAGTCTTGCTGCAGGGCCTGCTCATGTCAAAGGCATGTTCTGTCTGCCCTTCAGTGAAGGAAATTTTAATTTTGTTATTCTTCTGATGACTGCTTGATAGTTTTCTGCTGCCTTTTCTACCATAAGCAAGCGAACTTGCCATATGAGATTAATTCTTAAAATGACACCCTGAAAACCATAACCTGTTGTTTGAGAAATTTATTGAAGAAATAGAGAGGCAATGGTTAAAATAATTACTGCAGTATCTGCCAGGTAGATGCCATCCTAGTATATGGAAACTTTCACATTTTTGCCTCTGTTGAATGAAGATAATGTTTTTTATGACTCTTCTAGCCCTTTGCTTTGGAGACAGAAAGTAATATGAGTTACCTCACTGCAGCCTTCTGCAGAAGGCTGAGTTTCTTAGAGCAATCACTGTTACAATTTCACAAAATCGATGAGTAACCAAAATTGCATCAAATAGTACAGGGGCATTTTAAACCACTTATCTAATCCAAAAATTGGATATGGTTTTTAGAAAGCCAGTAATATTCAAGTGCTGTTATCCAATTTGATGTATGCAGATTGGGAAATCTTGTGAGTGATTTTTTTGTGTCATGGGGATGCACTCCATCTCAACAGTCTTCACGTGAAAAGCAATTCAGAGCTGTTTTAAGCGTGTGTTCCTGCACCACCTACAACACTTAATTGTTTTGAATCTTTAAATCAGATAATAAATAGTCCTTGACAAAATACATACCTGTTGAATTGTAGCCACGCATTCACATTGTCTGTTTGAATTGAAATGCCTAATTAGTGTTGTAAATGGTACTCTGTTCTGCAGTACATTTACTAAACAATACAGTTCCTTCTTACAGTTTTTTTAGGTGTCTTTTCTTTTGGCAGTCTTGGAAGCAGTGTCTGATGTCCGAAGGGGGATAAATAGGATAGGTGACTTTAGCCTCAGGAAGCTAGTTTATTCCAGTCACCGTCTACCAGTGAAGAAAATTCCAGCAGTCTGAATCCCTAGAGGTTGGCGAGAGAAATCACCTTTCTGTGATAATGATAGCCTAAGCATCCCTGATGCCTCTCTGGACCAAAGTTAGTCTGTGAATTTGCTCTACATGTTTATATGCTATGATTCAGTTAAATAAACCATTTCCTTAAAAAAACTGAGCCCCTACCCCAAAAAAACCCCAACAAACCAACCAAACAACAGAACAGACAAAGCCCACCAGCATAATCAACTTGGACAAAGAGGGAGATCTTAACATAGCTGCAGTGCAGATCAGTTGATACATACATGTTCCTCCACCCAACGAAATGCATCTACAGGTGCTAAGAGTTGGCTGATGTCATTGCAGGGGTACTGTCTGTCATTTCTGAGGATCATGAAGACCCGGGGAAGTCCCCATTAGCTAGAAAAAAAGCAAATTGTGCACCTCTCTTGAAAAAGGATAAGAAGGACAATCCAGGAAGGCAGTCAACCGCCCTTAATCTCAGTCCTTAGGAAAATTACGGTCTTGGTTCTCTTGGAACTTATTTTTGGGCACGTGAAGGAGAGAAGGTGGTTTGGAATAGCTAGCGTGGATTTACAGGGGTGGTAAATAGTGCTTGGCCAACGTGATTGCCTTTTATAATGAGATGACTAAATCTGTGAATGGGAAGAGAACTGAAAGGGATCACCCACTTTCTCTTTTTTTTATATTTTGACTTTCTCTGCAACACCATCCTTGTACCAGTCTAGGTGGGTGTACTGCTGGATACACAGGAAAACCAACTGGATCATCAGATATAAAGGGTAGTAGCTAAGGGTTCATATTCTACCTGGAGGCTGGTTACAAGGGGCTTTCTTCAGGGTCTGTCTTGCTTAATATCTGTGTCAGAGAGAAGGAGATGGAATACACTATCAGATTTGCAGACAACGCCAAACTGGGGCGTGCAGTCAATGCATTCAAAGATGTTTTCAGAAGAACTTACCCTAGAGGGATGGTCAGATAGGAACCTCTTGAAATTCAAGGACAAATGCTAAGTCCTGCTTCTGGGATAGGCTGACCTCCTGCTATGGTATCAGCACCTTGATGGTGATGAACACTTAAGACCATGCTGGTCTGTATCAGTAAGAGCACAGCCAGGATGTTGGAGGAGGAGATAGTTTTCCTCTGTTTGGCACTTGCTGGACAAAAGGCCTGAGTAACGTGGCCTCAGTTCAGTGCTAACCCTGCTTAGAGGAGGAGGTTGGGCTAGGGGACCTTCTGAGATGCACTCCCACCTGAGTCCTTCAGTGATTAATTTAATTTATATGTAAGGTTCTCAAAAAGTGCCCCGTTTTGTGTTCAGATGATCAGGTTGTTAGTTCATGTGTAATATGGAAGGACTGTTCCAGGAGTTTTGGGTATAAATAAATACATTACAACTTTATCATGATTAATATATTTATTGTATCAGTATGGTAGGGTGTGATATAGATCTCTGCTTTGTGTTTGGTTGGTTTGGTTTGGTTTTTTTAATGATGTTTTTGGTGTCAGTTCCTTTGAATCTTTGGGAAATTGGTTAATATTTGTTCCATAGTTCCTCATCCCCTGGTTGGGGATAGTACATCCTCTTTGTTGTTATTTCTCACCCACGTAATCCTCAGTTTTGGAATCTGCACCTGAGCCCACTCAGTGTAAATCTGTGTCTTTGCAGAGCCAGCAAGTTAATAGTTTCCCAGATCACTTACATTGTGTAGAGATGCTCCCTCTCTTTGGAGGTCCCTACTCTGCACCTGCACTGTAATACAAGTGTACATTGATATATTAATGTCTCTGCTTTTCCTAGCAGATCAGTTCATGCCAGTTAGCTCTACTTGGAACTGCACTGCTTGTTTATTACAAGTGTCAGTCGTACCCCCCATAAATGTTTTCTCATGGAAAGGCTCTTTGTGAAGATGACTATGTGAAGCTGTTGAGCAGTTGCTGATGTTCAAACAGAGGTGACAAGCAGCACGCTCACCTTTGCTAGAGGTCCTCTGTCAGCTTTCTGACTCATTTGCCAGGGGCTGGTCCCTTGAGTCATTCCATAGACAGTAACGCAGAACAAACAGTGCTTGTGTCCTTCACTCAAATGAAAAGGTAAAACTTCAAGTAGTCCCAGAGTCTTTCACCTTTTTGTTACAAGCTTTTAAAAGGACACCAGTAATCTGTGAGATAATGAACTAAAAGAGACTTATTTAATGTGGCTTCTCTCTGGCTTGTTCGTTCTGTACGCTTCGGCGCGTTTTGGACGCAGCGGTTTTCATCGATTGGTGAGCTGCACACATCCCCTCACATGCTGCCTGAGGAGTTTTGGGGTGCAAACACACCCATTAATTAAGGAAACTGAAAAGCAACGCAGATACTCTAGGCACTAAAAAGAAAAGTGAAAACACAAGGGATGTATGTATTTGTTTGGGCTTTGTATCTTAGTGGACAGCAGTGGGGGAGCTTGCCAGTGCATTCAGTTGGGAGGTAGGAGCTGATGCGGTGTCCGCCACGGTTTGCTGTAGAATCCCTTTGTATTGTGTCAAAGCTTGCCATAGCTGACCTTCAACCTCTCCAGGGACTGAACAGAGTTATTTCCCTCCTGTGCCCATGGCATTTGCAGTTTCTTTAAACCTTGCCTATTTCTAAAACTAATTTTGATTCATCTGGGGATAAGACCCACTGTGAAGTAGTAATTTGAATAATTATTGTTGCTTTCAAGGGCTTAGAAACTGTTTTTCCTCAGCTGAATTTAAGTGTCGTGGAAAATTGTGTAGTGTTGCCTGGCACTTTTGTACTCACAGCCTGCACAGATTTATTTCAAGCACTAGTGTTTTTCTAACTTCTGGGGATCGAGACTGTGACATTTTGAGAAGCCTGTAACATAAATAACTTAAAGCTTAGCATTTCCAGTTTGCGTGCTATAAACTAATTAATTGTACAGTGAGTGCTTATATTCCTTAGTCACCATTAGTGTGCTACTCTCAGGGTTTGCTGACAAAAAGCCAGTAGAAAGTGAGCTGTTGCAGTTTTGAAATGGAAGTGTAGATGAGGTTCATGCCATCTCCTAGCTGTTGTAGAGGTCTGTAGATGCTTCTGATTTATCACTGTGGATGCAAGTAAAACTTAGAAGTTTTAAAAACAGTAGTATCACAGGATTGCTGTGAATTCTTTAGGATCTTTTTAAATGACTCTAGTCTGCAGATAGGTTTTGGGGGGGGGTGGGGGGTGTATGCTTTGCTTAACACCACTTCAAAATTATTATTTCCCACTCCAGACAATTTAGAGAGCTGTTACTGCTGTCTTCCTGCACTTTAATTGTTCATTGCCTTGTTTTTGAATTTACGTTGCCAAATTTTGATGGTACAAGTGCTGCCTTAACAGAACTGTTAGTGACTGTTGAAAAAAGCACAATGCAGCACATGCAGTTGTGTTCGCACAAAGCAAAGAATAAACCTCTGTCTGTGAGTGTTCATTGATTTCAATGGGCTTTTCAGTAGCTCTGCATATTACAATTCTTAGCACCTAGAATACATTCATATTCATTACGACAGTGCAGTTCAGCCCCTGCTCCTGGCTTGAATTTTATTTTATGGGTTTTTTTTCCCCATCCTCTCTTCTACCAGAGCATGAAGTAGAATTATTTTTCTAGTATTAGTAATGTGTTTTAGAAGATGTTACAGCTCTTTTCTCTCAACGATTGAAAATATATCAGTGGACTTCTTCTTTCTTGTAAGAAACGTGTTAAATACTAGAAATACTCAAAGCTTTATGGAATCTTTCGTGATGACCCTTGTGGCTGTTGAGACTGTGAGGTGCTGGCCATGCATGGCATGCAATCGTTTGTATGAGCAATTAGTGGAAGAACTAATTGGTATGTAGTAGTGCCATCTTCTAAAAATACGAATACTTGTTGCTTTATTTGAATGTACGGAGGATGGGGGGATTGATTCTTTGGATGCTGGATATCTGTTTGAAATGCTTTTTTGTTTGCTGGTAACTTGGCTTTATTATTTGAGCACTCATTTAAATTCAAATGATTTTTGGTAGTCTGCCCATATTTTGTTGTAGGAAAACGTACTTAACTGTATCTAAGCCTAGAGTTACTGATGTAATAACTGTGCTTTTCACTTAGGCACATAGACATAGTCTGCTTGAAAAATAATATTACAAGAATTTAACAAATAATCCCTGTTTCGTTCAGTCACTGCAAAACTTATAATTGGGTATAACATTCTTTGCCCTTATCTCTAATGTACAGTTAACATCCCTACAAAATCAGGCTCCTCTTCTTACAAGAGTACATTTGATAGTGTGAATTAATTGGATCCTTATGTTTGTTTGAAAGCCTTTGTTTAACATATCTGATATCCCAAGAATGAGAAGTTCAGACAGCTATTCAGTTTGAGCATTTGATTAATGCATTTCATATGTTAATATGTGGCATATTACCTTTGTAGATGAACCGACTAGTCCTAGTATTGACCATGATATTGCACACATTCCTGCTTCTGCTGTTATTTCTGCATCTGCTTCTCAAGCACCAGCTATAGCAACTGTTCCTCCCAGTCCTGCATCTCCAATCCCTTTAATTCGGCGACAGCTTTCACATGATCATGGTGAGCGGTGATTTCACTTTTTTTTTCCTCGTGCAACTTTTTCCTTATACGCTCTGGAGAACAAGAATGAGAATTGTCAGTTCTTGATTGCTTTAAATAAATGGCAAAAAATGTGATTCAGGTTCCTACATACTCAAACATTTGAATTTTGTTTGCAGAATCCATCCGGCCTAGTGTGCTGGATAGCCAGCCTGCCACAAAGACTGAGAGATCAAAGTCATATGATGAAGGACTGGATGACTACAGAGAAGAGGGAAAATCGTGAGTTCATCAAAAATAGCAGAGATCTGTTTTTTAAAGTGTATAAAATCTCATTTTAACATGTGGCTTTTTTTCCTCAACAGATCCATTAAGCATGTATCTAGTTTAAAGGGGATTAAGGTAGGTAAATATATAAGAATTACACATACTACTGTGACAAGCTGTATGAATTATACAGCTCCATTATACAAAGTGATGCGTTAAACACAGATCTGAAGTTTATTGGAATTTCTGTTCATCAAATTGATCATGCTGTATGCATCACAGAAGTAAACATGATCTCTTCTTTTTTTTAGGCTCACCACATGGTCCTTGATTTTCATTCTTCTCAGTGTCTGTAAACAAAGCATATCTATGGCATGCTTTTGTGAAATCTTACTAATGAGAGTCTTAAGACTCCTGCAGTTTCTCAGAGTATTCTTGGGATGTGTAAGGTCATTACTGTTGTATGGAAACTTTAGAAGTTACATTTTCCCAGGAGGATATTCCAAGGGGCATTTTTAAAGTGAGAAACATGGATTGTAGAGAAATGTGTTTAGAAACACATTGTAGGGTTCTTTTTGTGATGTTTTCTCTAGGTCCCAGACAGCCAGAAATCTTCAGAAGACTCTGGTTCCCGAAAAGATTCTTCTTCAGAGGTCTTTGGTGATGCCTCCAAGGAAGGATGGCTCCATTTTCGTCAACTTGTTACAGACAAAGGAAAGGTACCTGTCATGTTTGGTGTGACTTGAAGCCTTCCTCTTTTGTGTTTTTTTAGATACGTTTTTAGGCATATGATGAGCATCAATAAGACTGACAAAATTTTAGACCTGTTAGAACATTGACTTTAGTGAATTACTTGGCTTCTTTTCGAGAGTGATTTCTAAACTGTCTTAACTTTACATTCCAAAGCATCTGTGAAATAAACTCATTTCTAATAACTGAGTAGTAAGATTCATCCCCTTGATAATTGTAGTTTGTGGTCTTTTTTTCCTCTCTGCTGACAATGAAAAAGGCTGTAATTTTCAAGACTGTGGTGGAGTTGAGTTCAAATTAACCCGCTCAAGCATACTTAAGGAAAACTGGGAGTTTAGAATTGCAGTGGTATGTAAATGTGAATCTGACTGGAATTAAGTTTAAAAGGCATTGTTGAGAGTCCACTTAATATTTTTTTATTGTATTTGTATTAATGCCTTTGTGAAATTCTGGTTTCTTAGTGCTGTCATATGTGAACACAAACTTAAGGGGTGATCAGGGAGGGCAGGCTATTGAGCAATTCACGTCTCTAATGGAGAGCAATCAGTGAATCCCACTTCTGTGTAGTCTTTTCTCACAGGTTGTTCTTAAGAATGGTATAGGTAGGTGGTTAGTCTTTCTTTTTAGAACTCCTGGAGGTAGCTTTTGTAATCCAAAAACACTGATTGTAACAAATGAGCAAACTAACATACAGGGTGATGTTTTACAGCGAGTCGGTGGGAGCATTCGGCCATGGAAGCAATTGTATGTTGTTCTTCGAGGTCACTCACTTTATTTGTACAAGGATAAAAAAGAACAAGTGACCCTGTCTGAAGAAGAACAACCTATAAGCATCAATGCCTGTTTGATAGACATCTCATACTGTGAAACCAAGAGGAAAAACGTATTTAGACTCACCACATCAGACTGCGAGTATCTGTTTCAAGCTGAGGACAGAGATAATATGTTAGCATGGATTAAAGCAATACAAGACAACAGCAACTTAAATGATGAGGTAATCGTATAATATATAATGCAAAAGGATAGTTCTTGTCTTTTATTTAAAAATTGATTGTATTTTAACAGATTGATTGTATTTCACAACAGAAGAAACCATTTGCAATTAAATGATAGACTAAAATGTGTAGGGGAATGTACAAGGAAATGAAGTGAAAGGCAAGGTAACTGAGTAAATAAATTTTTTAAGTCTGACATAATCAGAGAACAGACTTCTGTAATAAATGAATTAAAGCTGTTGCTGATTTCACTAAAGATACACTTAATATAAAACTGGTCTGTCAAAAATCCCTGATATTTTTAAAACATAACTGCAGCGTTAGAACCAGCGTGTTCTGACTTCAGACTTGCCTTGCAAAGTGATGTGTGCAGTGGTACAGTGTGATGAGTTCCTCAGTAGTTAAAAAGTGAAACTTTGAGGGATGCCTGTTTCTCTGATGGAATATTGATGTGCTAATGCTGATTACAGAAGGCAAACATACTAGTGTACACATCAGTGTCTATCTCAGCATTGTCCTCGGTGTGTTTTCATTTCAGTGTACTGAAATACTAATTTTTCAGATGTCATCTGTTGACTGGAAGAGTTGATGGTATTCTGAAAGTAAAAAAAAAATACTTATTCTGTTTTATAAGACTGTAAAGTAGATCTCAATTCATTTTGTAGGATACTGGTGTCACTAGTAGAGATCTAATTAGTCGAAGGATTAAAGAATACAGTACAATGATGAGGTAGGTGGATTATATGCTGTCTGTAGTTTTTCTAGAGTCCTTATCTAACTTCTTTTTACCCAAGTAATACATCTTGTTTCAGTTCTTCAAGCAGCAAAACAGAGCCATCACCCAAAACACCTCGCCAGAGTCTGAGTATCAGGCAGACTTTGCTTGGAACTAAAGCAGAACAGCGGACCCTGAGTCCCCATTCTCCTAAGGACGAGTCTGAGAGGAAGCTTCTCACTAAAGGTCTGTATGTTTTGTGTATGTCTTTAGTTCCTTATAGCCTCAGTGTGAGGCCATTGAGGTGCCCTTCTCAGGTTTTTCAAAGTCATGAATATACACATACAAACCAAGAATTTAAACAGATTTTCTGAGGCTGCAGCTATAGTCACTCATTCTTGCAACTACTTCATTTAGATGTCATCTTAGATGTATTTCAGGTTTTCTCAGATTCCTGAAGCCTTTTATACCAGTCCTATCTTGAGAAAGTTTTAGGGTTTTTTTCTTACAGCTGTCTGTAGTGTTACAGAAGTAAAAAACAGCTGTTAAACTTATGACCAAAATTTTGCCAAGCTTTGGAAATAATTTTGCGTGTAATTCATACTTTTGCCTCCAGCTGACTTGGAATTCACAAGGTAAATTCATATTTTAAATACGTTGTTAAGAAAACAAAGTTTTCCACTGAAGCGTTTTAAAAGTAGAGAAGAACACACATTTTTGTCTTAATCTTTAAAATACAGGAGTGTAACTATATTGTTTTTTCCAGAATAAAATTAATGCCTACTGAGTTCTAAAAAAAAAAAACCTCTGAGCTGGCAGTGCAAACTGAAATCAGTAATCAACTCCATCAGATAATGTCACGTGCTACTTTTTTTTCTTCTTTCCAAAAACTGTGTAAATCTAATGTATTTCTGATCAGACTGTTCTTGTAAGGATGTTACATACAAATTCAGGCAGCTCTCTGAGCAATCACTTTTGATCAGCCTCTTTTTGAACAATTCAGTCTCGAGTTTAAGCTGTGAGTGAACTCTGTTTTACGTTGCAAACACGTCTGCTATCCTACGGATTATGTAACTACATTGCAGATGATAAATGTCAAATCTGCTGAAAGAATACTTCCAGAAATACTTGAATGAGGAGGAAGTACTGTTGTATTAGGTGACTTGTAGTACAGGAAAAATGGAAATTCTAATTTGCTACATGATTTGTATAGGAGAGTTAAATGGAACATCAGCACTTTTAATCTGATTTTTGGATAGATAATACTTTTCAGTGTTTGAGTCCTACTTGGAATGATTTTGGAGTGACTAAAATCTGGTTATTTTTGAAAGAGTGAGTAGGTCTGCACAAGAGTGAGCATGGCTGTATAGTTCCATAGGTATTTTATACAGCACTGTGATTCAGTAGAGACAGTCTTGCTTTACTAAATGCAGATTTTTTTTTTTTTTCATGTAATTTATGTACCTTTAGTCTTAGAATGATGTAATTCCACAGTACCATCCAGCTACTTGCTTTTCTAAACCTGGGATGTGAGTTTACTCAAATGTATCTTTCGAATCACAGAAGATTAAAAGAAGCAATGTGTAATACAGACTAATGTTTAGTCAGTTGTTGCAGGAAGTCGGGACAATAAGAGGTAAAAATGTAGCAGTTGTCCCTTGATCTTCGCAGAACTTTTATCTGTATTTACAGTAGTTATTGTGACTTAAATGTTCTTATTTTTCTTGTTTCTGTGTTTGCACTATGCTAACAACAAATAGATGAGACAAGCCCACCAAAAGACAAGGGAACATGGAGAAAAGGCATTCCAAGCATTATGAGGAAGACATTTGAAAAGAAGCCATCTGCTGTAGGAACATTTGGTGTTAGACTAGATGACTGCCCCCCAGCTCATACCAACAAAGTACGGAAGGACGATTTTTCTTTCCATTGGGATTTTAAAATATATTTTACATGCATTACTTCAAAATGTGTATATATAACTTCTCTTTTTCTTCAGTATATTCCCCTGATAGTTGATATATGCTGCAAACTGGTTGAAGAAAGGGGCCTTGAGTACACAGGTATTTACAGAGTTCCTGGAAATAACGCTGCCATCTCAAGTATGCAAGAAGAGCTGAACAAAGGAATGACTGACATTGATGTTCATGATGATGTAAGTCTTTGATCACACTATTTCCATGTTGAACTCCCCACAATTTCCGGTTGTGTTGTGATTATAGAAATATAAAGCATGTCTGCCCTTTTCTTCTAAATGCATAGAAATGGCGAGACTTGAACGTGATAAGCAGTTTGCTGAAATCCTTCTTCAGAAAGCTCCCAGAACCCCTTTTTACAAATGGTAAGTTGTTGATGTTTGTCTTTAGGAATTTAATGTCTTAAAACTTTCAGATGACTTGAGAGAAAAATCTAGTGGAATCATCCAAAATTTGTAATAAAGCTCTCTTTCTTCTTTAAAGAGCAGGGTGTCGTGGTGAGCACAGAGTTTAGGAATAAGAGCTATAAATAGAATTTCTCTGATGGTGAAGGAATTAGAAATTTGCAAAAAACCTGTGTAATATTTGCAATTTTACTGTTGGAAAATGTTATGAAAGCTGTTTCCCCCTCCCACCATCTTACTACATTATATACAATATAATGGGCTAACTTAGGACTTCTGAAGGTTATTCACATATATACGTGTTACCTGTGTATGTGGGGGTGGAGATATGGTGGTTTATAGACAGAAATATATATAAACTCCTATGCAATTAACATCTGCTTTTTTGAACAGACAAATATGCAGATTTTATAGATGCCAATAGAAAAGAAGATCCTGTTGAGCGTCTGAAAACACTGAAGAGACTGGTAAGCTGAAATCAGGTGTGTTGTAGGTGCACTACAAAATTAGCATTAAATGTTTAATGTTCTGAATAGTGATTGTTTGTTTCAGATTCATGATTTACCTGAACATCATTATGAGACTCTCAAGTTTCTTTCTGCACACCTGAAGACAGTAGCAGAGAACTCAGAAAAGAATAAGGTATCAGAAACAAAAGCATAGTGAATTTTGGTTTGTTTCATTCAAGTAGAGTTTCTGTGCAGGATTATTTCTATTAAGGTGATCGTTTATTACTTTAGATAAAGTTAAGACCTTTGCTATGTTGAGAAGATGTTTAGATTAGACTAAGGACTCCTGAAAAATACGCGCCTATTTAATGTAAAGTAAGTTTATTCAAACTGGTATTAATTCTTGTGGGGAAAAAACTGCCTACATCTTAAATTTATCACAAGTCTGTAAATTTCCTATAATCCCATCTGAAAACCAGTAAGAGTGTAGGGCACCAGTCGATGTCTGTGGCCTGAATGAACCTGTTGATAGAGGCTGTCATACCAGCTTTCTGTGAAGCCTGACTTCCTGGACACTTGGACTCACTGTATTTACTTGAATGTTTGATGACCCTATAGATGCTGGTTTGACTGGAATTAAAAAGGAAAATTCAAGATGTAAATGGTGATAGTTATCACTACAGGCCTCCACTAAGAACAGTGTTTTGTCATTTCCATGGAGAACTGGAGAAGAGTTAGTTTGCATTCAGTTTTTCTGTGCATGCTGTAATCCTACAGTAAATACAAGTAATAGTATCCCCTTTTTTTAGCTCTCAGGGAGAGACAGCTGAGTGCAAAGCTGTGCACAGTATGGATGTGCTTATGGATGCTTTCCTCAGGGCACGTAGCATGGTGGCTTGTTACTTGGCTACCAGTGTGCAGGGTACAGGAAAAAAAAAGTCATTCATGCTATATAAAGGAACCTATGGCCACTCCTAAACCATTTAAAAGATCAAAAAATGCCTCAGTTCAAATGAATATGTCAGGTTCCAACATCAGTTCTACATAGTTAAATATGGAAGAAAAATGTGTGTGTATATGAAAAAATATTTCAGAAATTATAACCTTTAGTGGAATTGTAGCTGACATGATCAGGAAATTACAGTAAATGTCATTTTTAGGTGCAATGCCTAAACCAAATCTTTAATTATTATAGTTTTTGCGTGCTACGTAAATGCTGTTTAAATAATGTTAATATTATAGACGATATAAAGGTAGATGAGTGAGGTGATACTATAATTTTATGACTTGCAAAAGGCCACAATTCAAGTTAAAGTGATCACTAGAGGCTTGTGTCATGTCTGCAACTTCCTTCTGGTAAGCACAAGGACCTTGCCTCCTATGTATTATTGGTCTATTCTGTGTCACAACAGTAAACGCTAAGAGAAGTAAGCAGAAATGGAAGGTAAGTATTCTGTTGCTCCTTTCTTGGAATCATTTTTCAGATATGTAACATTAAAAGTAAATTAAGTGGATGATTAATGTCGTGATGTGATCACATAACTCTGAGTCTGTCTCATGAATAGATGTGTTGGGTCTGTGATGTTGGCTGCTGCTGCCTCCTCCAGAGTAGATGCAAGTTGAATGAACTCTTTGTCAGTAAACATAATACAGTATTTGATTACCAGCTTAATTTTTTCATGTGTCATGTAAATATTTTCAGGAAAAAAAACAGGGAACTGCCATTGCCAAAAAAAAAAAAACCAAACAGCAATGGCAACAAAAAAAAACCCCTTAAAACTCAGTGTTTCTAAACAAAACATATAGTCTTTAAGGGAAGGAAATAAAAAACCAATTATCCCCCTGAAAGTGTAAAGAACATATCTGGGTTCTTGATTTTTCTGTGCTTGTGGAGCTAATTATTTGCAATGGGTTAAGGAAGGTTGAATTGTGAAATGTAGAAATGTTGTGTGCTTTTATTGCAGCTGCGTCCGGGAGAGTTTCAGTGTAGTGTAACATCTTACTATGTTTTGGCTTTCTTTAAAAACAATTTCTTTGTCCTTATTTAAAATGGTTCTCAGATCTATTAGTAGTGTTATATTAAGGTTCTTATCCCATATTACTGTATTTTCTCATTATAAATGTATGATGTGGAAATATTTAATTTCTTAGATGGAACCAAGAAACCTGGCAATAGTATTTGGTCCAACACTCGTGAGGACATCTGATGATAACATGACACACATGGTTACGCACATGCCAGATCAATATAAAATTGTAGAAACACTCATCCAAAAAGTAAGTGGATGCATTTCGTTATTTAAAACAAAATAAGATTGTACACATATCGACCGGCTTTACTCTCACTGGGCCAGTTTGGGTCTGGTATTTATCCTTCAAACTCCAGGACAGCACTTTTAGTAATGTCCGTGTTTTTTTGTTCCACATTTGGTTTTGTGTTTCCTGTGGGGTTTTCACCTTTTTTATTTTAAATTGTAGCATGACTGGTTTTTCACAGAAGATGATGCTGAAGAACCTCTTGTAAGTATTGTGTCATAAATATTTCTGTTGTAATTATCTTAGTTTAGAATCTGCTTCTGCTGCCTCTAGAATGTCTCTGTATTTCTTAGTACATCACTGTATGGTTTGCTCTTCAGAAGCACCTTTTTAGCTCCCCAGTCCTTGAAGTAATGATTTTTTTTGTTATTTTTTTTTTTAAAAAGCAAGCCATGCATTTGTTTTAAAAGCATAAAGCAAAATGGGAAAATAAGAACACGCGAGAAAAGCGTGTCCACAGGTGAATAATACAGTTTTCTAAATGCTGTTGAATCATAATGAACTATTTGTGAAACGATGATGAAGAGATCTTTGTTTATTAACTATAGACAGCAGTGCAGGAGGAAAACACAGTAGAATCTCAGCCAGTGCCAAACATAGATCATTTACTCACCAACATTGGAAGAACGGGAGTATCTCCTGGAGACGTTTCAGGTAACTCTTGCCTGGACAGTGTTGATTCATAGGCTAGAATAACCTACTCTGTTAACTCACTGTAACTCTCTCTTCCTATTTTCTTTTACTAATAAACTGTTTTTCTCTTTTCCAAAAGATCATTAACACTTCTTAAAGACTTGAATTGTTGGTAATCATGCATGATATAATTTGGAAAACTTTGTTGTCTAACAGGAATATAATCATTAAAAGATAAGGCTTGCACATACTATTTTATTTATTCACAGTAACCCATGCAATCATCATCGTGAGGTGAAACAGATATGCTGCTGTAAAGGGGTTTGTTGTGATGGCAGAAAGACTGATCTTCAGTGGTGTTCTAATATTGCTCCTTCCCAGGGTTAGGAATACTAAAAATTGAGTTATGTTTTCTTGTCGAGTGATGGACACTTTAAGTATGTTGCAGTATGTCTGTACTAAAGCTGATTTCCTTCTGTTTATAAATGCCAACCTCTTTTGTGGCTAAGGACAAGCATTGCAGGCTCTTTTTTGGTGACTTTTCCCCCTCCTCCCTTCACTATACTATTGCACTAACCCAGCATGTTGTACCCCACAAATGTTATCCCTTCGTCTCTAGCTTTTGTTTCAGTTTTCAAAGGGTTGTTCAGCACTTACTGAAACAGTCACTTTATACTGACGTTGAAACAGGCGAAGTGGGAGGAGTCTATCACACGGTGATGTCATTAGTGGATTCTGTGATGTCACTGATGGACAGCTGGAACTGTAGGAAGAAGGAGGACTGTTGCCCACACTGTAGCTGCCTTGTCTGCAGAAACCCCCGTTTCTTGTAAATGGAAAAAAAACCACAACAGTTGATCTGTGCTGTAAATTTTCTTTTAAGAGTATTTTAAACAGATCAATGCTACTTTTTAAAAGTTTTTCTGCTGTTTCTTGTTATCTCTGAAGCAGACCCTGAGGAGAAATAGCATGGTATGGTCTACCAGTCTTTCTAGTCATAAAGCATTAGCCATGTGTCAAAAAGGGGTGTGGCAGGGGGCTCAGCTCTTTCTTCCTGGGGAGAAAGTCCCTAAAGCTGGTTCATATTTTTTAGTCACTGTGCTAGCCCCTTCCTACCCCCTTTATAATTGTACAATCTTGGGTTTTGCGAGACAGTGAAACTATGGTGTCCATTTCTCATTTCATAATAGCGCTTGTTACAGAAAAGTACAAAACTGGTAGCTGCTGAAAGCTAGCTAATTTAAAATTAAAATTTTACTTGTGCATAGTCAGAGGTGGAGAGAGATGTATAATTGGGGTTTTACACGCAAAATACGACTTAATTCCTTTAAAAACTCCCCAAAAGAGCATGACTACATGAACCGTGATTTGTACCTAGGGCAGCCAACAGCACTAAGACGTTCAATTTTGCTTTGTATCTCCTGAATCTCAGGAGAGTACGCAGTAGGCTCCTGAAAAGGTCTCTCAGCTGCGGTTTTGCAGGGGCTGTCTACTTAAAACATCGAATAAACATTAGTATTTTCTGTTTTTTATTTAGAAGAACAGGGCTCCTTTGCCATTCCTATCATTGAGCTGGTTCTGCCTACAATTCACAGCATCCTTTCATGGCGGTGGCTTTCTGTGGTGCAGCTTGCATCTTTGTGAGCTCTGAATATTCACTCTGTTCTGGTTTTTATTTGCTTCACATTTTGTTCTGTGCTTGTCTTTTTCCATAAGTCCAGCATTGTCTGTAGCAACAACAAAAAAATTGCATAGAACTGAGCAGAATTTTTCTTTTCCAATTTTTCCACAGATTCAGCTACTAGTGACTCAGCAAAATCTAAGGTAAATCCTTTTGTGAAATGATGTAGTTACAAGCTTCTGAAATCTGTTAGGTATTTGTTTGCTTTATTAAATCGCTTATATGCAGACGGAGTACCAGAGCTTATGTAGAATTTTCTGAGTAAGTGGTAATACTGTTTTCTCATCAAATAATTCTAAAGAGTTACACTGGCAAAGTATCACTTGTTTGCAGTTAGCTGCATCTGCCAGAGCAGTCAGCTGCACACGTGAACAGCTTTGTTACACACTGACAGTTGTGAGCAGAAGGTAAGAGCTCCTCCTCTTACAGGCAGCCAAAGGGGGTGGTTAAAGGTCACCGTGCCAAATCTCTGTACCTGGGAGGACAGCCTGGTACATGGGGGGAATGAGGCTGGAACGTGGGCCATAGTTTGGTCCTCGGTTCAGCGACAGGGTTCTCACCTGACCTGCAGACAGATTTCTGAGCCTTCTTAGGCTGTTGTTCAGTAGTTGCCAACAGTGGATGTCTGTAGCAGTGCATGATACGACAGCACGCAGCTGACTGAGCTGTCCCCCTTCGAGCTGAGAACAGGACTCGGTGTATCCCATCTGGCCCATTGCCTTGTCAGGATGCTAGATGGAATTGTTTTTTTTCAGCCACTGCCTTGGAAAAGCCCAACTTGCAGGACACCCTGGTGTCACGCTGCCTGCGCTGTTTGCAGGTTGCATCTCACTGACCACCACCTGCAAGCAGCACAGAGCAACGGCACCAGTCAGACCACAGTCACAGGCCTCTGAGCAGCAGTGTGGGTGCAGGAGCCTGCTCACTGCTCAGCCAACCCTGCCTCCAGCCAGGCACTTCCCAAGTGAAGATCCAGCTGGCTGCATTGCTTGATATGCTTCTTGGTGAGAAGGACGTGCACTTGTTCCCAACTCATAGAGAAAAAAAAATGTGCAGAGCTCTCCTGCACATTATGGGGGCAGCATCAAATTCAAGGGTGGCATTTTCAATAGTGAGAATTGCTGTGGTCCCCTTGTAGGCCTCAGCACCCAGTGGTCCATTGCCAGGCATTTTTGGATTGGCACTTCTCTCCCTGCACAGTGATTCTGAGGTGTCATGTCTGCATCAAGAGCATGGGATATTCTCTTGTTTTGGAGCAGGAGGTTCTGGATAACAATGAGTATTTTTATACTGTTGGTTGAGTAGAAATTTCTTCCAACTTACTACTCTGTCCTCGTTCATGTAAACAAATGGGTTCACCTTCCCTGTGGCTGTCATGGTCGATACAGACACTGTATGGCTGTTTGACCTTGGCTTCTGAAGTCATATAGTGGCAGTTTTCACTACTGCCAGCACCTCTTTCATTTCTGAGGAGACAGTGAATAGGAATGCAATTTGCACCAAGAAAAAGTTGTTTGAGCAAAACCATTAAACAGAGAGTATCTCTTCAGTGCTTTGCTGTGTAGGGGCAGTGCATTTCTGCTGCAGTAGTAGGCATCCTGAGACAGTCCCCGTCACATGGGGGATGTGATTCTATGTTTATGGAGCACAGAAGTACGTTGTTGGACGAGAGCCGAGTAGTTAGTTACTGTGCATTAGCTTTCCCTTTGTCTTTAAGCTTACTCTCTTAACTAGGTAGCTGGAGGGTCCTTTTGGTGACAATGTCCTGGCTTTTTTGTTAAAACTGCTACCGTGAGGATAGCTCTTCCCCCGCCTCTTCCTCTCCATCCCTGCAGTGATGTGTTGTGACAAGCAATTGAGATTTTAAAGACTTCTAGCATAGCCTATCACTGCTAGTATGAGTCTTTCTTCTGTCAGGTCAGAGAGAGAGGTTACATATCTAAATGTGGGCTTGGGTACATATCACTGACAGCTAAGCTGCCCTTGTTGAGCCCTAGACAGATGTCAGATTTCAGTCCCACTATGTGAAAAGCCTCTGATGTGAGGAACTGCCCTTTTCAGTAGATACCATTGCTCTGTTCTTTTCTAAAGTGTCTGCAGTGTGCAAACCACGCTGGTCAACAGTCAAAGACAGGGTGGCACCTGCCCTGAACCTCCCACTCCTTTGAAAGGTGGCAGTGGAGCAGTAAGTAAAACAGGTGTGACACAGCTTTGAAGCAGCCAGGTGGTAATGTTGTCAGTGTAGTGAAAATAGTTTTTAATTAATCTTATAAAATGCAATAATTAGGTTCGTCTCCTTACTGCTTCTGTGCAATTTTAAAAGCAGCTTCCTGAAAAATCAGGAAGAAGTTGCTTTCTGTTAATTTTCTGTACTTGTGAGTAGACTAGAGTTTTCTGTAGTTTCCATTTTATTTGAAGTAATGAATTGATACAATTTAAAAACTCAGCCTGAAAGGTGAAAGATCAGCTGAAAAAATAGTTTGAGAAATTAAATCTTTTTACATAAGTAAGACCTTGAAAGGAGGGATTGAAACCACACTCCTGGGACCTCATCTGTAAAGCATTTCCCATTGCAAACCACTCTTGAAAAGGTCTTGCTGTAATGGAGCCTGCTTTATTAATCAGTCAAAAACTAAATAGCTGTATAGGCAAGCTAGTCTTTGTTAAATTGAAGAGATTCAGATAAAAAGTGGAATTCTCAGAATGAAAATTTACTTTTTGGGCAATGTCATGTAGACTGCAGAAAGAGCATGGAAATATTTCCTGAATACAGACAGGCTTTCTGCAGTGACGCTCAGGATGTGTTTGTAAAAAGTGTCAGGCTAACGAACGTTTCTTCGGGATCTCTAATCATGCCCCCTCCCTTTTCTTAACAGGGTTCTTGGGGTTCTGGAAAAGATCAGTATAGCAAGGAACTGCTTGTGTCCTCCATTTTTGCAGCAGCTAGTCGCAAGCGGAAAAAAACAAAAGAGAAACCACAACCAAGCAGCTCAGAAGATGAGTTGGATAATGTGTTTTTGAAGAAGGAGCTTGCGGAACAATCTCGTGGTGACACAACAAAAGAGGACATAGCTAAAGGGGAGTACGAAAGAGAGAGAGACATAGGGAGAAAACAGAGGGTGTTTGTCCTGAAGGAAAAAGAGAACAGCAGTAAAAAAGATGCGAATGTTGTAAAGGATGAAAAGAAGTCATTAAAGAAAGAAAATATCCTGTCAGAGGAACCTTCATTGCCTTACCATGCAAAATGTACGAAATCACCGAATCTCGGCTATCTGCAAACCACGCAGAAGAATAACCCAAAAATGCCTATTTCACAATCTTCTTCCCAGGTTGAGGAGACCGTGTCCGACTCTGGCACTATGCTGAGCACTTCCTCCCAGGCCTCCCAGCACAGATACTCATGCAAAAAAGTAACCAGCCCTGAAATTAAACACAATGAGTTTTTAGCAGCTGATGTCAGTTCCATCACCTCAGATTACTCCACTACTTCATCCACTATGTATCTGACTGGTTTAGATGCCAGCATGCTGAGCCCTGAGGTGCAGTCGGTGACAGAAAGCAAGGGAGAAGATGCTGATGATGAACGAAGCGAACTGATCAGTGAAGGGCGTCCTATGGAGACGGACAGTGAAAGTGACTTTCCCGTCTTTGCCACCAGTGCCACCGCTGACAGGCTGGCCAAGGGGAAAGGTTCGGAAGCGGGAACGACCAGTCGGAGGAACTCTGAAGAAAGCGAAGTAAGTTGTACTGAGGGAAGTTCAACACCAAAGTTAGAGAGTCGCAGACTTTTTAGCTCGCACAAACTTATCGAATGTGATACGCTGTCTAGGAGAAAGTCCGCACGGCACAAAACGGACAGTGAGGGTTCAGGGGATGCCAAGAGCGAGAAGGACTTGCCTACTGTCACCAGAATGTTTGACATCATGAAAAAAGGAAGATCGACAAGCAGTTTAGCTACGTCGGCCAGAAGCGAGGCTGAGAAACAAGAACCTACCTGGAGACTTAAAATTACAGATAGGTTAAAGCTGCGACTCAAATCATCTGCAGATGACATGTTTGGAGTTGGGAATCAAAAGGCTAACTCTGCAGAGACGGCAAAGAAAAAAAATATCAGGCGAAGGCACACGCTTGGAGGACAGAGGGATTTTGGTGAAATAAGTGTCCTGAATGCTTGGAAAGCTCAAGAGCCAAGTCAAAGCAGAGAGAGAGAATCTGAGCTTTCAGCTGTGAACCGGTTGAAGCCAAAATGTCCGGCGCAGGACCTCTCGATCTCAGACTGGCTCGCACGAGAACGTTTACGCACTAGCACAACTGACCTTAATACGGGTGAAACTGGAAAGCCCAGACTTGAGAACACTAGCTTAGCAGATGTATCAAAGATAGATCTGCCTTTATCTGCAGAGATGCAGGCAGATGAAGGCAGCTCTTCCAGCAGCTTGACTTCAATTAATAGAACACCACCTTCGGGACCATTGCAGCCACCAGACCAGGTAAATGGTGAAAATTACCAGAACATGAACAAAAACAACTTCAGCCCAGCAGTTGATGCCCATCCTCATAAACTGTCTGGGACCCAAGTGGTTAGATCTCGATTCTACCAGTATCTTTGAAATGGGGAGATATGTCCACTACAGCAATTCATTAACTTACTGTTACACTTCCCAGTAACTGTGTGTATGTGTGTGTGTACATATATGTATATTTTTTTTTTTTCCTGTACTGTTGTTGTTATGCAGCCTTCATTTGGGCTGGTTTCATCAATATGCTCTGTGGAACGTCTTCACAGTGCATTGCCACAGCCAGAAGAACACTAAAATTAAAGTATATATATATTTTAAGAGAAAATATATTTGATGGCTGCATACAAATGTTGAACAAAGCATCTGATGCAACATGCTGTGTAGTGTATACATGGTTTTCTGACTTGAGAGTTGGCCTGGCATTAGTATGCAGAAAAATTGTTCTTTTGGTTTAGTCACTAACAAGTGCCTCATCATAAAGTCATTGGGTTTGTTAGGGTGCCATATTGTTAAATTAGAAAATCTTATTGCAAGCAAATGAATGCATTTTACTGTTAACGAGTTTCATTACATTTTACAAATGTTAACACAGGTGGCTACAGAGCTTCCATTCCTTAGGCATTCCAGTAAATATTGGAGTTTTATATTTCCAATTTTAATACAGATTTTGAGTTTTATGTGACTTGAATTTTTAATCTTTCTGTAAAATAAGTAACTTAAATGTACATATTACATGTGTATCTTTTCTTCAGATACGAGATTTGATATAAATGTTGTAACATAGGCGTGTAGATAGTGGATACTGGATGGAACTGGTTTCTTTTATTGAGAATATAATTCTGCATGAAGACCTAATGAATCCAAACCTGTATCATGCCTGTGTGCATACCCACTTAAACACTGGAAATAAAATTGTTTTGGTGACCCTTTGCGTTACGCGAATTCATTCTAATGAACAGCTGTAAAACGGCCCCATCGGGAGCTGTCCTCAGGCTCACAACACCTGCAGATGCTTCTGGACAAAGGGCTCTTCTCTCTGACATCTCTTGTCTGTGGGATGAGCCCGCAGAGGTTAATGTGGGGGGGGGGGGTCCACTTGGTTAAATATTTTCATCTTGATACGTAATCTGGCTCTAAGGTATGAGCAAGTCAGTTTGTGTTTAATATGCTTGCTTTCTAGCAGTGATAAAAGTGTGTCCACAGTTGTCCCAAAGTCGTAAGGAGCAAATACCAGCATCTGCCAGGCAAAACAGCACTGTACTGGGGTCTTGGACTTCTTACAGTTTTAACTGTGAAGATGAGTTTCTACCCTAAAACCCCTTCTGTGTGTGAACGCTTTACCAGGTTTTTTTTTCTTCTATTTTCTTGCGTACTTACTTGGAAACCAAGCAGCTGTTGGTCACTTGGGCTGTTCCTGTGTCTTACACTGTTACTTGCTGGGCAGAGGACCAAACCTGTATTGATGATAAATAAGCCATGAACATCCCGAGCATAGAAAAATTTACTCTTCTGCATCTGTCCTGCTACTGAAGAGAAGGAATGACAGCAGTGAGCATGTGTAGGCTGGTGTGGTTGTAAGCAGACAGTTTCTTTCTGAAGCAGCCATAACAGTCCCATGCTTTGATCTGCTGTGGTTTTGATCTTTTTGAGAAATCTTTATGAAAATTGACTCTGAAGAAAAGCATCAGCTACGGCAGTTGAGATCTGTGAAAGGTGTAACCCAGTAATTGTGTGCATCTAGTGCCAATTCACAGAAAAACTGATCGTGTTCCTGCGGTCTCCTCGCAAACTAGAATGGCTTTTCAGAGCAAACAGAAAGCTGGTGCCCTAGCTTCCTGCGTGCAGTGCGAGGAAGAGTGGCTATGTTATTGGTAACACAGTTACTGGTGACAAGTCTTGTTTTGGTCCCAATAGTATAAAGTACATTTGAACAAGAGATTTCAAAATAAGGGGTTGTGATGCCTCTGTAGGGGGGCTATTCATCAGCCAATACCCATCATCATTTACTGGAGACCTATTTTGTCCCATCTTTAGCCTCAGAATCATAGAATTGTCAGGGTTGGAAGGGACCTTAAAGATTATCTGGTTCCAACCCCCTGCCATGGGCAGGGACACCTCCCACTAGAGCAGGTTGCTCACAGCCCCAGCCAGCTTGGCCTTAAAAACTTCTGGGACAGGGCTTCCACCACCTCTCTGGGCAACCTGTGCCAGTGTCTCACCACCCTCATGGGGAAGAAATTCTTCCTAACATCTAACCTGAACTTACCCACCTCTAGTTTTGACCCGTGTGTACTGAGCATGCACAGTCAGCCGCAGGCGTTCCCGAGGTGAAGCAGCGTGCGTATGGAGGTACGTATGGGGTCCTGGGGCCGCGCTCTTACTCTGATTTGACAGATGTTTTGATGGAGCAAGTTCATTTTGTTATGCTTATAGATAACTAATGATTTCAACTCCCAAGTCTTAGATGTTTGGCTGCCAACTCTGACACTTGAGAACATAGAACTTCCATTGTATTGACTGGAATGGAACACAAGATCTTTTGAAAAATTAGGAACTTTAAAAAAATCGACCAACAAGGAGATGTGTTGGCTGAGAATGCTACAGGAACAAAGAAGGGCCTTGGCACCCTGGTACCATCTGCTGCTGCACTGGCCGCCTGGAAGCTGCAGAGCAGTTGCAGAAGGAGCTTGGACAGAAACTGGGGTTATTTGTGGGAGCATAAGAAAAGAATTAAAAGGATTACAGAGTTTGGACCACCACTGCTGTGCCCCTTGCATGTAAAGCAGGTCTGGGAGGAGAGAACCTGGCAGGCAGAGTGGGAGGGAGGGTGGTGCCAGGGAAGCCCTGTAATTTGAAGGGGAGGTGAAGGGAGTAACCTGTCAGGGACAGGAGATCACTGAGCTCCACCTGAGGAAAACAGCATGTGGCAGTGTCTCTGAGGATGGGGAAACACCTGATGTTTTTTCTGTTCTTTGGAGACACTCACAATTTGGATCCACCTTTAAATTCCAGCCAGTGTGTCAGATGACAGACAATTCAGGAGCCATTTCTATTCCCTGATCTTAAACAGCAGCTACTTCTAGACCCTTACTGGTCATGCTTGGTTTTTTGGTCTTTGAATGTTTTTGTTTTTTCCCCAGGGTGAGTGTCTGACACAGGAAGGGAAATAAATGCATGCAGTGGCTGCCCTGAGGTGAATTCTCTCAGTGCCAGTGTTTCCTCTGGAAGCTGGATTCAGCACTATGGCAGGTCCGTGGGGTTGCAGAGCATCTGATGTAGGCAGGGACCTCTGGGATCACCACATCCTGCTCAGGCGGGTGCGGCCAAAGCAGGTTGCTCAGGGCTGGAGCTGGTTGGGATCTGAGTGTCTTCGAGGATGGAGGCTCCACAGCCTCCCTGGGCAACCTGTGCCTGTTTTTTATCACACACAGAGTAAAAAGAGATTAACATTTCTGTTCGTGCCCATTTCTTGTTTGTATGCTTAGAAGGATTCACGCTGGCTTGGAAAATACTTTTTGGCCTGAGGACTGCTTGGAGCTGTGTAGCTGCAAAGTCCTTGGGGACAGGTCTAAGCAGAGATCTTCCAGGGAAATAGTGGAAGGATGAACTCTGTTGGTAGTAATAGTGTTTGGATTTTAAAAATGGTTCAAGCAGCAGTTCCTGTTTCAGTGGTGCTCAGTGGTTTAGTTTGAAATCCCTTTTCTGGGAGCTGGTAGCTGGTAGACTGCTTTTTAGGACTCTAAAGGGCTTGTTACAGCCCCCATCGCTGTCACTCACAGCCCTGCTGATGGGGAGTTCACACATGGCCACAGGCCGGATGGTTTGACTTCTTTCATGCTGCTGCAGAACTAAGGAAAGTCCTTTGCTGAGCTGCACATAAGGGGCTCTTGAGGAGAACCTCTCTCCACTTTGTCCAGGCAGAATGAAAGAGTTTGCAATGTGTCCTCATCTGCTACAAAAAGCTGTGTTCTTGTTCTCAAGCCAGGTCATTACACTGTCCTCGTTTAGATAATAACCAAGCAATGAATTGTGGCAGCCTGTGGAAGGAAGGGTATAGGCTGATGTATGGTGGGAAGGGGGAATGACTTAAAACAGACCCACTATTGTTGAAGTGGTGCACGTACCTGTGGCACAAGCCCCTAAAACTCTGCCTTAATCATGTTACCAAACTCATGAGTTTACCAACATGCAGGAAGAGCTGCCTCTTCCCGGGGGACAAGAAGGATTTTGGCCCTGTACATTCCTAGGGAGAAATGTCCTACACATCCCTCCTCTTCCCCAGCTCGATGCATCCTCTTCTGCTCTGCCTTCTCACTCCTGGGGCGTGCCCAGTGCAGGGGCTGGGTGCTGTCTGCCTTGCTTTCACTGCAGCCCCCATAGGCAGCCAGCTGGCAGACGGGGACAACGCTTACTCTGCTGGCTGCTCCTGGGCTAGCTCAGACCAAAAGAGGCAGCAGGAAGGTCCTGCTCACCTTCCAACTCCTCCTACTGCTTCACTACTGATTTCTTTCTTTTTTTCTTTTCTTTGGAATGGTGAAGTCCCATTGGAATCTGTGGGATCGCTGCAAACTGAAGAAGCTCGACTGGCTGCTCACGGAATCGGCTGATGCTGCGGATGGAACTGCAGGCAGGTCTGCTACCCTGGGAACACGGTGCCCTGCTGCCTTCTTTTTTGCTGAAGAGTCTCCGTCCTCTTTAAACTGCCCAAGAGCTGGTGAGAGCTTTATCTGCTTTTATTGTCTATGCTGGAGTGACCTGGCAACAGCAAGGAGGCTGGGCTGGTTTCTCACGCATCCCCTCTTCGAAGGCAGGCTGGCTGGGGAGAGGCTGAGGGCTGCTCTCTTAGTGCCCAGTCCCCAGTTGCAGGAGCAGCTGCCCCACGGCTCTAGATCCTAGCTCAGCCTGCAGCCACCTCCCCCAAAACCACCTCTTTGTAACTGGTTTGCAGAGAGAAACGTAGCTTTTTCATTACTGCTCTGTGTTACTTCCTTCTGTGCTCAAGGGACTTGAGACTTACTGATTTTTCTAAATGCTCTGCCCAGTGTTCAGAAGCATTCCTGGTGCTGAGCTACAGCCCTTTCCAGCCTGTGCTTGTGAATGCACAACAACTTTGTAGCTGTACAAGCAGGACGAGGAGGGAGTAAACAGCACCTGCTGACTCCCCAAGGTCTCAGCAGCAGTGCCTGTGTGCTGGGTTATTTGCTGTCTGAGCCAGTGCTTGGTTTCCTGGGTTATGTGCTGAGCCAGTGCTTGGTTTCCTGGGTTATGTGCTGTCCAAGCTGGTGCTTGGCTTCCTGGCCATGCTGCAGCCCAGTACCAAGGGTGTGATGCAGAGGTGCTCAAGACGTGGCAGGCAGCAGAAGCCCTGCAGTGTAGCCCAGGCCATGGGTGCCACGTTCACTCCCCAGTGACGGCGTCCACGTTCCCCACCCCAAGTAATAACTACCTGTCGAGCACAGCACTGCCCACTGCACACCCAGGGACTCGGCAGGGACCCTTGGTTATTTATGCAGCTGTCGTCAGCGTCTAAGTGCAGTCTGATGCAGAGAACGTGCTGCTGTAGCCCCTTGCCCGAAGAGGCTGTGACAGGCAGCAGTGGAGCAGTGCCAGGCCCCAGGGGCACGTGCTGAGGGGCAGGGCTGTGCCCAAGGTCGGCCGTTGAGGACCCTGCCTGGCTCTGCAATGGCTCGTGGGGTACGGCTCTCAGGGGGTTACAAGGGCTCAGATAGTAACAAGTGCCTGTTTTCCAGTAACTGTTGGATCCCTGGGGGATGTCAGACCAACAGTTTAAGAACAAAACCCACTATGTCCATCATTTAGTTTGATCTTGTATTTTTGCTGTGTGCTGTAAAGAGAAGCAGGGTACCCAGCCTCCTGGTGCTCTCTGTATTTGCTGCCAGTTGGGTGAGGATGTGCAATAGCCCCGGCCTGGTAACAAGATCCTGTGTTGGATGAGGCTTGTTCCCTTCAGAGCAACAGGAGGTAGAAGAGATGGTACTTCATTCAGTTAGTCAAAGGGTTGGGTGCTTTTTTTCTCTCTTCTTGCTAGTTTTCTAACCTGGAGTTCCAATAATTTGCTTTTGTCCAGGTAAATTTGAAAACCCTCGGTTTAGAATTACTATTTCTGTATGGTTTTAATCTGGGGAAAACACAGTCAGTTTTTCTTCTGATGGTTTAATGCTGTCAGGCAAACAACTTATTGAGACCATTCTAAAAGTCAGTAGTGACAAAATGCAAATATATAAGCATGCAGCCCTTTATTTTTGTAAAGATCTTTGCTTATCATAGTTCTGTATCTTACATTATGGTGTTATACAAATAAATTTATTTACAAAACCATAAGCTATGCAAGCTTCTTGCTTTTTTTTTTTTCCTGTTTCACTGATATCCATCTTCTTCAACCCTTCCCCATATATATTTTTAAGCATGCATAAAAATTAACTTTGGTGTGGTAAAACTACTCTATGTGCCCAGCCACATACAGTATTTATTTATTTATATATATTTATAGATATGTACAAAAGTTTGCCAGTATACAGAACAGTACAGAGTGTACATTTTAAAATCCACAATGCCACACAGTAATGGGTTACCAGGTCTCAGTAAAACAAAACTGAAGGGAAAAAAAAAAAAAAAAGAAAAGGTGGATTCAGCTACGAAAAAATGAATCAGCAGCTACCTATATGCATAAAACAATTTATTTTCTTTTTCTTGGCTGGCAAATTCTTAAATATAATCTGAATGGCAGTGCAATAGGTTGAGTTGCCTCATACACACTCAGACCAGTCTTGTTCTGTTTCTTGTGTAGAGGTTTACTGTCCAGCATACTACTTTCAAATGTACATTACAATAGTATCAAAATGTTTTGGCAAAAAAGATCTCGAAAGGAACCATGGTATTTGTTGACAAAAATAGAAATCTGTAACAAAGCTAAATAACACCAAAATAAAAGAAAAATATTTTAGTTTCAGTTTTACAGTTGTGTATAATCACACTTCAGTATATCTCTGTTCACTTCTAGTCCCCATAATGAAAAATAGCTTTATACAAAACAACTTGCTAAATCTTTAACCGTGCGTTTGTTCTCGCCGTGCTCGGTGCGCCGCGGTGCAGACGCAGCCCGGTTCACTCGCACGCCTTTTTGCAAGAGCTGCTGCCCCCGGGGAAGAAACCGCTCTCGGCATTCCAACCGCAGCGGAGTTTTACAGAAAAGCTGCACTCTAATCTAGTGTAGCAACTCAGTATTCGGCACGTGATTAGTTGTCAAGCTTCCATCAATACAGCAAAATGGTTACATTCCCTGGTTAACGTATTGCCTACGCATTCTTTGCGAAGGAACAGAAAGCCTCGGTGACCTCGCGCGCGCGCTGCGCGTAGCCTTTAGGATGGCTCCTTGGCCGTGGAGGGGGTGGACTTGCCAGCATTCCCGTTCTGCGCCTTGTAGCTGGTGAAGCTAGGTGTGTGGATTGTCCTGATGCTCTTCACACCTTGGTTCAGTGAGGTGGGAGAGGTAGAGGAAGGGGGGGAGGTAGAGGAGGAAGGAGGGGGTGAGCGGCCGTTTTGAGTCTGGAGTGAGAACGAGGGATGGTGACCTTTCCCCGGGTAAGTGGGGCTCTGAAACTTGGAGGAGCCGTTAGAGACAGAGGGGATGAGGGAGGTAGAGTAAGTTATGCGACCTGTCTGAGGACCGAGAAGGTTAGAGGAAGGAATGGAGGATTTAGTGGGTGGATTAAGAGGGTTAGAGCTGTCACCGCTAGAAGCAGGTGCTGAGCTGCTTTTCCCAGAAGTGGGAGAAAAGGCTGGGATCTTAGAAGCGGGTAGGGTAGGGGAAGTAGCCTTATAGTCCCCACCAGCTTTCTTAGCACTTCCATTAGCCTGCAAATAAAGACGGCAGGAGACAGTTCGTCAGAAAGCCAGTAACGTGATAAACCAACAGGACCTGGGAAAACAGCCCTACAGAGAGTAAGAATTAACAGTTCGAGGCCTGAGCTAAACCTTGCAGCCATGGACTGGACCTGGTAGAAAACCCAAAGTGCCCAACGAAGAGTGCATAGGAAGAGAAAAAGAGCTGACAAAGCTTTTGTGAGAAGGCGCGACCTACGGGTTCTAGCCCAGTCACTACATTGGCCATGCTTCTGGGTTACTGGCGCGGGAACAGACACGTCCGGAGGAGAGTTAATGTGCAGCTACTGCCATCTATTACACTGACAGGTTAGTGTCCAAGGCTTCCTGTAAAGAATCTCTGAACAGAAGCATTCCCAGCTCTCCTAAGGAACCACCACATTTACCAAAGGGAAAGTAAACAGATAGTTGACATCTTAAAATTACAGCTGAGTAACAGTTTAAAAAAACAAAGAAAAAATAAAATCCGACCCAAACCAACACATAAATTAACAGAGAAACAAACAAACACAAAGAAAAGTTAAAAAAAAAAAAAAAGCAGCACGTGTTTTATTGCAGACATGCATGCACAAGCATGGTGAAAAGATCAGTGGCTACTGTCATGCCCCCAGTATCCAGGACGTCCAGTTAGACCTCACTCGAAAGTCGGGCATCCATTATTTGGTATAAAATCTCAGTCAGTTACTGGAGGTTTTTAAATAAACAACACGAAATGTCCATCCAAACACGGGGTTTAGGGTAAAACTACCTGTCTGTATTGGCGTGGGTCCTGCAGCTTGTGCTGTTTGCCTGCTTTCTCCATGCTTCCTTGTCTAGTTTTTGAAGCCATGGGGACGGGCATCCGGCTTGTCTGGGAGGCAGCGCTGGAGCCCTGTGGAAAGGAGCGGAGGGGCGGGGAGGGGAGAGAAGGCGAAGGCGAGATCAGTCCTGGTCTGCTTGGAAGAGAAGACTGCACACCATGCGCCAAAAAAAAATAAAAAGCCACGGTACTACATGCAGGGAAAGTTCAGGAGCTTCACACCGCGGGTGTTAATTTCCAGAATCAAATGGAGAAAAACTGCTCAGCTACTGATCAGCCTGGATTTCGTGTCAGTGACGTCATTTCACACAGCGGATTATTTGACCCAGCTCCCCTGCATTTGCCCATCACCAATCAGCAGCAAAGATTAAAAAAAACAAAACCAAATAAAACCAAACCCCAATGGCCTATTAGCTGTTAGACACCTTGTGGGGAGCCCAAACAAGCCACCTGAAAGGAAGCAAACAAATCACAAGACCCTCGTGTTTAATGGTGATTATTGCAGATTTTAGAAAGCAGCTGGAGGTTTGGTTTCTCGGGCTAAGGTACCTTACGTGAAGTGGCTGGGAGTGACGCAGGGGGCTCTACGCCAGCAAGGCTCTCATCCAGCACTACAAGCTCTCGGGATGGGGTCTCTGGTACTATCTGGGCAGAGAAGGGGACAGTGCTTCCCTCAGAGCTGTAAGTGTTTTCAGGGATAGGTTTTGGACTCATTTCACTGATGGTGTTTTCCAGCTGCTTTATAGTCTGCTCAAGGCTGTCTAGCGTTCGGTATGTGCTCTGTCGAATCTCATCGGTCCTGGACAGGGACACTGCGGATCCAGACGGTCCCTCGTGCTTCCCAGGAGGACTTTTGTCACCGTCCTCGGGCTGAGACCTGGTGATTTCAAACCTCTTTGCTTCCTTGTGCTGCTTCAGAGTGCCATCTTCCTCCTCCTCTTCATAGACCACAACCTGCAAGGTCTTCTTCCCAGTCTTGGTTCCCGTCCGTATCGCCTGTGTCAGAGCAGCCAGCTGCTTTTTAGGGAATTTGAACTTAAATTTTTTCTTACAATCCTGCCTGCTTCCAAACTGATCAGCAGAGTCCACATTTGCTTCCACGTTTAGCCCGTAGATCTGACGGTATTTGTTAACATTCGTCTTTGCGTTCTCCTCCTCTGCGGGAGGCCTCGTTTCTGCAGAGTCAGGGGAAGACCGAAGGTCAACTACGTCCTGCTTGCTGAGGCCGTGAGCTGCTGCGTGCCCTGCACTCGATTCCCTGTCGTTTCCTACCGGTGGCTCTTCCTGCTGGCTCTCAGAGATTTCATGTGCTTCCTCCTCCTCTTCCTCTTCTATCTTTTCATCTGTCATCATTTTCTCCAGCTCCTCGTCACATTCCTCAAAAATTGTAGACAGCCGCTTGTACGCTGAGCGAATATCCATCGGCTCGTCGAAAATGATGATGACAGGCTTTTTGTCCAGACACACCACGGGCTCTTCGCCGTCTGCGCTTTCCGGGAGCCCCTTCTCCGACGCCCCGTCCTTCCTCGCATCGATGTTCACCGTTTGCACGTCCCCGCCTTTCCGGCTGACTATATCGTGGACCTCCCCGCTCGAGAGGACCTGGACGGCTGTTTTCGTAATCATGAAGGCGATGTTTTCTGTGGGTGGGTTGTCTTCGCTCGGCGAGTCCGCCTCTTCGACGCCGTTCACACCGTTGTTACTTCTGGACACTCTGGGTCTTAGCACAACCTGCTTGTAGCTGCTTGCAGAACCGTCTTGCTCCGGCAAGGAAGGTCGAGGCCCCGTAGCCTCCTGCGTGTGCCTCACGAGAGGGGCAACGCTGCTGATGGGGATGTGCTTGCCTGTGCTCTGCAAGGCTTCACCCTGCAGCAGGCCCTGCTGAACATCTCGGGAGGGTCTGTAGTCTGGCTTTTGTTTGCCCGTTTCAACAGCTGGAAAATGGGATCCTAAAATATCTTGAGCCCCTCTTCGTTTGTCATCCTCTGGCAAACTGACACCAGACAGGTTTGTGCTCATATTCTGGAGGTTTTTCTTAGAATAGTCTCTATTATCTACAAGCAAACACTTGCTAAATGTAGGACTGCCATTCAGTGAAAAGCCAATTTTACTGTCAGCTGTGCTGGATGAATCAGAACCCAATTCTTCTTCATTTTTCCCTTCCCTCTTCTCTTTAGGATGGTCACTATCTGTGGGAGATCCTGTTGTAGCCCCATACACCTAAGGGGGAAAGTTGGATTACTTGGTTATTCAGGGCTGTTACCTTTACAGGATTTGTTTTTCCCCCAAATTAATCATCATATTCTCAGGGGATGTGCAGACCTCATGAACTCACCACTCTGTTTACTGCTTCAGAGGCACATTTGAAGTTGTCATCTGATTCCTGTCTGTCTTCGGGGCAAAATCCCAAATTCTGGCAGAACAGTGTGTGATGTTACTGCTCTGTGCTATGCACGTGGCCAGCATGGGTTGTTACCTAGGGCTCCTGTTTTAACAAAACCTCCAGAATCTGCAAAAGCACACTTATTTCCTTATTTCCAACACAGTGCTACCTTGACCTGTTCACTTTCCAGATTTAAAAAAAAAAAAATAATAATAATAATAATAAAGCCCTAGTTGTAAGTGCTAACAGCAGGGTGCTCCAGCTCACCAGGGAGCCAAACGCATGTCCAGCTGGCCTTGAAAGGGAGTTTTGTACCAGTAAAAGATGAATTTCAAATCACACCATTTTTGCTGCTTCTAATGTTGCTGACACCTGAGCAGTGCTGCTCCATCTGGGTTAACAGGATTACAGTCTGAGCATCTCTAGATCCTTGTGGCAGCTTAAAAGTACACCTTCAGAATTACCAGTGGCACCTTGCAGTGGCTGTGGAAGTGCAGCATGAAACTTTGAGCTATGTTCATTTACAGAAGCAACTCCAAACATCACACAAGGAGGTCATCCACAAGCTCAAAAGCCATGTATTCCCAGCAATGCAAATTTAAGGGGACTTTTTTCTGTATTTCAAATGAGGTTCCCTGGAGATGCTGTTTCATAATACCAGGCTTTTCTCTGGGGCTTGGTTTGTCAAGTGCTAGTGACAGCTTAGGATAAACACCAGTCATGAGGGTGAGGGAATGACCTGAAGAGATATCATGTCTATGAATGAGCAAGAGAGACATTTTACAGTCAAAAGATGGCTCGCCAAGAAGGAAATGAATCTGGCTTTGAGTGTCTGAAGGCCAGAAGCCAGAAGCATTACTGCTGACATTGCTTGAGACTAGAAGCTGACTCCTAACATACCAGAAGGACAGATTATACTTCTACAAGCATCAAGACATGTAGAAGCTCACCCAGGAGAGTTTCTCTCCCAGCTGAGACGAATGAGTGACGGTACAGAGATCCACAGGTTGGCCACTGCATGCACTCCCCAGGCATACAGAGGTTCATGAGGTATAGTTTCCACGTGTCATGTGATATTTGCTTATATACTGGTTGAGGACTTTACACAGAAAAACTTTACACACAATCAAAACGCAGGAGCAGGAAAGTCAGCGCTAGACCAGAGTCACAGCTCATCTGTACAAAGGCTCACTCCCAGTAAGCAGGCAGTGCAGCTGCTCCACGGATACCCTGACATCACTCACGTGGCTAAAGAAGAGGGACCTGTCACAATGACCAGGCACAGCCAGCGAGGCATCAGTGGGCAGGCTGACACTGCACTGCCTGCTGAGAGCCCGTATCAGAACACAACACCCTGGTGGTCACCTGCTGATCACCCTTGGGATCAGCTCAGGCCCAGACTTGCTAAGTGGTAAGCACCTCCCAGTCCCATCACGTGTCAGAGCTCCCAGAACCAGGCCAGGCCAATTCAGTGGCACTCCCTGCCTGTGGGTATCCTGAGTCAGTGACTGAGTGCCCATTTCTATCCGTTTTAGCAAGCTCCACTTCTTGTTCCAAGCATCCGTGCGACATCTCATGGTGTCATTGTACAATAGATCTCATTTTAGGAGCTGCTGCCCTTCTACTAAAAGCTAAAACCACAGCAAAATTAATTTCCTCTCTGAGTTTATCATGACCGTAAGGCTCCATATTTAAAGCCAATAAGCAGTCTGTCCTGTCAGATGACAAAACCAGACCTCATTAACCTTAATTTCCTGGACTCTGTTTTATTCCAATAAATAGCAGTTGATGGCAGTTACTTGGCAGCACCTTTCAAAGAAACTTTTTTGCTTCAGGATGTGCAGTGCCTTGAGTGGTGACCCAGGTTTTCAGGTACCAATCTGATCTTCCCATTCTGACACCTGTAGTGATGTACTAACAGATACATTCACACTTCTTTTTTTTTATTCTCTGTGACACTGTCAGACACTCCACAACAAAGTAATTTTTCCCTTTTACTCATACCTGTGCCAGATGTTTGCAGCTTTAGACTAGAAGTGTTGTGTGGGCAACTCCAAGCCAAGCCCTTGTGTGCAATGCCCTGACCTGGCAGTAGTGCTTTCCTGGTGTGTTATGGATTTTCATGCTAATAATATATGAGAGACCACCACCTAGATGTCACCTTGTGCTTTACAGCTGCAGTGCTAAGGGCAGCTGGGTTCTCTGCCTTGGGGATCTGGAAAAGTAATTTTCTCTCTCTGCCTCATTTCTGTTAAATGAAGTCAAAGTGCAGTGTCTCCTATCAAACCATCAGGGAGCTATTCATGATGCTACATCAGAGAAAGTATTACTGTGATTTCTGATTTGCATACACACACAAAATACATAACAAAGTTGAAATGCTGTGCTGAGGAGCTGTGTTCTCTTCCCACCCACCCCCTCTTCATTGCAAACTGGCAGCTGGCTGACAAGGTGTGATGCCTGCACGACCCCCTAAACCCAGCAAATGAGTCTAGTTGTTAAACTTTAAAAAGAGGTCTGCAAAGGCAGAAATATTTGCCCTTTCTCCTTTTCTTCATCCTGCACATTGGCAGCCCAGTAAGACCAGTCAACTCAATTGGCAACTCCAGTCCAGACACAGCTGTGAAACTGGACTCCAGCCCCAGACACACGGCACCTCTTCTAAGTCCCATGACCAAAGAGTGAATCTTGGGCATTAACTTTCAGAGTACGAGCAAATCTGGTCCACCCACCTTGATTCTGTCTTCCAATAAACTGAATGGGATTTCTGAATCTAATCAGTAATTCTGGGATCAAAAAATAAAACAAAACTAAAGCAGTAAATTCTCTGAAGTGGCTCTTGAGGCTGAAAGGAGCCACTAATCCTCCTCAAGACAAGAGCAAGGCTTAGGAGAGATGCTTCACCATGCATTGCCAGAAGAGCACTGGAAGGATGTTCTAAGGACTATGAGCATCTCTTTGGCAGAAACTGATGGATCCTCTTTATCATAAAACTTTGTGCAACTGTTGTATAATTGCTGACGAGACACATAATAGAGACTGACCTAACATTCCATATGAGTGTTTCTGAGCCATATGGAGATAAAAGGAAGGAAACCACTGGTCAGTGGTGGGTGGGGGGGTTAGAGAGAACAGGACACAAGATATAAGATTAGTTTTGAAGGAAAGAAGGTTATGCCAAGACCGGGTGGCACGTTTACAAATGCCACTAGTTACCTTCTTTTCCTTGTGATGCATTAAAGTCCCAGGCCTTATGTCTTTAACATGTGTATCATTTCTGGACTGTTCAGCATGACTGTTTGAGTTTACATCCATAAAAGAGCACTTCTGGAAAGCCTAGGAAATAAATACTGCAGGTTATCAGGAGACCAAGAGCTTTTACACAGAAATGTCTGGAGGTGACCAACTACAAAGAGAGCATTTGTTTTTAACACTCAGCTCAACAATATTATCTACAAGCTCATGAGATAATGGAGATTTTAGACTATCAGAGTAAGACAAATAAGGCAGCCTCTGCTGGCTGACAAGACTGCACTCTAGCTCATCACACTGACCTCAACATTCCCTGCAGGGAGATGGGCTTGATTTCTCGTTCTACAAATGGGGAGATGAGGTCACACAGAGGTGCTGCAGAAGTACCCAAGCTTAAGGAGGAAGCCCATGACAAACTTTGGGCTCGTGAAAGCACCTACCTCCTGCTTGCTGGTAAACATGCAAGAGCTACATGACTCCACTTCTCCCCGCAAAACTGCTGTTAAAACTTTAGCCTTGGAGCTAAATCTGTCTTTGCCACAGTCTTCATTCTCCAGATGGTGACTGTCCCAACATATGGGCTGTGGACCACTGGCTTCCTACATACCCCAGGACATGGTCCGTACTTCACTTCCCTTTATCTTGCTATCCTCTGTCCATTTCCTTTGCGTTTTTCTATCCAGCTGGCTCCCAGATCTGGAGGCAGAACCATCCCTGTGACCAGTATGGAGTGCAGGCTGCAAGTGTGCATCACCAGGACTTCTGCAGGCCTCTACTGGTATGGTCTGCCTTCAGTGAGCCATACAGGCAGGACATCTCTGCCAGTGAGAGGAATGACAGAGGAGTGCTTTCAGGAGTCAAACACACTGGGACATGCAAAAAGGTTATATTCTTATACCACGTTTATGGGAAATCATTTAATTCTGGGCAACTCTCATAAAATGAGAGCTTAGAATCAGGCCTGTTCTTTAAATATTGTATTCCTCACATGTATTGCATGTTTATGCAAAATCAGAAAACTCACAATAATGAAAAAGCCCAGTGCAAAAATCAAGGCATAGAGTTTCTTTTGTTTTTCTATTACATCCTATTTGTGTTTGTTTATAGAACAGAGTACCTAAGACAACATGGAACTATTAGAAAAAGTAGCCTTGCTCCTCATAATACAGGATACAGACTTTCCGTAGCTTAGCCCTCTGAGAGCCCAGTGATTTGGTTTTGAGCTAGGCATACCATCTACAAAGGCATTCTCAAAGTCCTTCATGCTTTAAGTGACAAAGAATCTGCTATCTTCCTCAGCAATTTGGGTATTTATCATGCTTTTTCCAAAATACCTGTAACAGTGTCCACGTACAGGTAGTGCTACAGCAGTTTATTATTATCATTAGACCTTTTTCTGCTAGACTGAAAGGGTACTTCCCATGAAAAGTACCTCCACATTCTGCTCAAGTCTCTTCTAACTCACTGATCCTGTCCATGGAGATAAGAAGACTCCCTGATCTACACCCAAAGCAGACACTAATTTTATGTCAGCACCAACCTTGGAGTCAACTTGTTACTGCAGCTCCTGTTTCTTTCCAAAACACGCAGCTGTGGTCTGGCCTATATTCTGTTGTTTTTCATGTGGACTTTACATTTCAATAAATGTATTATGACCATTAAGTGATTGCTATCACCTCCCTGCTCTCATACTCCACTAGTTTGAATTAGGCTGATTTAAACAGTAAGGGCTTTAAATGTATTTCCAGGCTGTTGATGAAAATACTTAAGTGACCCTGGGCATGTAGCTGATCGCTATGGGAGCTGACTACAAACAGTTGCATCAAGGGCAGCACTCTCAGAGCCAGACAGCTCTCAATTGCTCTATTTTTTTTATTGTTTTTTTTTTTGTATACTCTGTGGTGTTAAGATTTTTATCAGAATGTTGTATGATGTTTGATCAAATGACTTACAAAAATGTTTATAGGTATACAGTTCAGTTTAAGCAGTCAGACCTGTTATCTGATCAAAGAGTGTTGTTTGTTTTGACAGACCTGTATTCCAGCACTAGGATAACTGTTTACGTCTGTCCTTTAATTCTTCACCAATTGAATCCTCTAATAATTTTCCATTATTCTGCCTGTGACTGATACCAGATTAATAAACCTGCAGCTCCTGGATCAAGAAGTTTGCCCTTTCTAAAACACAGTACTCTGTCAGCCTTCTAAAATATCCCTGCTATTTCGGTATTGGTTTAAAATGAGCATTGCTTGTCCCCAAAACTAACATTTAAACACATTCCCTGTTGAGCCACCATGCCTATTTCACCTCCTTAACTCCCCTCTGTCCTCCTTTCCAGACCTTCACGTCCACTTCACTGTCACTTGTTGCACAGCAGGCCAGTTGCTCTCTGACACACAGGAGATGTGACAGTTTCACTGTCCCCGGCTCTCCACGTCACACCAACCGTTAGCACACAAACACAGCTAAGGGTAAACCAGCTCTCTGATGAACCCATGTCTGAGAGCTGAGCCAAGAAGCAGGGTGCACCCACCATGTGTAACAGGTACTGCTTCATGTCCACATCCCCTGTGCTGCACGTGCTCCTGGGCAGCACAAAAGCCCACCTTTTGACAGGTGGGCAGCATGGATCATCTCACATCATGCCAGTGCTCTGAAGCAACCCAAATTCAGAAGTAATAGTCAGTTAAGCTGAGCCACATCTCCTTTCCTCATGTGGGCACGGAACAGGACAGAGGGTTCCCTTGGGAAGATGGAGCCCACAGATGGTAGCTGCAATAGCTGGCTTTTAATGCAGTATCACCATCACTGGACTAAAGCAGCCTATGTGCTATCAAGTAAAGGACTAGAAAGAGAGCACCATTTCTATACCACTGCAAAAGGAATGCACCCATTACACAACAGGCAGTAGAAGATGTTTCAGTGTTCAAACACTCCGGAAAACACTGGAACACAGTACAGAACAAGTGAGCACAGCCTGCCAGGAGCAGACCCCATGTTCTCTGTTCCCACCAATGTTAACACAAATGATGGGCTGTCAGCACCTTGCTGGTCTGGAACTGAGAAGTGCTAGGCCAGGGACAACGACACCAAATGCACACCAATATTTTACTTGTCCCACCTCCATGTGTAAGATTCTCCAGTGGCAACCACTGCATTCTTGAGCACTTTCAGCAGCAAAGCTCTTGAACAGAAATTGGGTGGTGCTTACAAGATGTGTACTGCTTGGTGCAATGAAGTGGGACCTGGTGAGACTGGCAGACCTACTTTCTTTCATATTCTGAGCTAGAAATTATGCCGAGGCCCTAGAAGCGATATTGGTCACAGGTGTCTTCATGTGCAACCCAAAAGGCATACCTGTAGTTCTGCCATTATTTTATCCCCTTCCTCTTCCTCTTCATCTTTTGCAGCTGATGCTACAGCATGCCCCGTGCTCCGAGACAATGCCTGATCCTCTTTAGGGGCTTTGGATTGTGCTGTTTGCCCAGCATCCTCACTGCATTCCTACAAAGGGATGAGAGAGCACAAACAATATAGTTCACAAACAACATAGTTGAGTCCTCCTCATGCAAAGCAAATATATAAAATTCAACGTTACTGCAATTCCCCTGTGGCAAGGTCTCTCTTTCTTTTTAAGGAGACTGCTACTTCATCAATTCAAAAGCAACCAGCATTGCTGATGTGAGAGCATTAAAATCTTCCGAACTTGGACCTCCCTCCACTTCCTTCAGAGAACAGAATAGATGGGGAAAGGAAGCCCACAAAAAATAATTGGCAACATTTCTGTAAAAATGCTCTCAAATCAGAGCTGATCTTCCCCATCTGTGTAAGGCACACTATTTTTTTTTCTTTAATTTTTTAATCATCTTACCACTCTAAATGAAAGCAGCCTGTGACTTGCTTTCTACATTGCTAGGAGATAAGAGCAGCAAGACCCCTGTAAACAGAACTCATCAGACCCTGCTTGTTCGTTTGTCCTAGCAGTAGTGTTTCTTGGCACGCAGTTTCAGCAGCTCTCCAGGAGGTAGCTGTGTATCACCTTATTTTGTGGTTTACAGACACAGCCCAAGCCTGGGGATGTTACTCTGTGCCAGCCACTTGTCAGCTGTCTGATTGCTTAGAGTCTGAATCATCAAACCTTGACAGCAGCAACCTCTTTTCTGGCTGCATAGATGACATCTCCTGATCTTGTCGTGGTTAGCCCTGACCCTGGCAGGTAACTGCGCCGTGGAGGTGGAGGAGGTGGAGACTTGGTCAGCTTGTCGCTATCCTGCTCTCCATCAGGACCTTCTTCTGCAAGGAAACAGAGCAGCACAAAGTGGACAAAGGTGAAAGAGGGGAAAAAGGTATTTGCATCCCTGCCTCAACTGGAAAGGAAAAAAATGCCATAAAAGGTCTTCCTGCTGAAGAGGTGTATCTAGAAACACATTTGGGATTCAAGTGGAACTGCCTCAAACAGAAGAAAACAGTGCTGTGCTTGCTCAGAGAAACTCGGTCACTTCATCCAGAAATTTCTGGCAAACCTCATGTCCTCCACCCCCTGGGGCTGCATTTCAGCCCTTGCTCTACAAGTGTGATAGCAAAGCACACATTTGCAAATCAATCACTTATAGAGAAGAATGTAAGGTGCAGGTCCAGCTGGGTACCTAGCTACAGATAGAGCCCTGTGGACTCCTTTGAAAGCGTGGCTACTGATGTGGATAGCAGCAAGCCACCAAATCTGGAGGCTTCTTGTTGTTCTCAGCAATTCTGAAGCAGCTGGCACACATTGCTGCTCTGCCTGGAAGGTGCTGCCAGCAATGTGCTAGGAGAGGAGCTGGAGAGTTTTGTCAGTCTTATAGTTGGACAAACCTAGCTAAGTTCAGACAAAGGCTTAGAGGGAAAATACAAACATTGCTCTAGAGGTGCCACCTCTGCAGTTCAGTGAGTCTTCTCACCCCTGAGCGGGGCAGAGGAGCACCAGGGGCAACTGCATTTGTGCCTCTTCTAAGAGAGCATTTATTTTCATTTTACTTACTACTAACTGTTCCAGAAATGCAAAGTTTTGCCCTCGAATTATCACGTAAGTGTTCTCTAAATATTTTGCTAACCCACAAAGATTCAAATACCAGCTGTAACAGCTGAGCAGAGCCAGCCCTTGTTTTCCAAGGAGAGTCTTCCAAAAGGAGGCAAGTTTCTCAAACAGGCATTCCTCCCCAGCAGTGCTTCCTCACCCAGCTGCCAACTCCTCTTCCCCACTGGATGGCATTTTCTTCCAGAAGCAGCATTACCCGATCATGACCTGTCCCTGTGTGTTTCTGGTCACAGGCTGAGCATCACACGTGGCAACAGCCACCATCTTCACACTGCCTTTTCCAATATTTGTTTTCAAGAGTGAGAGGCTGACCTTTCTGCAGCTACTCAGTGTTACATAAACAGCTAGAATAAATATAACCCAGAAAGATAAAACCTCCTGCTTTTGGGATTACCCAGCTGTTTAGGGCTAAGTGTTCCCTCTGGGCAAGTTGTTCCATAACTGTCCACTCCTGGGGCTGTGTCAGCCTCCTCCCATGTGCTGGCTGGACCCTGGGGCTGGACAGAGCCCTTCTCTGACCTGGCCCCATCTTTGGTCCCTTATTAGCTCAAATGTTCTTTGAAGCTCCTTAAGCTTGAAGAAATGCTCTGTTCTATTACCTCCCTCCCTGGTTTTCTGGCACTCACTTGCAGGACTGAAAGAAGAGTGAATTTCCAGATGCACTTTACATTAGACCACTTCTTTGGTCACTACACACACTCAGTTCTTAGTGTCGTCAAACATACTTCTACCAGCCCAAGGTAAGATCTCCTGCTGTAAAACCAGAGTAATTCACTAAGATGCTGTTTGCCAGACTATGGTGTAGGGCCTGTGCAAATCCCTGCTCCTTTTAATGGGCTCAACCTGTTATCCTCAAACTGATAGGGGCTCTGACTGCAAAACCAGCAAAGTTTTTTCTCACACTTAATAAGAGCAAGGCTGGATGAGAGATACTGAAGAATGAAGAAAGAATGATTCCTACCAACTCTTTGACATCTGTGAGACATTCATCCACTTCCACCTTCAAAATGGGAAATAAAAAGGAGAAACATGTGCAAGAGAAATTGTCAGCGAGGGTGGCAGATGCACAGGCTGTTGAAGGCTAATCCCCCTCACATCCCTTAGCTGGAGTCATTAAGAGGTTGTGATGGTGTTTACTCACAGTCAACACAATGACAATGGGCAGGACATAAAACTTCAAGTCTGGTGTTCTATTTTCTTTATTAAACAATATTTAGATGGGAATGGAAAAAAAAACGAACAAAACCAAAACACTTTGGAGGAAAAAACCTGAGGAGAATACCTTGTTCTACAAGAGGGAGGAGTAAATGGACAAGTAGAACGCTCTGAGTCTGAGACTACCCATGAATAAAAACATTAGTTTACGGAACCTTCTTTGGTGCCGAAGGGCTCAGCACTTCTGTGAACAAAATGTTTATTGCCAGCTGTTTCACTGAAGCATCCTTCAACAGACACAGACTGGAATTAATTTCTCCCACCACACAAATTTCGCCTTGCATCAAAATAATGTAACGTGTCTTTAAAAGATCTCACAATAATAATGCCTGCCTTGAGGCAGCCATTGTAGTCAAATAAGCAAGCTGTCTTTAATGGAAGCTACTGATCACTCACCACTTGCAAAAATGAGGGAATTCTCATATATCAAGGCACGAAGAGAGACAAAGGAGCACAATTTCTAAGAGAGACATTCCTAGAGTCATTCCTCGTATTTCTCACTGAACAATCTCTAACATAGATGAGTTAGGGTCAAGACATGAAAGAAGTAATCACAGAGACATCTGCAAAATTGTGTAAAGCATGCAAATTTGTTTTGTACTTTCAAGGGGAAGGAAAATATTTTTTTAATTGGGCTCTGTGTGGAGAATGGCTGAGACAACATATTCTGGCAGTTTGACCTATCTGGGCTCTGCAGTGAAGCAAAGGACTCTGCTAAATGTATGGCCAACATGTCTAATGCCCTATATTAGCAGGCAGGTGGTCTCCCTTTCCTTATGTTGCTCAGTTTTCTAGTCTACAGCAGACTGATATTGAAATTTTTATCTTGAATCATAGAAGAGTTGGGTGGCATGTGAGATATTTAATTAGATATTAAAGAAAAGTTTTGCTGTCCCCTTATTTGTATTACTATTACAGGACTCATTAAGCACAACAGAAGGCAAATGTCTCAATATCATCAAATTTAGCCTTAAATCTGTTGGCTACACACTGTGGAAAATTGTATTCTAGAAGGGGATTAGTCAACTATGAGAGTTACAAAACTTCTCTGTTATTGTGCTCTGCACTTCTGAAGATGTCACAGCTCACTGCACCCATATGGTATTTATTTTCACCGGCTTTTTCTATGTATGCCACACATTATACAAGATAATTGTGTTGATAGTCAGTAACACTTACTGAACGGTGCCAGAATTCTAAAAATTATTTTATGTGGTTCAACAGAATTTATTTTAAACATGTATGTTGTGAAACACGCAAGAAGCCACAACTGGTGCGCCCAGAACAAAATGCCAGATCTGAAAAAAACCCCTCCAAATTCTACATGAATTTGTCTACACAAGCTGCAGGGCGTTGTTGTGCAGCTATTCAAATCCTGGCATGCCAACACCTTGAGTTCAGCATGCAGCTCTGGGCTGCACAGCTCCAGAAGGACTCCGTGGAGTTAGAGAAAGGCAACTGGAACTAGTACAGAGAGGGGGCAGTTGGCCTTGGGGGGGATCAGAAAGGCTGCAGGGTTGCAGATCGCAAGCTATGGGGCAGGCTGAGACTTCTGGGGTATGACCAAGGTTTCTCCACTGCCTTCATGATTTCACAAAGGGAATGCAGAGCTGTTTGCCAGATTGCAGAGTATTAGAACTATGGGGAACTCAGTGAAGCCAGTATGGATCAGTTTGAAGTAGTTGAAGGAAAGCTCCTTCACAAGATGGGGAGCTTTCTGCCACAGCGGTGGGGCTGCAAATGGTATACGCAGGTCTAGAGGAAATACTGGATAAAAGGTCCATAATGGATGTGAAAAGTGTGAGGCTGGGATATTCCCTCTAATATCAATGGGAGGTGCTGGGGGAGTATTGGCAGGCTGCAGAAGGTGGCCAGGTTCTGTGCTGCCCACAGCCAGTATCTCCCATTGCCTCCAGCAGAGACAGACTGCTTAGCCAGAGGGACTATTGCTTAAGTAGCCTGGGTAAGAATTTTTCATCTGACTCCTGTTTGGCTAATGAGGGAAATCCAAGGTTTGGCTCAGGCATTCAAGGTTTACTCCTTGAACTGTGAAGAAAGTCAGATGTGGAGTTGTATGCTAAATTGTGAAAGAAATAGAACTGGAAGGACATCCCATCATTCTGCTACCATGAAGTAACTTTACCTATGTAATTCTTGCTCAATGCTAGTCTAAGCCATTCTCATCAGCCTAAACAAAACCAATTCTTTCTTTTTGTTTCCCAGAGATCATAGTTTCTTTTAGAGCTCTGGTCATTATCATCACTGTCCTCTTGTCTCCCTCCTATTTGTTCAGGCTTCCCTGAAGTTCAATACATTGAGTTTGGGAATTTCTATGTAAGAGCTCATCACTGCTGAGCAGATAACTCTGTTATCTAGCATCACACATCATTTCCAGACCTCAGAGGGACACATCCAAAACATTAGTTGTATTTATAGTTTAAGTTTATGAAGTTAGCAAGGATAATTAAGAACAAATAGTCTGACTTTCCACTTAACATAGGTTCAAGGATTTTTTAAGCAGGTCTTGCATCATGTAAAGAGCTTGTGCCTGAGGAGCCTTTCAGAAAGAAACACAGTATTGCTTAAAGATATGAAGTGGCAGACAATCCCATATGTTCATAATTAAACTTCAGTGATTAGTTACTCTGAATGTTAAAATCTGACAGCTAATTTTTAATGTGGCTTTTTCTAGCTTCAGCTTCTAATGGATGGAATTTGTTGGAACACGTTCTGCAAAGTTAAAAGGCCTCCTTACCCTCAGAAACCTCAGGCATGTCTTGATCTTCTTTTGATAACAAATGTGTCTACAAAAAGAGCTTTTTAGGTTTTTGATGGTAAGATGATTCCAGAGCTGTCTGTAATGCTGAACTATTAAGTGTAAAACTGAACACAGCATAGTGGGTATAGACATAGTGAAGTATACAGAGAATCTCAACTCTGGCAAAAGCAAGTTGTACTTTTGCTCTCCTGCTCATGAAGAGTCCTAGTTTCCAGAGGACAAACTCACTCTCTCAGTGGCAATACAGGGAAATTTGTGTTCAGTTAGTTACCCACAATGCAACTTTCAAAATCACAGCATCCTGTCCATAGGACCTGCATTATTCCTCAGGAACATACACACAGGTATGATGAAGAACACAGAAATCTGTAAACTGAAACTATTCTAGAAAGTAGGAAAAAAGTCATCTCCCTTCTGCAGATACGTGATTCTTTATCACCACTTACTCTAGCAAAACATACCTGAGACTTCCAGCTTTTCCACTGCATCCCCTTTAGGCAGGACTGCTGGCTGTGGAGGCATCTCCAGGTTAGGAATTGACTTCATTATATTGGCCTGGGCCTCTTCCAAGAGCTTTTCAAATTCTTTTCCATTATAGTGATCAAGGTTTTGTCTTTTCTCTTCCCATTTCTTTTCAGCTTTCTAGACAAAAACAGCAAAGCAGCTATTTATTTCTCTGATTTCTGTTGTGATGACTTTGAAAAAAACCCATGTGTAAACATTATAGGTCAATATGGATAGGTTCTTTCCATTCTAGTCAGCAACTAGAAGAAAAATATTAGCACTAATTATACACCAATTCTGACTTCCATTGTGCTAGATATGGCACAAACACATCACAGACTGGCGGTGGCCACTGGTCACTAAAGGATCAAAGGCAAAATTTAAATCTGAATGACTCCTAACCACAGCACACTAGCGATTAAAGTACATGTCTGTAGTAAGACATGAGAGTTCAGCTGTGGTTTTTTCCAATATGTCTGTGTGAAACCACGGGAGCATCACACTCTTTCACCTCTCCATAATGAGGGGTATGGAGATTTAAAGAGTGAATGAAATCCACGGATGCAAGTGATGCCAGAGAATCCTATGTTACTGTTCAAAAAGAAGATATTTTAAAAAATAATTTTTCTTCTTTTTTTTTTTTTAATAAAAGATATTTTAAAAATACAGTTACTCTTATGGGTTACATGTTATTATCCTGTTGCATTTAGAAATAGAGAGTATCTTCAGAAATGCACGGTGCATTTAGGGGTTAAGCATAGGAAGCTGCAGACCACATTTGAATAATCCCACCTGCAGTCTCAAGAGACTGGGAGCTCAGACCCAGAGACAGGACAATGGGCTGCGTAGAATACACCGTACCTCAATTGATACAGCTCGGTTTCTGGTACTTGCACTGTGAATTTCCTCAATGAAAAGGCTTTGCATGGTGGTGCCATTAACAGAGACCTGTGGTGCTGGCATGGTTTGTGCGGGCTGGGGTTCCATCACAGGCTCTTGCAGGGGGGCTGAGAGGTGGCCAGCCGCTGGCACACCTTCACCGTGGCTGGCTGCAGTGGGTGAACCCTGGGCATGGTTGACCAGGGCTGCTGAGTGCTGAGACTGATGGATGACAACAGGCGAGCTCTGCACGTGGTGGACTGTCATAGTTGAGAAGGGGACGACTTCTGACTTGACCGATGACACCTGGGACTCCGATGCGATTGCTGCGAGGTTCTGCTGTGCGTGTCCCTGGGCGTGCTTGAGCTCCTCCGGGTTTTTCAGAGTGTCAGCTGCAGTGGCCTTTTCCATAGCAGGGAATTGCAGGGCTTGGGATGGATCCACACCCCTCAGCAGTCCGTCTGTAACATGTCTGCCCAGCCAAATGGAACACGACAGTGTGGCACGGTTAGCATGCAGGCGAGTCATAAGCAATACTTAATAAACTTTTGCAAACCTCTACCAAAACCACCAGAACAGTGGGGTTTATTTACTTCCTGATGCTCTCACTTCTGTGACTTTCTAGCATTCTCTCAAAGTCAGGGACTCAGAGTTTTAAAGAGGCCACTGCAATCAGGTTGGTTTTGCCTTTTAAGACATTTGCAAACCTTCGTGGATGCACTTTCTGACCAAACCAGGAGTTACAGTGGATTGATTTTTAGAGGGAGAAACATTTTATACGCTGTATCTAACGAAACAAGATACCCCTTGACTACTAGCACAGAAAGTGGTAGTTGCATGGAAAGTGAGGTAGCAGTTTGGCAAACTGCCAAAACAAACCCTTCAAATGAAACTTCAGGAAGGTCTTGTCTGTCAAGAGTTTGAGGTAGGATGAGCCAACAATTTCTGGAAGCTAGCTCTGAAATGGCTGAACTTCAGAGTGTAGCTAGCCATCAAATGCCATCAATGTTTCCATTACTGAAACAGATTATGTATCTAATACATCATTTTGCTGAAAAAATATTACTTTTCATAAAACTTAGGCATGCATAGTTTTATTGGGGTTTTTTTTCCCAAATAGGGCAAGACAGGAAATAACTGTAGTAATTTTTGAGAAAGAGAAACTAATATGAAGGGATATAGATGTTTATCTACATGGAAAAATAAGTGACAGTCTTAGAAGATCTGTTATATAAACCATTTTATCCATCTGCCAGTACTGGGAAATTCATTTTACATATGCTCCAGGATATATGGAAACAATGACAACCCTACATTCCTAGGAATAATGGGAGCAACAATAGACTTATGACATACATTTTCTTGTACTTGAAGTAAAATTGAGATCACTGCCACTGACAGTTTGGCCTGATTCACTAGGAGGAGTAAGAATTAAATCCAGTGCCTACTGCCTCATGTAAGTCAGGAATAGTTTGCTGCCCGTGTATTCTGACAAACAGCTAAACACTGGCACTCAGTGGACACAAATTCTGTCTAATGTTTCGACTTATTCCTAACATGTCTTCCTTGCAAAGAACTGAATAAAGATTTTGCAGG
>JANVCC010000048.1:7757433-7815882 GCA_025345505.1 Todiramphus chloris collaris
TCTCTCTTTCTCTCTTTCTCTCTTTCTTTCTCTCTCTCTTTCTCTCTCTCTCTCTCTTTCTTTCTCTCTCTCTTTTCTTAAGCTTTAGAATAACTTTATCCACTTATAATCTTTTTCCAGTGTATTTCTTACTGTTATATGTTTGGTGATACATGTTCTAGTGTCAGAGAATATTTCTATTATCTTAAATTGATGTAAATGGCTACAGCTAATTAGCTCAGACATGGGGCTGATAGCACTCCGTAAGCTTTCTCATCCAGGTGCTTCCCTGGCAGTGTTCAGTTCAGAGGGTGCTAGCTTCAATCATAAGATCCTGACAACTGGAGCTGTTGGTCAAAACAGAACCACAGCAGAGGAAAGGCTAATTTGATTTCCCTTGAGACAGCTCTAGGAGAATCTACAAAAGACTGCAAGCAAGTTGCATGTCTCAAAATCGCCTGGGGAGAGGGGGTGAACCCAAACCTGAAAACTGTTCTAGCCCTGCTTGAGGAAATCTTTTAGTTTTGAAGAAAAAGACCCCAAAACCAAACAACCAAAAGATAATCACCTCCTGAGCATGGTAAGGATATCAGTCATGCTGCGCACACGTTTCAGCAAGCTGTCTAGCTTGTGTGGTTCTTCCTTGAGGAACCTCACAGCTTCTACCTCAATCCGGAGGATCGCACGCATTTTATTCTGCAAAGTCGGGAATTCTCCTGCAAAGACAACAACCGTGAAGCTCAAAAGCAAATCATTAAAGTCCTGGGGAGAAACGGATCATGGGGTGAACATTAAAGAGCTGAGTGTCTTTCTCTCTCCAGGGACCATGCAATGAGCTCCTTAATCCCGACTTTACATCTTTTTGGTGAAAGTTAATGCCCACAGATCAAAGGCAAAACTGTTCTCAGCTACTGTGGTCACAAGAAAAGAACCAAAAAGTACATACCTTTCAGGGTGGCAACAGCTTCTCCCACTTGACGCAAAAGAAAGGCTCCATCCTCAACATCTTTCAGTGTAACTGTCTTGCTGGAAGCAGCGGAGTCCCTCTTCAGGTCTTCTACAAATGCCTCCAACTCACTGGCAAAACAAAAAAAGCAGACATCAAATGTAAGCAGGACTTTTGCACTACAATCAAATGTGTGTAAATTAATGGGATAAAGTGAACCGGAAACATCAACTTTGGCATCTTTAAGCCTGACAACACAGGCTGAAAAAACAGCAGGATGTCATGAGGGGAGGTGGGGATGCTGGGCACATGCTGACAACACAGGAACAGCCTTGTACCTAGCCCAAGTCCTTCCTTTGTGTGGCAGGCTGCCCTGTACCACTACATGCAGTACGTCTTTGTGCATCTCCTCATTACCGATGGCACACAAAGGAATGCCCAACAGTGAAGTAACAACCTGAAAACTGGCACTAATGGCCACTTGATGCAACATTGTCTATCTTCCAGGTCCTGCTAGACAGGAATATAGGGTCCTGTTTCCATGAATCGCCAGACTGAAATAGCAAGTGTGCATCGTGTGCAGCTCTCACTCAGCATTTGGATTCAAGAAAGAATCACTTCAGCTGTTTCTTCCCAATGACTGCTGCTCCTTGCTTCCTCCAGCTCCATTTGGTGCTTCCTCATCACCTTTCCCTATATTTTCTGCAGTGCCTCCATACGTCACATAAATGTTCACAATCCTTCAAAATGTTCACGATCCTTCAGATGTGTAATTTTTTCATTTTATTTTGCGGGGAGTCACTCTTATTCGGTTTAAGGTTGAGACTACATTGCTTTAGATGGAGTTTCCATGCAGAAATCTGTCCAAAATCCCTGAGATGTATTATGTGCAACTATACAAACTCCCATGCGAATATCTTAAAAGGATCATCTCTTGAATATTTGTTCTAAGAGAGATCCACCTCTATTAATATACCAACTTTTCTAACAGGAATATTCTGAGAAGCAGTTTAATCGCATAGTAGCAAACTCTGAACAGGCAAATTGGCTACTGATTTTAACCTAATTTTGGGCCTCATTTCTCACATCCACTCAAGGTAGAGGTTTTGCAGTTGCTGTAAGAGAACCAGGGTATGGGCTGATTGCCTGAAAAGGGGTAGGTGCCTTCTGCACCAACCGCAGGTCTTGCATTTCCACATACTTCCCTTGTGTCAGCACTGCCACGCAAAAGAAGAAAATTACTTAGTTTCAGCCAGGTCACTTCCTAGATCCATCTCAGTAACATAGGGAGGAAAGGAGAGGAGTAGGTGGCCAGTAATGAGCTAACAGGGGATCGGGTCAGCTTAAAGTGGAAGCATGGTCACCCAGAACAATAAATGGCAACACAACATTACTTCTGATATACAGAGAAATGGAAATGGTGTCTAGATCCAAAATCCAGTGCACACAGCAGTTTATTTCAATCCAAAGACTAAGAACTTTAGAAACTATAAAACACTTTTGAATTTAGAATCATAAGGTGCTTCTGAAGAGATCCCAAACAAGTGGAGTTAAACGCTCCTGTTACCATTTTAAGACCACTTCTCCCAAAGGCTCTGCCTTGAGAAAGCTGGGGGAGTGATGATTCCCACCAGCACAAGCATACTTGCAGGAAACATTCCACTGGACCACACGATGGCAGCAAGGGAACGTTTCTCAGGGGTTTTTACCAGTGGAAGAGATCAGCACTGGAAAGGCAGCTTCTCAGATATTCGCATCCACCAGGCAACAAAAAATATAAGTGCAGAGGCTTAAGTACGTTCATCGGTGGAAAGAAGAAAAAGGAACAAACACAGAACACTGTTACGATGTTTTGGTTGGTTTACAACAGCTGGAAATGTACAGATAAAGGAAAGGCTTCCAGGTGGCTGACAACGGCTTGCGTTCCCCTTTGTTCCTTGAGCAGAAATGAAAGGGTCACCATAAACACCTTTGATTCCATACAGTGATACTATCAAACAAGACAACTGATCCTGAAATTACTCAGGGGATACCATATTACACTGTTTCATGTTGCTAACTACAAGGGAAAAGAAACTTAAGCCCTCAGGAACCAAGCTTTGAAACAGAACCAGTGGTCTCCAGCATTTCTTTTCTGTAACTGGGGAAACAGTTGGCTTTATAGACTGGACTGAGCAAACCCAATTAAATGCAGTTTCAGAAGGCTAATACAAAATAAATTCTATTTCTGCTTCTATGCTTACACAGGGGAGCCGAGACAAACTTTTATGCTCAGATCTTTCTTTAGGCAAGAAAAAAAGCATCAGAGGACCTGTCTCAGACTGCAGTATCAGTAGAACAGGTTACAAAACAAACTGACAACATGAATAGTAACACATCACCCAGGCCAGATGGTATTTGCCCTGGAGTTCAATAGCAACTCAAGGGTGAAACAGTTGAACTATTAATGTTAAGCATCCAACTCCTTAATTAAAATTGTTTTGGCACCAGAGTAGTGGGAGGTGTCATAGATGATACAAATAAATTTTTTAAAAGGAGATGGGGTTATCCAGGGAGCTGTACTCTGGTGAGACCGACACCCAGACCGGTGTAATTGATAGATAGCAAAATTAAGTCTCACAAATCCGCAAGCAAACAACAAAAGCATGGGGACAAGCTATAGCCCAAAAGGCTTTCAACAAGGTATTTCAGGAAAAGCTTTCTAAAAAGCAAAGTTGCCATGGGAGGAAATTCTCTCATGGATAAAGTACTAGAAGTAAAGGGAAGGGATCAATGAACAGCTTACTCAGTGGATGCAGTTTGCTAGTGGGTTCCACAGGGATTGGTGCTAGGGCTGGTGCTTTTCAACGTGTTATAAATTATTTAGAAAAGAGGATGAATAGTACACTTAAAAAAAAAAGTCTCAAAAGGATATTAAATAATTCAGGGCAATAAAAATTAAAGGTGATAACAGGGGGCTGCAGACAGATCATCTGACACTAATTGACCAAGAAAAATCCAAAGATTAAATTAAGCCTTAATAAATGTAAAGTAATGCTTATGAGGAGAAATAAAAACAAAACCAGCCCCCACCTAAAACCAACAACCTCCCAAACCCCTAAGTTTTTATACACAGTAATGAACATTGAACTGATAATGATCTGTTGTGGGACGTAGGATTTGAAATGGAAAGCTCATGAGGACATGGCTGACTGAGCTGAGAGGGTTGTGATCAGTGGTGCAGAGTCTAGCTGGAGGCCTGTAGCTATTCGTGTTCCCCAGGGGCCAGGACCTGGGTCCAGTTTCGTTCAACATTTCATCAAAGCCCTGGATGAAGGGATGGAGCGTACCCTCAGCAAGTTCACTGACGGTACAAACCTGGCAGGAGTGTCTGACACACCAGAGGGCTGTGCTGCCATCCAGAGAGACCTGGACAGGCTGGAGAGTTGGGCAGAGGGGAACCTCATGAAATTCAACAGGGGCAACTGTAGAGTCCTGCACCTGGGGAGGAACAACCCCATGAACCAGTACAGGTTAGGAGGTGGCCTGCTGGAAAGCAACTACATAGAGAAGGACCTTGTTGAGTCCTGGTGGACAACAAGTTCATCATGAGTCAGCCGTCTGCTCTTATGGACAAGGAGGCCAATGGTATCCTGGGGTGCCTTAAGAAGAGTGTGACCATTGGTTGAGGGAAGTTCTCCTTCCTCTCTACTCTGCCCTAGTGAGGCCACATCTGGAGTACTGTGTCCAGTTCTGGGATCGCCAGTTCAAGAGAGACAGAGTACCTCCAGTACCTCCAGAAGTCCCTTCCAACCCCTACCATTCTGTGATTCTATGACAGGGAGGATATCACCATGCCACTGCACTGTGGTGTGCCCACACCTTATTAAACTGTTGCAGGGCTCTCCACTCTCCACATCTCCATTTCACAGATGTACACTAGAGTTAGAAAGGGCATAGAGAAAGGCAACAGGATGATGAAATGTACAGAAAGGCTTCTACAAGAGGAGTAACTAAGCAGACTAGGATTTCTTTTAGGCTGGAAAAGGCATGAGTAGGGGAAAAAGGAGTGGAAAGGGAGCATCTACAACTTCCTGACTAGCATGGTGAGGGTGAATATTCTGCTGTTCAGGATTTAAGAGTCTGGGATTGATTGGCAGATGAAGGATTCAAAAACAATCAAAAAAGTAGTTCTTTCTACCCAAAAAGAATTACCCTATAGAATTTATTCATTGCCTAGCTGCTGTACACAACAAAGTTTACATACATTTTTTTTAAATGCCTAAGTTCATTAAAAGTAAACAATCAATGCAGAGCTTTTGCTTATGAAGATACCATCTCTGACTTGGAAATTCCCTGAGCTGCAAGTCATTAAAAACAAGGAGATGCACTCTGAGCATTTTGCCGTGTTCTTAGATCCTTTCCCAAGCATCTGCTACTGGTTGTTCTCTAAGACTGCTACGCAGATTTTTGTTATTACTGACCGCAGTTATTCTTATTAAAATGTCTGATAATTTTCCTAAAAAAAAAAAAGAAAAATATCAGTTGTAACTTACTATGGACCCATAGCCAATCAAACAGATTTGATATGGCTACAATTTAAATACTGTGCTTATAAACTCTCCTCAATTAAAGTCCTTGGAGTAATCTACAACATATAGTGGTTATACCTGTAACACGTTCTTCACAACATAAATTAGTCCTTAGTCAATGTGCCAATTCATTAGTCATTGTGCCATATCATCATAATTTGTCCGTGGTCTAGTAAATGCGTAAGGCTAGTATCTACAACCCCAAAAGGCTAGACAGAAAAAACCTTCCTTCCCAGTTAATTCTGAGTGTGTATTTCACTGTTACAAGTGTGCATAAACACTACAATTAACAGTGTTACTTACATTGCATTAGGTATCTCTGAACTGTAATCCTGCTACAGTGGTGGCACACATGGGCACACTTCTGTAGGCACCATCGTGAATGGCTCAACAGAAAACTTGCTCTGAAATGGACACTGATATTTCTGTTGTTTAAAACATGAAATTGCCAATATTTTTATTTCGTTAGGTCTCAGTGATAATCTTCAGATCTGCAGAAAGGAGAGCTTTTAAGATGAGATTTACCACTTCAGAGTAGTAAATACACATTTGTAAGTATTGAAGAAATCCTTAAGCTCCCTTGTCTTGCATCAAGCCAGTCTACTGATCTAGTCCAATGATTTAGGAAAGGTCAAGAGGGCAACATTTGAAGTCTAAGTATTTTTTCGCCCTGTTGCTTTGCATTTGTTTATACATCTGCACTGGGATCAGCTTAATTGAAAGTGCCTATATAGAATGTTAACCCTTTTCTGAATACTGCCAGTGATATTTGATGTGCAATTTTGTGATGTATGCTCTTCATTATTAACAGACACCAGCTGTTGAACTTAAAGCACTGTTGTCTGATGTGTTTTTTCTTTTGAGCTCTGATCCTGCAAATCTGCAAATACATGACAAAGAAATCTTATTGGACAGAAATGATGAAAACTAATTGTTTGTGATTTGATGTTCGTTTCTACCATGCTTCTAAAATGGTTGAACTAACATCTACAGCCTGTGAATGATCTAAGTCACACATTTTCCTTTAACATTAACAAATGAAGTAGCACAGAAGAAGCAGAAACTGTGAACACAAAAAAGTTCAAACACTCACAAAGCAGAACCATATTGCAATCAAAGTCATATCCTAAATGAACAGCTGCAACAACTAATGCCATTTGCACTTGACCTCATTCAGTACCCATTTTATGAGGCACCGTGATAAACAAATTGTTCTTTCCACAGAGAACAAACAATCTACAAACTACACAATGAGGTGCACAGGAATAAAGTGATGAACAGAAGGGCAATTATTTAAGACTACAACACAATGTTATTTAAGACTACAAACCATCTGAGAGGGTTACATATACCAACATGGACTGTTACTGCACATTCAACTTTTCTTCACAGAATATACACTCCCTTCGTAACGCTCTACTTTGTCTTTACAGATGCACCACTTTTATTAGAAATCTTATTCATCTGACAACACGTTGATCAACAAGAATGATTTATTCTCCTTAGCTGTCAGTAACTGTACTCCTGTGGCTCTTCAATCATCATTTCCAATGACAAGCTGACTAGAAAGTTTCTCTCTATTAGGGAGCGATTCTACAGGTGTGAACTAAATGCAGTAATGAGAAATAATTAGTTATATAGCATCTTACAAATGTGAGTGTTAGAACTAGTTAAATTATTTATTGATTTCAGCTTTATCTTGCCTCCTGCTGACGCTGAACACGAACTAAAGCAAACAACTGGATCCCATCAGTTGTGGTAGGGTGAAGCTTTGGGTTGAAAAAAGGAGTCTCACCAAAAGCCTTTACACAACAACAACAAAAAAAAACCCACCCTATTTTTATCTGCAGTTAGATGTATGGAAATCCCAGGAAGTAAATTTTAGATGGAGACTGGCATTGCTGACTGCAATTAAACTTCAGTTCTTTATTTATGAGCTTCCCCTACCTCTCCCATGCAATATCCAAAGTACTATTGAAAGCTGATTTTCGTACTTACAGCCAAACTTATTAGCTTCCTTTGTATCCATTTGTTCTTGAGGTAATTCCCCCTTCCCTCCCTAAAGCTTAATACATAAAGCTGAAGAGGAGAGCTAGGGTAGGGGGAAGCTTTCAGAAGTCCTTACAATCACCTGTCCTTTTACAGGGGACTTCTGAAGAGGTTGAAGCATTTTGTACGGGTAGGACTTACCCAGTGGGCTGTCCTAAAAAGGGCTCCCAGTCAAGACCAGTGATCTATATATCACAGACACAGTTTTACAGCCAATACAGCAAAGGAAACACAACTAAAAAAACCAAACTGCTGCAATTTCACTGAAGACAGTGGTGAATACTACTACTTCATGGAAGAAAAAGCCATGCAAAAGCAACAAATGCTAAGAGGTTTCTCAACCCACCATAACTTCTTTACTATCTTCTCTTCCTCGTTGAGGTATTTCTGCCTTTCTTGTTCCACCAGGTTGCGCTGTCGCTGCACAGGATCTTCAAGCCTCTTCACTGTTTCAATCATTTTGCCATTGATTTCCAGCTCTGCTTTCTTCACCATTGCCCTCAGCATCTCCTGGTTCTGCAGCTGTTGCACAAAAGAAATCAACTTCAATTTTTCCTGCTTGACTGACAACCCTGGCAACAGAATACATTGCAGAGCTGAGGAATAGGTTGGGATAAACACAGTCCTACACCGAGAGAGTTCTCACCTTCTTTCCCTCTTCAACTTTACCTATAAATGTTATTCTGCAAGGAAGTGTTTGGGATGAGAAAAGCCTAAATCTGATTAACTTCTAATGTATATATCTAATGTCCAGTTGCGAGCTGATGAACAAAAGATGTTTGGATCAGTACATCACCTTCAGTGCATAAATTCTGCAAGGATTGTGGCCCCTTTATTCTGCTCAGTCCAGCATGAATCCAGAATTAATCATGCCTCACAAGAATGCCGGAAGCTTGACTTCCACTTTGTGTGTATCTCGTGAGCTTACACATCGCACTACCCATACGTGCCTAGTGGATAATCCCAAACATTAATGTCAAGGCTGGAATGCACTGCTGTTCTCAGAATGGAATTTTTCAGTCTCAAGTGGCAGAGGAAAGATTGTGCCATCTGGTGTAATTTGGTCCAGACATACAGCTCATCTGCAATACATAAAACCTTCCTAACCCACCAAGCTCCCCCCCGCCCTTTAGAATATTGTCATTTTATGAGAACTGTAAAAGTCACACATTCTATCTTGTCCTAGCCTTATGTTAAGTACTTAACGCATTAATTTTCCTACTGATATTAAGTTTGCAGAGTGAAACGTAGCTAAGAAAGCAAAGTAGACTGTACGCTTTTGTGGGCAGCCCTAGAGCAGTTATACCCTACACTCATACAGACCAAACCTGTTTGAGTCTCTTATGCAAAGCACAAGATTCAAAGCGATAAGCAGGGCTCCATCTAATCACAGCTTTAGGATACAGGCAACAGAAACAGCCATCTCATACTGTGTGATTTTAAAAAACACCCGTGTCAGTTGGGAGATGAAGTTCCAGTTTTAAAGCAAGCAATCGAACCCTCAGCTGTCTTGTAAACATCCAGGCTTAACAGCCAGAACACGTGTAACACACAAAGCAAAACCACTGCCTGATAGGAAGAATCACAAAAACGGGTTACCTATATGACAGTCTAATGCAACCAGACTTATTTTTAAGTTGATTTAAGAGAATTCATGGGAATCAGAGACAAAAAAAAAAAAAAGCCTTTGTCCAGGTCATTTTTTTCCAATCATTATGGGAATTAGAAAACTCAACTCTTTCCTCCCATCTCTTCAGTGTGCCTGACTCTGCCTTCTCAAGCAACACAACTGTGATGAGAGGGAGGGTAACACTTCACTGAAAGTGTGTGGAGGGGTCTGAGCTGTGACAAGCAGTAGGCATTAGCTCAAAACTCAGCTGAAGATAAGTGTTAGCAGGTAGTGGAAAAAATGAAGCTGGAAAACATTTGAAACAGCACAGATTTATAAACATTGTCAGCTGCTTTATACCAGACTGGATTCGTTTGAACACAGTACATATGTATATTTTTCTCCACTACAGGATTAATGTTTGGGTTTGATAAATTAAAACCTCTTACAGCGAGGCCAGTACAGCTATCTGAGACACACATCTCTCTCACTGTCCAATATTTTCAAGAAGGAAAACATAAATGAATGAATAGATGAGGGAATGAGCACGTAACACTTCAGTCATACAGTTTATTCACAGCTCTTTAAAAAGTGAGGAAATTTGACACAGAGAAGTGACTTGGGATATGTGAAACAACTGATCTGAGGTCAGTGAGAAGGTCAGTAACAGAGTCAGGTTTAAGTCTCAGGTGTCCAGAGTTTTAAGTCCTCTATGTTCCTCAGCTGGTACCAGTTGACTGCCAGTAATATCAAATTTGAGTATGTGTGACTGTGTGAGGTTGTGCAAAGCCAGGTACACTTTTTTCTTATTACAGGGGTATACAGCAGATCTGCATTTATTGTAGTGACACCTACAGCTGAGGTGCTTGTCACTGCACATGCCATGCTTGAACAGTATTAGCAAGTTTCTGGTATAAAACCTCATCTGTTTCTGACAACATTTGGGAATAAAAAGATAACTCAGGAGTATTTCAAAAAGCTTGTGTGTTGAGGACTCCCATAACTCATTACTTGGAGTGAGCTCTTCAAGTTTGGTATCAGAGAGATGTTTTTGCCATTTTTATTCTATGAAAATTCTGGAAAACCTGGTTTTGTCCATGCTTGGGGAACAGGGACAGAAGACGAGAAGGCAGAGGGACAGACGGGTGCAGAGAGATAAAAGGAACCATGGGAGAGAAGTAATTGTGGGCCAAAGCAGGGCAGAGTCACTAGACAAAGGACAACATGAGGCAGGGCAATCATGAGCAGAAGGGAAAAGCTGTGGCTGAGGAAGAGGAAGCACACTCTGGCCACTACATTTGCCTCCACATTCTGGAACTGAACTTCATTTTTACCTTTCTTCTGCCAGCAGGTATCAGATCTGAGCCTCCATGGCTAAGTGCACACCCCATTTGCCCCTCAGACAAGCTCCACCACCTCAAGTGGAAAGAAGTTTCATGGATGTGCCAGAGTTATTCTGGTTCCAAAGAGCAGAACTTTTTGTACTTTTAGGTTTGCTTGAAAACAAACAAAATAAACTATCCTAGATATTCACACTTGAAAAGAAACTTTGTTAAAACACAGTTCAAGTTCCAAAGTCAAGTGCCCAAAGGTAAGTAACAGCACTGCAGGCTTTCCTGTCACAACCAAATTATACTTTCTTGCTAATTAGAGTAAACTTGACTTAATACTGAAAGCAGCAATCAAACAGAAAGAAATTTAACACACCTTTTTTAGAATTCTAGCATCCTCTCCTACATTCATTACCCTTGGCTCACTCCCAGACTCATCAATTTCTCCAGATACCTATCTTGACCCTCTTCTTTGGCTACTGCTCCAGCCATTATCTACCCCTGCTCTCTCACAGGTACCCCAGCACCACCTCTGGCCCCCCAATTCAAGAATAATCTCATAATCAGGTTAGTTCACTCTGAGCCAATTATTATCTCTGAGACAGGTAACTGGAAAACCAAGAATCAGTTCTTCTCATTAGGAGACAAGAACGACCTGTCCAGTGGGAGCCTCCTAGGCTCTGCTAGGAGAGGCTTCTGGGCACCCACCTCCCCACACACCTCAGGGCACAGCCACAAACAGGGACTCACTGCCTTCAGCTCAAGATCTCTCCAGACTCTCCTTACCTAGTGCCCGAAGTGTGTTACCATACATAGATTAAACATAGTCTCACCAATACTATAATGCAGCTCAAAGCATATTTGAATTTCTAATTCAAAGTTACACTTCTGAGACTGAGTATCATGCACCATTTATGGCATTATCATTATTACACTTTCTGTCCTTTATGCAGCGCTCATTTCCCAGCAAATAATAGAGTGAAGGAAAAGCACGCATGCATAAGCATTCCTAATGCTGAACCTTAATCATATCTTAACTGCTTTTCTTTAAAATGTGTTCAATTAAAGAAAGGAAAGAATAGGAAAAAAATTAATCCAATGTACATATAAGGTACTGATATATACTATGAATGCATACTTTAAGGCTTGGTTCAAACCTGCTGCTAAGAGTTCTCATTATCTGGGAGTGCAAAACGAAAAACCCCACTGAACTCATCATGGGCTCCAGGCTTACCAACAACAAATACATCCAGGACACAGGCTGGGTTATAGCCTAGCTCTGGCAATGAGGAAGACTCCACGGCACCATGAACCTAGTCTTTCTTGAGCATCTCTGAATATCAGAGCACTTAAGGAAGATGCTAGCGGGGTAGCAAGAAGTGTATGTAACCTCTAGCAACAGCCATGATGTAAATGTCTTTATTTCAAGAATCTCTAATTAAAATTCATCCATGGACTAAAACAGTCTTAACTTTTTGGTTGCATCTGGTGACATATGTATTTAAGTGGTGGGCAAATCAGTACATCTGGATCAATTGTTGCTGGTTATGTTTTAAAAAGAGGATTTTGCCAGCACAGAAAGATGCTACATGAATGAACGAGTCTTTTCCATCCTGTGTTTCTCTTATTCTATAAAGCAAATGAGAACTTACAGTGATATTATAAATTGAAAATTGAACCCTACACGGTAATAAATATAGTTTTATGTCCCAATTCTTTTTCTTAGTTGTCTTGCCAACTTTTGTGCCTGTGCAAACATCTTTTTCAGTTCTTTGGAAGTGTTTCTGTTAGTCTGTCGCTGTATGAAAAATTCACACAAACAGGAACAAACTGACAGCCAACCCAGGAGAAGCAGTGAAAGTGAAAAAAACGAAGTACTGTCACACATATTACACAAACAACCTGGAAAAACAGAGCAACACTTTTCCCTTTTATTTAGAATTATCTTACAAAAAGCACAGTGCAAATTTTTTTTTCATTGGAAGCGTGGCATTTCAACGCTCCTCGGTTTAAAATACTACCTGTTTCACTTGCTGCCCTACAGACTGTGAGCTCTTCTTCAAAACAGAAAAGCCATGATAAAACCTCACTCTCACGAGTGTGGTTTATATGTAATACACCAAAGTTTCCCGCAAGCTAAAGGTTCTTCCACCTGACTGTCACAATTTTGCCCACTTCCTACTGGCACGATGCACCAAATTTGCTATCATTTCTGAAGTAAGGAAAGACAGAGTTAATGAGCACACTTGGGGTATGCCCTTTTTTCCCTTCTCAAGACTTCCTTGGCAGCACTGATTCGTGCAGATGGTACAAGTTTCTTCACTCCTGCGTGCCATAATGCTGCAGCTGATCAAAAGCAAGGTTACTGCCCCAGGCAGGGCCATGGAGACAAGGTGCAGCTGGGGAAATGTCACCTCCTCGGTGAGCAGGGCTTGTGGCGACGATGTTCTGACTGCTTCCAGCGTAGCACTGCAACTTCTGTCCCACTTTACAAGGCCACGTGCTAAGCACAGCTGGTGGCCAGACTGCAGGCATTTGCCAAGAGCTGCCTTTGGCATGTGAGGTTATGGAAGGACAGGGGGGCTCCAGGGGTCTGTGGCACTACTGTGGAAGAATGCACACATACACATAACGCACCATGGCAGAGACCCCAGGCCAGGGACTTGAAATTAGATGGGGACCATGATGGCTGGCATGTAGGCAGTGCTGCTGGGACCAGCTTTTGACAGGCTCGTGGGCTATAGGAACATACTCATCTTAAACTGAAAAGGGAAATACGTGGGTGCTCTATCACCAGGAGAGGTCACCTGGCTGACACCACTGTTCACTCCAAATACCTTCATTACCAGCAAACTGAGCACAGGACCTTGTCACAGCATCTTCGCCACATTTTTACCTTATCCTTCTGCTCCCTTTGCCCTGTGACCGGTTCATAATTCAATGTTCTTTAGGTAAGGCAGTGAAGGCAAAACATGCGCGGAATTTTGGTCTGTATTATCATTATTCTGCTCTAAAATTAATCAGCAAATCCATGGAGATTGACATAGTACTGCCTCCATTGAGTCAGCTGTTCTATCACCCAATGACAACCCTGAAAAGGAGAAGCAGTAAAAGGAGAGGAGACGCTTGGGTTGAAATGGAAAACCAGATTTAATAAAATAGTATTAATATTAATACTAATATTACTATAAAGTACACAAAGTTGTACTCAGCCCCTGTAGTGTCCACAAGCTGTGCAATCCCAGCAGTGAATGCTGGGTGTTGAACACTTGAGCACCAGTGCTCCAGCAAAAGTACAATGGTCACAACACACAGGAGAGTAGTAGGTCTTGGGAGCAGAGTGGTGGGCAAGACCCTCCCGGGATGGCAACCACTGAGGAGAAAGAGGCCATCCCCAGCAAACTTTCCAGTTTATAGTGAGTGTGACATTTATGTTATGGAATACTTCTGTTGGCCAGCTTGGGTCAGCTGCCCTTCCCCTCTGTCTCACCTGTCTAACTTGAGACTTCTAAAGTCCTTGATGACTATGGAGACCCGTGTACTATGACTAGTCACAAATGAAAACAAAGTGTCTTATCAGCTTTACTCTCACTGAATTGTGTGCTGCAGAGTCTTCTCAAGAAATGCAGCTTTCCTGAATAGAAAATAGATTCTATGATCCTATCCCAGCAAAACCAGGACAAGTACCATTCTCATATTCAAAACCACCCTGGTTGTAACAGGAGTAGCTGCAGCCCTACAATACCAAACATGTGATGTCACTTTCCAGGCAAGGAGGACTGGCAGAGTATTGAAGTTTCCCCTGCTGTCCACTTTGTCTTACAAGAAATTGCTTTACCTCCTTTTACATCTTCTGAGACAATACACAGAGCTCTTCAGTTTCCAATTAAGTGGAAGTCTGAAGACCTGTACAGCTGTGTATGCTTATTTTCACAGTGTCTGAGATGTACAGAATATATTTACATTTGCAGTATGTCAGTATGTGTCAACAGAACATTTTGGTTAATGCTTTCTTGTTCTTGTTGTTTCTCACAGGTTTTGAGGGTTTATGTGTGTTAGGAAGGTACTGGTAAAATGTGAATGTAAGTGGGGCACAATAGCAGCAACTGTTGAAATCCCTTTTTTTTCCTTGCTGTTCAAGTCGGCTATTCTTCTGGATTCTGTAAATACAGGACTCAAACTCTGGCTTAATGCATATCTAGTGATCCTCAGCTACATTTAGGTTTCCTGACACAGTTTATTTAGCAACTTAAAAACTGTCTTAGCTGTAAACGGTGTGGAACAGGAATATGGCTCTTCCAACATATTTATACAGCACATGGCATAGCAAGGTCCAATCTGTATTCACAGGTGATATTATTCTAATATAAAAACAATGTATAGAGTCATCAAAGGTAGAAATTGAGCATCAGTAAACTGAGCCAAGTCTCCTACCTCTCAGGCCAAGCAAGTGGTGTATGCCGGAGCAGAATACGCTTTTGCATCTGCAATTACCTGGGTCTTTGCTAGAACTCTGTGTCTGAGAGTCGCTCATGTACAAAAGGTACGAGAGACAGAAAGAGAGAGAGAGAGAAAGAAAGGAAAAGGGCATTTGCTGAAAACCCACTTCCCTAGCATTACCCAGGTGAGCATACCTGTAGCTGCTTCATCTGATGCAGCTGCAGCCGCAGATCCGACACGTTGCGCTTCATTCCGTGCAGGCTGACTTGCATGGATGGGGCTCCGGCAGGGTGAGGGATGGCAGCTGACTCCACAGTTGCCAGCGTGTTCTTCCCCGCAGATATGTTGGCAGCACCTGCAATAAGCAGCAGCACAGGATGAGAAGGTGCAAATGCCATCCTTCCTCTGCCCACTGAACCCACACGTATTTCACATAGATGGACAAGAAAATTACAGCTGCCAGTGATTATTATTAACAGGGGACTGGCACCTCCATACCCAACATATTTTGAGAGAAGACTGTACACCAGAGTGTCCCTGTGCTGGAACCTCACCCATATCACGAGCACTGCATTACCACAAGACTGCTTCCTACCGCATTTAGTGGAGATGGGATAATAAGTTACAACTGCAGATTACACAAAACAGCAGCAAATCAAACGGGTGTGAAAGCAGCTTCAGAACTGTCCTCCCAGGAGCCATCTGAGACCATGTTGGTACAAATTCACAAGTACCCTGAACTGCATATTTGTTGCTTAATTATCACTGGAGAGAGATCCAGTCAAACTGACAAGTGTGGGGAAAAGGCTTCCATAGAGAATCTTGCTTTGCTGCTTGAAATACAACTGTATTATTTCCATCAGGTGTCTCCAATAGCTTCCATATAAAGCCAGGAAAAGAAACTGAATGATGGTGTGGCAGAGAACTGCTCTCTGTTGCATCCACCTACTCCCCTTTAGTCTCATTAGTTGAGGACTGTGTTTACAAAACAATGGAGCTCAACACAAGGAAGTGAGCTGAGCCACACTGGGAATAACCATCAGAGTCCTCACAAGACTTTCTTCATTGAGTAATCCTATTCCTCTACACAGCATCAATGTCAAGCTTGTTATTTTCATTCTCAGATACCTGGGAAGAAGCTTTATTTACAGGGCACAGGCAAATTTCAGGTCTTCAGCTAATAGTCATGTTACAGCTTCTTCTAGCAAGTTGTGCTTACACAGCCATATTCTTCAAATATTGTTTTTTATGTGTCCCTTCACCTCCTTACCATGTAACAAGTGACAGGACAAGAGGAAATGACCTCAAGTTGCAACAGAGTGGAGGTTTAGGTTGGATAGTAGGAAAAATTTCTTAACCAAAGGAGTTGTCAAGCCCTGGAACAGGCTGCCCAGGGAAGCAAGTGGCTGAGTCATCACCCCTGGAGGCATTTAAAAGATGTGTAGATGTGGAGCTCAGGGACATGGTTTAGTGGTAGACTTGGCAGTGCTGGATTAACGGTTGGACTCAATGATCCTAAAGGTCTTTTCCAACCTAAATGATCCTGTTTTATGATTATGTCATTCCCCACTTAATTTCCTTCCTTTGCTATGAATAAAACAAAAAATTGGAGGAAAGAGAAAATAACTTGTTGATGGATCTGCACAGGGATTTTGGTCATAAGTTGTTCCCACAAGTGCACATTCTATCAAGTTCAATGAAATCAAACAATAATTAGTGCTCTGAGTTTTCTTTGCCTTTTGAAGACAAATTTTTAAAGCACCAAAAGGCATGACACATTTTTCTGCCTGTAATGAGTATGAAGCTAAGAGTGGGTAAGTTTTACCCCTACCATCTCATCCCTAGTAGTCTTCTCAACCAGTGAAGTCTCCAAATGTGCCCAACTGGGTATAGCTCAGCATAACAACACATCATTATTCCTTTGCCAGCAAGTGTGGATACCTCAAACGTAGCCTTTGCAAAATTCATCCGGGGGAAGCATTTTTAAAGGATGGAAATCACTCCAGACTGTTTTTATTTAAGAGTAGGCTAAAAGGTTTCTGAAGAATCATGTTTCTTGTTTTACCTACATTTGCAATTCCTGTCAGTAAAAGGACAGGCCCCGCTGCCTGCACCCGTGCTATATAAGGTGTGCCATGCCATAGGCTTCGGGAGACGTGCTCAAACAAAAAGCTGTTCTAGCCTGGTGCTGGCCGTCGTAATGCAATACGTTACCTAAGAGTGCTCCAGATAGATCTGCTCGGTGCTTCAACAACAGCACTTTTCATTTCACTGCTGAGCAAGCTGCTGCACATTCTTGCTATACTCCAGTATGATTCAATGCTCTCTTGACTTTCAAAGAGCTGCTTAGCAGAAAGCAACACTCAAGAAATGAGCAGTCCTTGTTCACTGCCATTCTGTACCCACTCCATGCTTCAGTCTAATATATGCTAATACTTCTCTGTCTACATGTACACTGCAGTTTTTCCTACAGTCAAGCATCCATCTCTCTCCCACATGCACTATTTTTTCCATTTTTTTTTTTTTTTTTTAAGAAAAGGATATTTAATTCATAAACCCTACAGACAGAAACCACCAGAGAGTCTGAAAAATGTGGATAAGCCTCCAAGAGTTTTGATCCCTAGCCACAAATCTGGACTATTTTTGAAAACACATCTACCTTTCTGCTATTCTTTGCCTCAGGCGAAATCTCCAAAGCCTCAGCCCCCGACCCTGTGTGATGCAGCCAAGGCATGAATCAGTCCCCGCCAGTCTCTCTCCCCATGCTGGACCCCAGTCAACTCACATATTTTCTCAGGAAGGGGTGCTACTTTCCTTTTAGTCTAGATGGACTGTGATCTGCTTCTGTAAACAATAAGTGTCTCTGACTCCCAAAAAAGCAGCTCTCCTCCTCCTCTGCTGCCTTGGTCACCTCTTCTCACCATTAGGTACTCTCAGCTACCACAGCGTCCTCGCTGCAGAATGTGCTCAGAGCCTGTCGAGCACCAAGTGAGACTCCAGAGGGTGTGAAACACAACCACACTCACCCGGTGAGTAGAAAGGATCAGTAGCTGATGTCTCAGAGATCCATATTTTCATCAAAAAGGAATAAATGGGCAGCTGTTTCATGTAGGGAGTATAGCCCACGTCTAGAAATATTTCCAGGCTGTAGCTTTGCGATTAGATGTGCAGCCAGATGGATTGAAGGGAAAGAAACAGCACTGCCTCCCAGGTTTTGAAATAAACCCTCACTGGAGTGAGCTAAGGGGGCCTGAATGCAAAATACCTTCATAATTCCCTAATACTATGGACAAAAAGCAAATGTTAACTTTTTTCTTTTCACAAAGGCTAAGGTAAGGAGCACAACTTCCACTCCCTGATGCTTGACCTTTGCTATGGTTGCAAAGACAACTCTCTCCTTCTGTTTTCCAGATTTTAGTTTTCTTTCTAAAACACTAAGATTTTATTTTGAAGCAGGCTAGAAAAAAAGGCCACCAGAAGACACACAGCAATGTTTCTTCACAAATTACTCATCTCCTTATTAAGGAGCCACACATTTTCAAGAATCATTTTGGGAGACAGATGACAGTTACATAGTTCTCCTTCCATCCAGTTAGAATCCACTAAACAAATAGGCAAATGCAATGTTAAGGTTGCAACTCCATCATTAACAAGCTCTTACAACCAGGCAGTAAAGCACTCTTAAAAGAATAAAATATTCTATATATACTAGTAGGCAACTTCATCTCATTGATCCAGAATGAATTCAGAATGACGTTTTACCTGCAAATGTAGGCACAGAGTTCAAAGACTGGCATGATCTGTCTTTGAATCTGAGGTAAGCAAGCAGATATGGACAACATTTTTAATGCAGGAGTCACGCATGTGGAAAAGGCACACAGATATGCAGAGATGACAAAACAGTTCACTGAGTAACCAAATCTGAGCCCTACGTATGTAATACTTCTCCCTGCTGCCACTTCCCCCTCTTGGCTTGTACTGGTGGTGTTAATGAAAACAGATATACTCCTTGATCCCTTTTCAGAAAATACTGAAGCATCCTTCTTCCTCTTCCATCAAGACAGCAACTAGCAAAGAACTACTGCTTTATTTTGATAATCCATGGTACAACTGATCTCAATTTAATCAATTAATTTATTTCTGGATTTAACCTATCAATCTCACCACTTGATGAACAAAAACATGACAGAAAAGAGAGCAGGTAAGCATTTCTCAGCATAGTTGTTGGTAATCTCAAGGAGACTCTTCCTAGTACCATTTGGTTTAAAGTCATATGCTGCTCCTAAGTGAAGAGTCCCTTGATGACATTCACTACTGATGAACTGAATGAGGTTATAAGGATTTAGTCATGGGACTTCTTCTAACATTGGTAGAAGAGACATAGTCAGTTTGTGGAATGTTACTGCTCTTTAAAGCCATCCCCATCAAAGAAAGCCTAAAGCAATAAAACATAAGAAACGCAGACAAGCATGGTTGTTCAGGCTCATTTTCCCCAGTGAAAAAGAGTTTTTATTTATGCTCTTTAATATCTGAGGCTAAAGAATCTGCTACAGACTGGCAAAGCAAAACCATGTTAAATACAACAAATCGGTTTATATGAAATACCAGAGTATTTACAATCTAGCTATACAGAGAGTTATCTAGGATTTAGAAATTTTGGGTTCTTTCCCTTCCCAAGTGAGCTAGTTTTCTAATTTTGCAGAAAGTCTCCTATCATTGGAATACATATTATAAAATACAATGTTGGTTCAACATTGATGAGTCAATTTTATCCTGCACAGATGTTTCATTGTTCAGCAGAGGAAGCAATTCACGTTTCTGCTTACCAGTGCTCTAGAAAGGACTGCTCAATCAACATTTTATATCACTTTTTCTTTCAAATAGACTTTGAAATTGCTAAAACTGGTATCTCTGTGCACAGTTGTCAAGTGGAATTGTACACTACGAGAGCCGACTGTCTAAATGGCTATACTTAATAAGGATTGGGGTGAACTGAAGACCAAAACAGCCAGTCAGCAGAAGTGCTTCTAGATGCTGTTGGCATGTTTAAACCGGAGCATATCTACCAAAAAGAAAACCATTCTGCAGGCATATTCTGGCAGATTGCCTAATTTTGAGGTAAGTAGGGACTGCATTGACTTATTAGACCCTGTCACGCGCAATCTCAAATCAGGTGCAAAAGTAAAACCTTCTATTATACATGACCATTCTATTATACAGCAGTCTCCAGTAACACCTGATGTGGGCTACAATACTGGAGTATATTGGGGTCAGCATCACACCTTGTTTCCCATATCTGCTACCATTTAATTTTGTGGCTGAGTCATGCTTGAAGGACAAGATTTAGGGATGCAGACGCTGGGGTAACTACCTTTTCTAGCACTGATAGGGATCCTTGTGGGCAGTGAGCTGCACGGCTGGTCCCACTGCCCTATCCCCATCTCTCAAGTGATCAGTAATCCTTACTCACATGATGGACACAGGCATGTCTGTGTGACAAAGTCAATGTCTCTGTTAGTACATGACAGATGACAGTGCCTGGCAGTAAACTACATGCCCCCTGTCCGCGCCCCCATGCTTGGACATGCAGCTATTAGACGTCATTTTGCCATTTCAGGGACATGCCTTCAGTCAATACAATAAGGTAGTGAGTGAGGAGTCTCTGGGAACAACAGTGGCTGGAAATGGTTGATGGTCAGATGACTCGTGCTGTTCTGGTGGGATGGGTGTGACTTCCACATGGAGGAACCTCCACCTTTGCTTTGTGTAAAGGTCATTTTCCCGACGAATATTACCCCATTTCTCATTTCATTGAGAGCATGTTTACACACACTCACGAATCACTGAATAATTTAAGTTGAAAGGGACCTTTGGATGTCATCTGGTCCAAAGTCCTACTCAAATCATGGCTCATGAAGATCATGATCTCCAATACAGTGCCTCCCACAAAGTATTTATCTGAATTAGCCAAGCACGGGGAAAGCAGAAAGGCCAAACAGCTATACTATACAAAGTGGAACACAAGGTGATGTGTTTGTGCAGGTTTTGATGGTTTCTTAGGTGTTTTGTATGAGACAAAGACCATGCAAGTGGGAAAGACCATCAATTCTCAGTGTATAATGACACCAAAATAGGGAAAAGTGTAAGGGCATTTTGCAGCTGTTTTGAAAAATGATGGGACTTTTCAATAAGTTGTCTGAAACTGATAAATTACAAGTTGTTTCTTCACAGCCTTAAGTATTGCCCTCCCCATGCAGAGGCCAGCAGGAAGGGAGGAGTTGGAAAAGGACTAAAGAGTGACTTGGGAGCAAAGCTCCAGTACTAGGACTTCAGCTTTTTCACTCTTGCTGATAGTTTCCAGGTCTGGTTTGATTTCTGCCAGAGGGGCATACTGCAGTTCCAGATCAACAGGAATCCTAAAACGTGAACTAACAGCTCCAAGAGAAAGGCTAGTTAAGAGCATAATAGATTTGCTAATAAATGTGTGTGGTTTATTACCTGCCAGAGCACAGACCTCCCTGTGGGAACTGCATTACCAGGAAGTAGGGAACTGCCTTTATTTGCATTTAGTGCATGACAAAGGGTGGAGAGGAGGCATATAGACACACGTACACCCTGCAGACATCTCCAGCAGCAGCCCGTACACAAAGAGCTCCAATCACAAGGCTGTTATGAAAGAAGATCTCCATAACTCCGTCTATTAAACACTTAACAGCTCTGCAAGTGGGAAGCTAAAACAAGACCAGCTCTTATTGACTTCATAATTGATTCTTGCTCACAACAGTTTAGGCACATGCTAATAATTTGTAAGATCAACAGAGCTTAATTAGGAAAAGTGCTTCTCGCTGGCTGCTAAATTCCCCAGTGTCATTGCTCCTATAGCATCCTACTGACAGAAGAACCTTAGAGAAAAGTTCAAGTGACCAGAATAGGAATTAAATATTTAGCCTTCTACAGCAACCTGGATACATCTGGGCTTAATGACAGATATATATATATACTATAGATGGTATGAGTCACTGGAAAATTCACCATATGCAGAGATTCTGTATCTCATTTAAACCATTCAGTGCAGGTGTGAAATTCATTCCCAAGACCACCTCAACCTGTCAGAAATATCTCGCTTGACAAAGATGCGATTGACTTACAAATCCTGAACTTAAAACTTCAGTTCTGACAGTACAGCTATGGGAATTTAAGTAAATTTACATTTGCATAACCTGGGATGTTGGTAATGTTAGATCTGTTCATTTACCTGAATAATTTGTAAGTTGAAAGTGAATTATCTTACCTGCAGTGTCAACGCTGCTCTTGCTGGACACAACTTTCAACATCTTCTCACTAAGCAATAAAAAGAAAAATCATAATTTTAACTTGCTAACAATAAAACTCTCGTGAATTTTATAATCAGCAAATTAAATGGCCTTGTCTAGCATATATATTTTTAATTTGAATCACCAGTAGCTTTTCAGTTGTGTTTTTTTTAGATCAGCATTTAATACAAGTTAAGCAAGGAATCGAGTATAAGCAGTAGAAAGCACAGAGATGTAGCTACATTAATTCTTTTTAACACAAAGAAGAGTAATGCAGTTAATCTCCATCTATCATTTGGCATGTTCTTCCTCTCTGCCTAGCATTCTCATGGGGACGATAAAGATATTTAAAAATGACTGAGCATTCAGGGTTTTTTCACTATTACATTCAAGTATTATTTTTGTTGATTGATTACTAAAATCATTACAGAGAAACAGATTTAATGAATTCTTTTTTTACCTAGAAGCATCTTTGCTATTACTTGTATTTGGCCCTTTAAAAAGCGCAGACTGAACAAGACCAGTTAAACTGGCAATCTGTTTCTCCATGGCTTGTATCCTCTCTCTGTAAGACAAGAGAACCGTTTGTTAAAGCCAGATATATTTGCTTTCAGACTTGTTTTTCTAGGTGAATGATTACCACAGGATTTGAAAGACACTACAGAGTTTGTGCAAAGGACCATGGGTACCAGTTTGCATATACCTTGCTGCAGCAGCTCACCGCATCTTGCTTTGGACAGCTTTTGCATGGTGACAGACAATAAAAAAGACATCTGCTTGATTAAAAAAGAACAAAGCAACCACCCACCCAGATAATAAACTTCTAATAATCTCAGACAGGCACCTAAAACAACCAGTTCATGCCTCTTGTAACTAGGGAAAATCTCTTTTTTTTTTTCCAGTATTACATATATTTTGTCTTTTACCTGCACTTGGCCAATACTTTTGTCTGTATATAAGGTTTCAGGATTAAAGACATTACACTTCTTGTTACTATTTTTACCTTCCCCAAACCCAGGATTTTTGCCTGTGAAGCATTTAATCTTCCCAAGCTGACTACTTCCCAGCCAAAATCCTTTGCACCTGACATCACAACTGTCTGCTCTGGAAAGGATAGCAGTGTGACAGAAAGGCACAGGCCACCAAATGCACACTGTACAGCAACATTATCATAAAACAGATTTGCTTTCATGCACATATTCTGAGAAATTCCTAAATAGGAGAAGAAAAGAGATTAAGAAGAGCTGTAATAGGTATGGTCAGTGTTTTCCATAGGCACCAAACGGCACTAAAGAACAACAGTGACTTTTTTTGATAGAAAAGCTAACATTTGTTTGTTTATCTGTTTACATAAATGCATATATTCATCAGGTACCAGGTAACTTCCTCAGCGGGTTTCAAAGCAGTGTTTGTTCACAGAGGTGCCTACTTTCACATGCCAGTATGTCAATGACACACCACAATACAGACACACATCGACATGGGACCTCAGACGGAACCTTCTGAAAGTGCATCCCTGTATGCCAGCAGTTAAGCCACTGGGGGCACACACAAAAGCAAATGGTAACAGCAGGCTTTGATTTTGGAAGATGACTGGGATGAAAACTTCTCAAAAAGCAAGTGACTAAGACCAGCAGGGATGGCTGATGAAAGGAGATGGGACAAACACAAACAGCCCCAGACTCAGTCTGCGACACGGGCCATCCATCATCACTGTGATGTCCTGGGCACATGAGAGTAGCCACCCCCAGCTCCAGTTGCTACTTGGTGACCAAAGCAATAACAACAATCGATAAGGGCCATATAAACTCAAATGCAGATACCAGTATCAGGGAAAAGCAAGCTGACATGATACAAAGCAAGTAACCAGCCCAGCCTGTAGCCAGCCAGATTATCCAGGTTAATTATTTCATTCACATTCAGGGAATGAAACAGAGGTTTGCTGGGATAGCACACAGATACCATAGCTAGGAAAGACTCTGAGACACCCAGATGTTGAGAAAACAGGGCAGCAAAATGAGTAATGAGATGCTAATGGGCGCAAGGAGGGAAGAGGAGAGTGCTCAGTCAGTCCCCGGCTGGCAGACATGTTCTTACTGTGATAAAATACAGTGCGCACGTCTTACTTTTCTCTGTCTTCATGCTGAGAAGTATTTTGAAGGGTGATGAGGAGACTAGTGAATCTGACCTAATTCATTTCAAACCAAGAAAGACGTTACAGAATTTCCACTGTTGTAAGTGTTAAAATAAGAAACTAGTTCAGGCTACAGTAACCTTTGGAACAAAAACAAGACTGGGATAAATATATTCTACCAAACTTTAATGTAGCATTTTTGACACTTAATAATGAAAACTTTTTTTTTTTTTTCCCCCCAGATAATCATCACAAAACCTTTCTGGAACTAAACTCAATTGGAAATCTATCTGTTTTACCAATTCATAAATATGATGGTTTTTCCATCCCACATTGGATAATCTGGAAACAATTCTCTGCTTCAAAAGAGGTTATGGCAACACATAGCTGATCTTGTCCTTTGCCATGAAATCTAGGAAAATATGTTGTTAAGAGGGAGAGGGATGTTCCAGAGATAGGAGATGATGAAAAACGAATTAAATACTGGAATCAATTGCACAGAGCACATTATATTTCATACGGTAAAAGCATTAAGAATGCAAAGAATCTACATGTGCTGTGGGGTTACTCCGTTAAAGACAAGGCAGGATTTTTCCTGTAGTCATTTTGCTGGAATACCCAGACTCATTACGGCCATCAGCGGCAAACATTTCAAAAGCAGGTGTCTGAAAAGAGGTGCCTTTTAGGCATTAAATAAAACAACCTGATTTTCAGAGAGCTGGCAGTCTGAGTGAAGGTGGTGGGTGGGAGGCAGTGTGCTCCAGCACAGGCAGGGAGGGACACACCACGGCCAGCCCTGTGCTGGGGCCGTGCCCTGGGATGACGTGGCTGGAGGAATGGTGGCCCAGTTCTGCTGCCTGCCACACAGCCATGGAGGAGCAGGGAGAGGCTCCACAGCCACCCCCTTCCACTCCAGCTTCCCTATGAAGGCTGGAGCACTGTCGTGACAGCTGTATATTTTTGGTTCTCGACATTATGTTCTCCACTTCTCTCTGTGCTGCCTGCTGTGAGTGGAACTGCCTGCCCTGCCACCCCTTCCTGCACCAGGGTCCCCAGGGCACGGGGCAGGCTGGCATTCTGGTGACATGGGGCAGGCTGGGATGTGGAGCACTAGGAGACAGGGTCAGGCAGAACAAAACGCAGCAGTGCCTCTTTGCTGGCGGTGGTAGCACAAGAAGGCTGAACTCTGTCTCTGTTCCCAGATTAATTTCCCAGATAAATCTGCATCTCTCCACCACCCAGGAAGAGCAGGGAGGGTCCATTCTACAGCAGTTGGGAAAGAAATGGCTAATTTATCAGCCTGAGCACAGAAAGGCATTGTTTCACATTGTTTTCCTGTGAATGCTGGGAGAGTTAGAGGAGGTAGCATGGTGGGGCAGGAAAGGAGAGGACAAGGTCAGAAGTGACTACCATCTCTAGCACGTCTCTCCATCAGATTTGGCTTTGGCTTGTCTCAGAACTTGGCCAGCAAAGCAGGAACAGAGACCTGTTCTCCCCAGCAGCCTGCTCCACAGCCCTGGCCCTAGAAATGTCATGGCACTGGTGCCCTGCCTTAGCATCTCGCTCTCCAAATTCAGCAGAAGCAAAACAACCCTTGCTTCTCTGGGGACTGTACACTAAGACATCATATTCATCACAAGATTTCTTCCTTACAGCTTCACTGGGGTTTCATGTCATTCCCTCTACCGCAATTAACTGCAAGTAATCCCAAGCAGGGTATAAAGCATATTGCTGAACTGGTACCTGCTTCTCACAGCCATGCTATTTAAACATGACTTGCGTGTTCCTTCTCTTTCCTGGGGACATCTTTAATATTCACATCACTGAGAGGATACATCATACAGACAGAAACTAGAACGGGGATGTGTATATGCTCCAGTCCAACCCTAGGCTGTGCAGCACATCATCCATAACAGATGTACTCAAATAACAAGTCTGGCACCATGAACTAATTGGCACACTATCCTGGAGAAAGCTTTTCAGTGACTTCATATTTTATAGTTAAACCCTGAGTGAAGTCTGTATACTAATCAAAAAGAGGGTCAGAGACAGGGAAAAATACATTTCTTTCTACATTACACTATGAGAGAAACATTTTATTAGAATTTTTTTTTATCTCACTGGGAAAAGAAAGAAAACAGGAATAGGTCTTTCCCAGTGGCTTTCCTAGAACCAAGTGAAAGTGTCGCAGTCAGACTTTACCCCAAAGTCCCCCCAAAACAGCAGAGTGGATATCCTGGGAGGGTGTGAAGCAAAGACCAGCAGAATGCTGCTGTACTCTGCTCTCCTCCCAGGGGAAAGAGCCAGGTGAGTATTTCAGTCTTCTAAGAACAGGGTTAAACTCAAACTTTCTACAACTTGAAGCTAAAGGGAAAAGGAAAGCTCTGAAGCACTGCCAGCTGTGATACTATTTGACAACTCTTATCCAAGAGCCTGCATTTTATCTTCCAGTTCCTCCAACAGGAGGAAGCCAAAGTACAGTTTACCATTCCTTCATCCTGTATTGGTCATTTGCATTCATCTTTTTCAGCCTAGTTATTCAACATCTTTCACAAAGTAAGATGCAATTTTGTCCCGGTGGAAAGTATCTGAGAGGGTATATCTGCAAAGTCCACCTTGCTTATACAATTCTCAGTGCACTTCTGATGTAGTCTCCCACTGTCCATAGCTGTACAGAGTATGACCATTTTTTTTCCCCATTTCATAGAGTCCATCCATACTTTAATATATCAAACAATAAAGTGATTTTGTGATAGGAACAATATCCAATAACCTACACATACCATTATGCTTTAGTTTTGAACATCAAGCCACGAGCCGTGAATGTGATCACATTTGTTTCTCAGTTCTACCATCATCTTTTCCCACTAACGTGGCATAAAAACAAGAGGACAAAAGTTGTGTTCAGGCAGAAGAGAACCTCAGGACACTCCTGAAATGCTTTTGGAGGAAAAATGTTCTATAGAGCTGTTTTGCTATTCTAAGGATTGTACTTTAGTGAGTAGCAGCATTTATTATATACACACTCAGCACTATCAAATAACCTAGAATTTTGCAACAAAACGCACAATCTTTAAAGGCAAGGAATGTAAGTTAAATAGCATTTAATTTAATGTACTTTTGGGTAAACTGTTTCTTTTCCAATTTATCAATGTGTAAAGACCTGCTTTGCCTGTAGTACCTTTCAGACATAAGCTACACCATAAGCTACATAAATGGGCCATCCAAAAACCTGCTAGCAAATCACTGTTTAAACAACTCATGTTCATTCAAAAAAAAATTTATTAATTCTTCCTACAAACCTCAGACTTAAGGGATAATGACCCCTTAAAGATAAACCCCTGCAACCTGTTACAACTTCTAGTATTTTTGTGCATATGAATACTAATTTTTTTTCTTTTTTTTTTTTTAATCTCCATGAACTTGTTTCTTCTCGCTGTTGTAAAAGAAATTCATATGGAACTCTTCTGGTAAATGCATTACTGCAAGAATTTATTCAATGCTTTATATCACAGAAGTATCTACCTTGAAAATCCCCAAGTTAAAACAGATACAAGCAAGAATTACATGAAGCAATTAAAGCCCTCCCAACCCTGGCCTAAATAACAGGCTTGATGAGAATGGCTTCTGCAATGAAAAACTAAAATGGGAAACTCCAACAGAAGAGAATGGAAATATTGGTTTTCAACTTTTGTAGACCCAAATCTGCTTGCTGTTAATGGACCCATTTTCCTCAACAAAACCAGGACACCTTCAATGAGAGGTCTGATCTGCTCTAAGTACCCAACATATTCTGATAAAGTACATACACATACACACCACTTCAGCCCTGGACTGGAAAAACTGGAAGGAGAATTAACAGGGTAAGTGAGATTCAGTTTAACTTCTGGCATTGTCACTACCCATTTTGATCTTTTCTCCGACTTAAACCTTGCATTGTCCTGAGGTAGGACAGTGCTACCTCAAGGTAATTTACACAAAGATGGCAGAAGACAGGTTGTCTTTGTTCTTGGCAGACTCTACTTGTATGGAGGGTCCTCAGCCCACTGCTGAATGAGTCAAGATGGGAAGTCTTTCTTGTCACCAAGTAAAAATGCAAGACCTCTCTCCTGAGCTTCCCCAAGGCTAACAGATATTCAATCTGCCTCTTTGCTGCTACCCCACACCTAACACCATCTGCATGCAGGATAACTGAACACACCCTTTGCTTTCTGTGGCCTGGTTTTTAGGGTTTTTTCAGTCATCAGCTAAAGTCATCAGAGTCATCAGGCTGGATATCAGAAAGCCTTTCTTTCCAGAAAGGGTTGTCAGGCATTGGAATGGGCTGCCCAGGGAGGTGGTGGAGTCACCATCCCTGGAAGTGTTTAAGAGGCAGTTGGATGTTGTGCTTAGAGACATAGTTTAGTGTTTTTTGATAGGGCTGGGAGTAAGGTTGGACTTGATGATCTTGAAGGTCTCTTCCAGCCGAAACTGTTCTATGATTCTGTGAAATGGATAATGTGCATGACAGAGCAGCATACACCTCATTTTACCATGCCTGGGAGAAGATAAAATCAGGCCCATCTCTCCAATCCACAAATATTCACAGAAGCAAGCCCAGCTGTGCTGCTTATGGGTGTAAACCCTAAGTCCTACATAACAAAGTATGGGATACCTTTCTGTCATTATATATGTCACCTTTCAGGTGTTTGTAAAAACCTGATAACAATTCAGCCTCTGCTGAAGCAGGAAAAGAACACCTCAGACTGGACACCCTTAGTGCTCCTTGTTTTGTTTGGTACAATCTCAACAGTGTTTGCTTTCAAAGTTTATGAAATTATTACAAAGCTAAAACAAGCCTTAAGGTATGTTGTGTCTGTAGAACTCAAATCCAATTCTTAACACTGCCGTGGTTAGACAACACACTAAACTGCATGAATTACTTTTGGTATTTATAATTGCTTTTTTCAAAAAGTTAAACTTTCTCAAGGTTAAAAAGCCCCACAGCCCATAAGGATGACTTTCAGAATGACTTTTTTTAGTTCCATGTGGCTAATACACACCATGCTGAATTTTAAGATCATGTATTTCTTTGGAGGTGCAATTATGCATCACTTTAAATATTGTCTGGGATCAGAACTAAAACTTCTGGTGCAAAGCACCCCTCAAGGAGCTGCAGAACTGTCTGTATAGCTGCTCTTTATAGATTTGGAAGTACACAGCCTTGTGCATGACTGCGTAGTTGAGTGAGCAGATGAGAAGCCCAGAGGGGAGAAAAAAGGTCACACAGACTGCAAAGTTCTTGGTGTCCTCCCTTATTTTCAGACCCCAAGCATGAATCTTATAAAATTTTTGATCTGAAAGCTCTTGGATTAGAATTGGCAAATACAGATCACATCATTTCCTAGTTATAGTAACAGAAGCTTGAAATGAAATTTCAGGTACCTGCAGCTTTTTCTTGGATAGAAATCAGGTTTCACTGATCCTAGATTATAATATGCCCTAGCTCGTAGCCTTGTGTCAATATAACTACCAAGCTATAAGCCTGTAATTTTTGTGGATGGCTGATTTTCCTCTGTCCTCCATTTTCTTCCCACCAAGAGACCTCACAACGCATTCTTTTTTCTGGCCAAGCCTGGTCAGAACGACTAATTGTTGAGCAGATTGCTCAGGTAGAAGGGAAGTTTGGGGGCTATACGAAGCTCTGTATTTCCCCCATGGTTAAGGCAGTCAGCAGTTGCCTTTGGTCTCTGTGAGCTCAGCATTTTCCAGCTATTCATCTTTGCCTCCCTAAAGAGCTCTATAAAAGTTAACAGCACAAACAATACGCTAGAGATTAGTGTAACTCATACAAATACATAGCAACCGACTGGCACTGTACAGATTTTTCTCTCCTAGGGCAGGGTCTATGGCAGAAAAAGCCTTCACAGACCTTTGCATAAATCTGGTCCTTAAAAAGATAGGACAGATCATTGTCATCATTGTCAGCACACAAAAGTTAACAGTCAGGTCACCAACTATTTGTGATGCTGAAAAAAAAATCACTGGGAACAGCACTTGTGTTTCTATTTCTTCCCTGGGACAGACTTGCTCTTCTCAGCAGTTTCCCCTTGAGGAACATTATTATAAACAACTGTCCTATTTTTATGCAAATTCATGTTTTACAGGAGATAGGACAGTAATGATAAATTCTTCCCATTTCCTAATGCTAGATGAGAAAAACTCCACTCCATAAAGAACCAAAATTGTAATATCATAGTGTCATACTTAACAGGGGTGAAATATATTCCCTTATTAGCAGGAACAGAACATCATTTGTTCTTGTAACATGATCTGGTTGTCTGGAAAGAAAAATCCTAGTTAATCATTTTATTTTATTATATTTTTTCCAATGACTGAAATCTACACAAATGAAAATAACTAGGGATTCATCATGGGTTGACAATACTTTCAGATTAATAACGGGTGGTGTCGCATCTCCTCTAAATTACTAACTACCTTGACGGGCAGCTAATAAACACTGCAGCCCAGTGCAGCAGCCTCCTACATATTACATTGTCCCTCGGGTGTTAAACGGCATGAGATGTGCAGATTAGCAACGTTTCTCATTCACATAAATTAAGCCCCAGCTCCGCCTTACCTCGTCTCCTTGTCCTTGGGCATCACGGGTGACCCATAGCCAAAAGCCTGCTTGTCGACTGGAGAGGGCACCGCCTCAGCCATGCCCGAGAGGCCGAGGGCACTCCGTGCTTTCGCATCCACAAACACAGGCTGTCCCGGCTCCTTTTTGAAGGACTGGCGGCTGGGGGAAGACCTGTCAGGCTGGATGGTGTGGGGGGGAATGTGAGCGCTATGGTGAGGATGGATATCGATCATTCTCATGTCGGGCACCCTGTGGGGTGAGGCGGGAGGTGTTTTAGAGCCGAGAGTGGGCAAATGGCTCTCCGGGTACTTTCGTGACTTTTGTCTGTACAAGGACTGCTCCAGCATTTCAGGCTGCATAGGGGAGGTGCAGTAAGTGCTTGATGACCTCATGGCACTGCGATGGTAGGCTACAATGTGATCGGGGACATCGAGGGGGTGTCCAGAGTGGGGTGCAGCCACACTCATCCTCCCCTCGTGAAACAAGTAGGGGTCACCGTACAGACCTTCGTTCCGAATCAGGGTGAGGTTTTTGCTACTCATGTCATCGTCTGGCTTCACGTCCCGTCTCTCCAAAATGGCGCTCGGGCTGGGCGAGATCGAGCGCGAAGCTGGCACGCTGGAGAGGCGGTCCCTGGGGATGGTGGCGTTGCCTGGCACGCCCATGGGCCGGCCCCCGCCGTAGGGAATCCTGGACGGAGAGGGGGGCATGGAGTGGGGCACCGGGGTGGAGGGCGGAGAGCTGGGCATGGCGTGCGAAGGGTGCGTGGCAGAGCCAGGGCGGGAAGCACTTGGGCCCTCTCGGCCTGTGTAAGCAATTTCCCTCTGCATCTGGAAAGGAAAGGGAAAACACTGTAAGATACAAAATTACTGAAGGAGCAAAAGATGATGTGGGTTGTGACAACCTTGATATCTACACGGGGAAAAAAAAAAAAAAAAGGGGGAAAAAAACAAACCCTCAAGACCAAATAATTTGTCACTGGCATAAAGAAACCACTTTGAGACTTCTGTGCCTAAAGAAAATAACAATGATAAACAGCAATAAAACAGGCTGCGTGTTAGCGGAGTACGGTATTTTTTATAATGCTTTTACTTAGGTAAATACTGCCTTACCCTAATCAATTCACAGCCACCAAAGCTGAAATCAGAGGTTTAAGTGCCAGATGTAAGCACATGTAGCCAGCGACAGACTTAAACAGCTTATTGATCAGACACACAGGCTAGAGTTCACTGATTCTGAACCCGGAAGAAAATGCTGATGCTCTGGCATCACAAACAGACACAAAGTCCTTAGATAAGAAAAATATGCATTACAGCTAATTAGCCATTTGTTTCAGTGGGGGATTTCTCCTTTTGCTAATAACTTGATGTGGTCTTTATTAAACAAAGGATACACAAAGCACGGGAGAATAACACAAACATTTATGGACTGCAACACAGTCAAGCTGCACGAAAACAGTTTGACCCTATAAACCATGTGCCATGGGTTTCCTTCATTGCAAAGATAACAGTGCTTCAAACGGTTTGTGGAGCACACACTCAGAAAGTCACCAAACATTTTATCATAGCTTTGTCAGCACCAGCAGTTACTGCCGGCAGTAAGGAATGAGCAAGCAAGGAAAAGAAAGGGAAAACTTCCATACCAACATATTAGTGCTTTGTTAACAGAGGCCTTGGCAAAAATCTGCAATGGGTACATGTGCTTCTGAGACTGTAGCATCTCATTCTGCCCAGCAATGACCTCTCTAGATAGCTGAACACTGCCAATGACAGACACGGGAGAAATCCTCCCTCCAGCAAGCATCATGTGCCTGCTCTGGTGCTGTTTGAAAGGAGATGAAAAAGTCAGCTGGGTTCCACCAACAACATAGGAAAAAAAAACTTACAGCTTCTGAAATTTGTGGTGGAAATTTCAGCTTTCCTCTTCATCACTTCCAGGGGATTGCAGAGAAATGAGCCTCACCAAGCTTGACTACACGTTCCTGAAGTTACAGAGCGCACACTATATAGTGCAGTGGTAGCTGCTGATCTAAAATCTTAACCATTTTTCTCCCCTCTGACTCCTTGCTTTGACAATATGACTGGATTCATTGCAGTTACAGTGAACCATGGCTGCTGAAACAAGAAATTATATTCTATTCCTGCCCCACCACAGGTTTTTCCACTGGTAAGGGAACTGCAATGGCAGTATATAAACAATAGCTGTTCTCACCACGGCAGGCTCCTCTGCACTTGGGAATTACAAATGACGTTCCCTGGGGCCAGAGATCAAAAGTCTGGAGTATCAGGTATCAGAAAGAAGAAAGGAGATAACCTGATTGTGGCAGCAGCAATAATAAGTGAGTGTGACAGAATAAAGGAGCTCACTGGGATGGTCATTAATGAGACAGACTAAAGTCATCAAGACAAAGGGCAACATGGAATGATTTTTTTCATTTGCACAGAGAATTACTCTTGTCTGGAATTTAAAAAATAAATAAATAAATTTAAACAGTATTAATAAAAATATTGGTGCACTTTGAGCAGTTTTCTATTGGCTTGAAGAAACACTGCAACATAGTGAGCTGCATTGTACATTTAAACCCTGGGCCTGGGCCAGCATAACTCAAAGACTCCTACTGACTCAAGGAGCTTTGGGATCAAGCCTTCAGGCGCAGGCAGCCACAGACATTTTGCACTGGGGGAAGAGCCCAGAGAAAGAATATCCTCCTTGGTTTCTACTGTACAAGGTATACCATGCCCTGTTTAGTTGCTTCAGATAAAGCCGCAACAGATACAACAGTATCTCATACAGAAAACAGAGACACTGGGAAAACACTGGCTTGCAGTGACAGGAAAATTTCAGTGTCACCTTGTGGAGAGGAGAAAATTTCCATGGGAAGCTTTGAAAGCAACAGGTTTAATTCCCCCTAACTTCTGGACTTCATATTCCTGCATATGCTTGTTCATTTCTCATAAGTCAAAGAAATCTGTCAAAGGGAAATTCCTAGTTTCTGTCCTAATGTATTACCATACTTTAAAAAGGAAATGAGGAGTTCAAATACGAGGCTGAGCTATCGCTCACAACCCTGTGTCTGAGTATTGACGTACATGATGCTATTTACTTTTGCTTTAAAATAACACTCGGAGTACACAGTCTGAATCAAGACCCCATTGGGCTGGCCAGGGCACAAACACCTGCGCAAGGAACCCCTTCCTGAAAAGTTCATTTGCTATTTTAAGCCATGACTCAGCCCCTGGGTGGAGGGTGCAGAAGGGTGGGAGCAGTTGGAGCCACAGAGTCCTGGGTGTCCAGGGCAGGGGCACTGGGGCGTATGGACAGCGCAGGGACACGAGCTGATGACCAGGAGCTGGGCAGCCTTGCCATCTGGATTACGGTGTCTTCTGCCACCTGGCTGATACTTGTTCTCTTTCCACCCTTGCCTCTTCTCCAACATCTCTAGATTTTTAATGTCAACTTTAACCACGTGAACTATGGTCTCTTGCTTCTCATCAATGCATCTTTTGTGTGACATTCAAGGCACACTGCTCTCTCTTATATATACCCCACTTTCTGTGCTGTTTTTCTTCCTCTGTCCCCCACCACAAAACCCCCATGTTGCGCAATGAAAACATGTACTTGACTATGCAGGCTGTTTTGAGCTGCATGTTCTTGGACTTCAGCTGCATGACTCAGGGACAGAGAAAGAGGATACTTGGCTTATCTGGGCCTCTAAATACTGGGTGCTATCACAGCCAATTGCTTTGAGGGCAAAAGGAAGTGCACGCATAGGATCATGTGCTTTTCAACTGCAGCCATGTAATACGTTTGCCTGAGGGTGTGGTTTTCTTTAGCACATAGCTCTTCCTTGTTCTTGCCTGTAGACTTTACATCCTTGAAACAGAGGTTTGTTTTGTCAATCCTCAGGTTAAAATCTGGCAAACAGCTAGCATCAATTTCTGTGTGAAACATTTGAGGGGAAAAGGCATCACTAAGAATCTTTCATTTCTGTAGTAAATAAGATCACAACATTTTTAAACATCTCTTGTGGAGGTTTTGGATCAGCCTAACAGCACTTAAGTCTGTAAGACATGGATCTGGAATTTTTTTTTTTTTCAAATGGTAATAGAGAAACTGAAGAGTGAACATAATATAAAACCAGTTGTGTTCTTTATTTCAAAACCAGCTGGCATACTCAGTAACTTGCTGTATTTGGAATATGACTATATGCAGAAAGAAAGGTAGCAATCCAGCTATTCATCCACCCAAATGGATGACCTCATAAAGAGTCTTGCTTCTGTTAGGTCACGTAAGGGGCAGGCAGACCTAGTTTCTCTGCATACAGCAGAATATAAAACTTGTGGCAGGTCCTGGCCTCTCAAATAGCACAAGTCCCCTGGAAGGAGGACAGATTCCTGGTATCAAAAGCCTTACAGATAGAAAAGAGCAAGATACTATTCAGTGCTTCAATAGCTGGCCATTTCTGCAGTAAAACCATGTCTGGCTTGTTGTCCACCAGGACCAATACAACACTGTGCTGATCTTTATTCTTAATTTGCAAGGACCGTCCTGTCTCATAGGTCGCTCGTGTCCCAGCATGGGCATCTCACAGTGAAGAAGTTATCTTCACTTCTGTCTCTCCAGCTGCCTCAGCACATGATGCGCAACTGTGATACTCAGCAGACAGGGCATGCGGAGCCGTGCCTGCAGGCACACCAGGGCAGTGCCAGCTAGCACGAAGCCTACCACCGAGTCATCTGCACCACACCAACCCTTCATCTTGCCACACAGCTGGATACCAGAGATATAGCCTGACTCACACCGTAGCAAAGCATGAGCAAAGGGAAAAGCAGGCCAGAGTTTGTGACCTGGCTAAGCCCTTCCCATTGCTCTCCCGGGCCTTGTCTACATCAACAGAGAACGCAGCAAGTGACTTCGCCCTGAGGATTTCAGCCTGTCAAAATACCTGCCTAGAACATGTTCCCTAAATGGAGCTTATCCATCGACCCTCTTGGAGACATCCCGGAGTTCCCAGAAGACTCCATTGATCACCTCTCAGGCATGTGAAGCAATTACTTTTCTTACTCTCCTGTTGACACCCTGCCTTTCCCTGAGGGAACTGCACCTATGCTCCTCAAGCCGGCTCACCCAACAGTAAACAAAGGACTCCTGCAAAGAATTTTATTGAGATCTTGCAAAGTTTCTGATGAAAAAGCTACAGAAATGATAAGTACTGATACAATACTGATAAAGTCATCTTTCTGTAAAGAGACATCTCATGGAAATCGCTCACCAGAAGAAAATCCTATAAAACGTGAGGCAATCCTTCACTTTCCCAACAAGGAGAGACTTAATTAAAGAACCTCAAATCCAACAACAATGCAATCCATTAGTTTGTTCTTTCCTTATAAAAATAGTCAGCCTAACTCTACTACTTGTGTAAAACTCCCAGTTTAATCAGTTGTTGCAGTATATGATACCACTTACATCATGACTGATCTGTCATTCAGGTTGGGGTTGGACAGCTGAAAGGACAAATCCACTTTTGCAAAAACCCTGTCATATATGGGTTTAATATTTCTAAAAGTATGTAAGTTGCAATAACAAATAGTGCTCTTTAAAATTACAGAATTGAACAACAGTCTGAAAATGAAATTTCTGAAGTATCTGTACCATGACTACCTGCCTGAAAGCAAATTCTTATGCTATCAGACATCACTGAGAGGTTGTTACTCTTGTTCGTTCTTGCCTTCTCACAGTATGCCTTTTAATTCCTACAAATTTCCCCATTTTATTTGGTCATTACAGGAAAAAATACAGGCTGTCTGCAACTGCAGGTTCCTCTGGTTACCTAATGTCATACTTGAAAACTGCAAACACATTAGCATAATTTTTAGCTTTTTCAAATCAGGAACTCTAAAATGAAAAATACTTTCATCAGACAATGCCAATCCAAAAGAGATGATACATTTGGTAAAAAACATCAGTAAAGACAAAAGTCGGAAAAAATATACCCAGCAGATTTCAGTCAAACACTGACATTGTTTCTTATGAGACATCTCTGGAGTGCCCTAGAGCTTTGTCTTTCGCAATTCATAAAGCTGAGGCAACTCGGTCAAACTCCACCCTGGGCTGGGGACTCTAGTTCTTCCATGGTCTCTTCAGCAGAGTGGGTGCTTGGTAGTTCTGGGGTCACCTTCTAGACCAAGTATTAAGACATTCCAGGGGCTTCAATGTCCATTGCTCCTCAGCAGTGCTTCCAGATTAGAGGTTTATGTGACAAACTTGGCTAAGAATGGGACATCCGATGTCCAAAAGAGACAGTTCAGATTATGAAGCAGCTGACCTAGCCTGAGTCAGAGACCTGGCCTCATCTGAGTCAGGTCCCACAGTACAAGGCTCTAGGAGCTGCTGGGGTTCACAATTGTTTTTCATTATGGGAACCACATGCTGGTAAAATAAAACTGATCTCAAATGTTCAAACTTCCCATGAATGGGGAATTCAAAGACCCAGCTAGCTGTTCTTAACATGTCCCACGTATTTCAGTTGTTCTTTCCTGGATAATTTTCCAGACAAGGAGTTGCAGAACCCCTTGAGAAATCTCAGCCTTTATTATAATTAACTTCCCATTCTTAGCATGCATCTAGGTTTCTGTTCTTTAGTTCCTTTTGCACAGTTTTGGTATATGCCCAGCTGTAAAATTTCCGTATTACGGTGAAAGAAGAGTTGAGCTAAAAACTTGGAACATCTATGAAATGGTAATTTTCTGGTTCCAGTGATTGATTACACCAGAACAGAATGCTTAATTGGACATATATGGATATTGCAAGAGAATCACTGGGTTTTTCTTCTTCCATTTATGCTCTTAATTTTATGGGTTTTCCTTCCCTTGATCAGCAAACCCACAAGATAAGATGTTTCTTAGGATGAGCTTGTGATGGTAAGTGATAGTGAATCCTCACAGTCCTCCAGTTTCTGCGTTCATAGACTTTTTTTGCTAGGCTCAGCTGGCTAGAAGCTGACATGAACAACATAGGAGAACGAGGAGATGATGTTCACTATCCTAGGAGGCGGAATTTAAAGCACACAAACATGACCCTCCAGAAATAAGGCATCCTGAATGAACCTTAATCTGGTCTCATCACCATACTTCTCAATATCACTGTGACTTCCAGTCTCCATACATTTCTGCCACAGGTGTACACAAAGATTATGGATGGCATAAGCCTTATTTCATCCTCAAGAGCAGTAGTTTTAGTTACCATATTGTAACTGCTCAGACACTGGCCTGAAGCTCAGACACAGTATCACTTCCCTTCCCATGTCACAGAGCATCAAACACATTCTTAACATCACTGCCCCTTATTTTATACCTATATTTTTAATGCACACTTGTGTATGAACCCAGTCCCTACAGCAATCCAGATGTTTTACCTCGAGGTATTTCATATGTTTCAGTATGTCCTTTATATCCCTGACTACATATAAACTTAATTCATACCCTATCCTAAATCTCTCATGGGGAAAACAAAGAATACCTAGTTCACTTTTTACTGAATGTAAAACAGATCCATAAAATTCTAAGCTAACCACAAAACAAATTTAATGGTAATATCAAAAATGATGTTTGATTGCTTCACTTTGCCTTTAAGTCAATGCGCACACTGAAGATGGATCATGCAAACAACCAGAGAGGAGAGTTTCAGACCAAATCCTACACAGTCTGCTCTTTCAGGCATAATTTCTTCATCTATCTTGATGTTACTGTGAGTATTTGTTTCTACAATTAAAAACAGTAGCACTCCTGTCATACTCTTAGACAACATTGTTACCTATGGACAAAGAGAACAATCTTTGATACTATTTTTGTTCTGAAATAATTAAAGCCACTTACTGTTACTTAAGGAAATCACTTGTATGGCTACAGCAGTGAGATGAACATTTGGTTCCACTTCTTCTAATAAAGCACTTTTTGTTTTCAGCCTTGAATCTAAATCCTCAGTCTACGGTATATTTTGAATATCCATGCCTTCTGGGAAAAGGTATTGAAACAGTAAAAATGTTCCTTGTTCCCTCCCCTCACAACAGGGGCAGGCCATCTTGCTTTACCCGAACATCTGAGTAATGCTGCTTCAATAGACTGAAGTACTTTTTCACATGACAGGCCTGCAATTTCTCCTCCCCTTTGAAATTAGTCACTAAATAACCCCCTTGGCGTGTCACCCAGTCAGAAACCGTGCAACACTATGTGATTCAATCACTCAACCGTTTTTAATGCGTGCCTATAAGATGTATAGAAAGAGACTAACGTTACAGAATGAAGCACAAGAGAGACTCACAAAGGAGAAAGCCATAAATAAAATAGTGAGTAACCTCCATTTAGGTAAGAGTGCATTTCAAAGGCAACAATATGAAAAACATACATATTAATTCCCCAACAGGTGAAGACCTCCAATCATTTAGCAAACCCTGTACATCCAATTCTAGAAAAAAAATATTAAAAATAAAAATACAGGTTATAAACTTTAGAAGCTTTTCACATACTCACATTCATAGTGACATTTGGTAGAAGGAAGCAGAAGCCCTTCCCAAGGAGGAGACTGTCTACTCATTAACCAGGCACCTGCACTGCTCAGCTAACCTGAACTTTGGGGCCCCTATAAATCCATCCCATTGTTATCTCTGCAGCACACCACACTAGCCATTATGATTAGTTGGTGGTGAGGTTTGTTTTTGTTTTGGTTTTTTTTTTAAAAGGGCACCATAGAGAAGACAAATGTAAAAAAAAAAAAAACCCCAAGTTAGAATAGAAATTCCCTTTCGTACCCTCACCCCTAAAGATCAGAGAATATAGAAAATGTCTTAAAACTACACTATTTACAGTCTAAAAGAGATGGCACTTAAATACCGCAGGGTAAATTCTCATGACATGAGCATTTTACAGGAGTGCAGTTACCTTCTAGGTGGGGGGCATTTGTTATTTTGCTGTTGGTTTGGGGTTTTTTTTTTTTTTTCATTTGCTCATTTTTGTTTTTATGCAAGTAAAAAATTGTCTTTATCACCACGACTGGCATTCAAAGGAATCAAAGCACAATTTAAGTACACAACCATGAGCTAATACTGACATAAAGAACCAGTTGTAACAGGACCTTATTGGAGTAACATTTCTATTTGACAGTCCTGCTCTCGGCCTCTCAGCCATTAGTGAAGGAGGCATCATTCATTTCCGCTACAAAAAGGCAATCTGCCACGAAGCATTTAAATATCAGGAAAAAGACCAGAGCAGATCTGGTACCCAAAACCAAAACTCCAGGTGTTGCACCCCTTACTACATCCAGCCCAACAGCAGAGAAGTCCTCCAGCTTTGTAGACAGCTGCTGTGAATTCTGATTTGTAATGTACATAGTAAATTTGTATGTATAGGTCTTCACCAGAACTTCACGAAATTCACTTGTAGTCTAACTTAGGCAGTTTTTTCAAAAATAAAATAAAAAAAAAAAATCACTTTGTCTTAAGTGTTTATTTCTGTTTCACTGTAAAATACTTTGAAAGGTTATTTTTATTAAATATTTGCACTAGAACTACAATGAAGTGTTATTATGGCATAGAAACAATGTTAGACCTATTTTTTTATATATATATTTCAGATTTAATCGGTCAAGGCTTGTTTCTTGCAGTATAGGAGTAAAGCAGTATTTACCATTGAAGCATCTGGTTTATATTTGGCAGGTTTAACTAACCAGTCAAGCATCCCCTTTTAATGAATGGATGTATATACTTGACCTAGTTAAAACGCTGCTTCGGTCTGATGACCAACCAGACTCAAAACCATCCAAAGTAAAAAATACAAGTAAATTATCCTAGCACGCTTTTATGCCACACATGCTTTCCAGCAGTTGCCAAGTGTTGTCTCCCATCCCTGTTCTTCCTTACAGGCTAACAGACCTGCAGTGAGAAATCACATTATTATGCTAATATGCAGAATAAAACCCCCACTATATTTCACTGCAGTTTCTCTGAAATGCATTGCAAGTTGGCAGGACGCAGATTTTCAGTAACTGGGCTCTAGCATGACAAAGTGTATCCCAGCATCTGCATCAGACACACTGCAACTAGTTCTCCATATATCTGACGATATGTGCAAGAGTCTTCAAGTACATCCGATGCACACAAGAAGTCTGTCATGTGAGGTATGAATCTTCTTTTAATTTTAAAATACAGCAGGGACAGTATAATAAATATTGCACAGATATACCATTACCGAGCCTGTAATTTGTATGTTCTAACAATGCTTAGAAACCATTCAAGCATCACCTTCCATTTTAATTACTTTATCAGAGCCCTCAAGCCTTGTCTAACTTGCCATGTATTATCCTGTGTTTAATTACTTGCCATATATTTATTTATAATGTACTGTACAGAACAAGAGTTCATTTTCAGTTTAAGCCCCAGTATAAACAAAGAGCATGCCCCTAAGAGGTGCAACACCCTCTGCTTCACTGAGATCAAGCCAGGAAGCTTAGGTTAGCTTATTACTTTAAAATCAATGTTGGTACCTATGTTAGTGATAGGCCCAAATTATCACTGAGCTAAATCGCCAGTCACCCTACTTTCTTCCACATTATTAACAATTTCTATCAATTTGCCCATCACATTTAATTATTTTCTGTTTGTTTCCCTAGTTTTTAAGTGGAAAAAAAGTTAGACACATAACATCAGTAAAACACGCATTTATAAAGCCAGATAATATTTTGTAGTCTACTGTAGGGTATACACATGTGGCATAGATGTAACTTCCTGCTTGACTGGTGATCAAAGTTCTTTCTGCTCCTGGTAACAGCTCTTTTGGTTCCTATTCCCTTAATAATACTTCATGGATGGAAATAATTAGGCACTTAATGTCTTGTACTGCTGTAAACAACCGTTTCCTTGACAGAAAGCAAGAAAGCACTTACAGGCTGGATTGCTTGTCACTAACTCAGGACATGGTTTTGTTCTCAGCACTCTGGAGAAAGGTTCTAATGGAGTCAATGAGGTCTTGTGTAAATGCAGCAAGTTAGTTCAGTCCAGCAGAATCCAAATGGGAAGACATTTTGCTAATGATGGCTTTTACAGCTGTACTACAAATGAAGCATTATTTTCTCCTGTTTTTTGGGGGTTGTGTTTGGGTTTTTTGGGGTGATTATTTTTTTTTTTCCCCAAGGAAGGTCTCATGCCACCCCACCAGTCCTACAGCCCACACAGCTTCTAATTCTGTTCCAAGAAACCAACAATGTAGGACAATAAAGACCTAAGCATGGAGCTGTCTGCAGAATCTCCTTAATTTGAAGCCTGTGATACACAAGACTCTGGAGAACCACCATCAGCATCTTTCTTCTCCCTGCTTAGGCAGACATCATGACAGAAACCTCTCAGTGTGGTTATCCACTTTCTGCAATGAGAGAGATCAACCTCTAGTTTTGCCTTCAAACATTCTGCAGAGGAAGAAAAAAGCGGTCATATCCAATCTCGATCTCAGTCTCGGCTGCTTCCCTATGGCAAAAGCGGGGAAGCAGAACAGAGACCCCCATGTTCCTGTCCTTCACAACGGCACTGAGGTGACAGACACCCTGGCACCCAGTCAGGCTGTGCTGGTGCCACCCTGCACTCCACACTGCTCTCCATAACCCTGAGTAACTCTTTCAAATTGGCCTCAACTTTCCCACATCAGCTCTCCCATATTTATACCCACAGCGATGTGTGTGGCGTTTCCCCAAAGACTGAAAATCCTACAGAAGCTCTCTGAATTTGACAGGCCAAGCTAAACAAACAGGGAGAGAACAGAACAATTCTGGCTGCCTGACACATACTGGCTTTGTACGGACAACGCTATTTTCTCCTAAACATATATACTGTTTGTTATTCCCTCTGTTTACTGATTCCGAAGGCATGCAGTGAATCAAATATGCCTTGGGGTAGACATAAGTACCATAAAGTTTTCTTATCTTTATTCCAAGCTCCATAGTTCTTACAAAATGCAAGCAAACAAACAAAAAGCCCTCCCGTACCACAGAGCACATAACCACTAGCTAGAATGAACCACTATAAAGGGGACAGGCAGCTCTACAGCTTCACTGCTGGCAAAGAAGCACTCTCAATAGAACAGCTGGAACCTGCGGTGTATATTAACATTATGTATATATACACACATACATTCATATACATTTTGCATACCAGCATTAAGTACATTTTTGGCCCATCCTTTGGGGATGGCAGATCAGCATTATCAGGAATTTCAGACCTTTAGGGATTAAATAAATTAAAAGCAAGAAAGTACAAGCGGGAAATCCCGTGCTGGAACCTCTATAAGCCTCTGAAAATTTATTTTAAGTTTACTAGAGCAAATATAGCCAACTCTCACTGGAGTCGCATGAAGAAGGTTCTGCAAAACTCAACTATTACGTCAGGTCTGCAGTCTGTCTCTCTACCCTGTAATTTAAACCTCATGCTTCCCCCTCATTTCTGTACTGATTTAAACAAAGACATTTTCCTAGCTGAAGGAAAGTATCACACTATGTATCACAGGTATACATGCATTAAGCACCTCTCAGAAGTTAAGACAGCACTATTAGTTGCTCTGTATGGAGGATTTATCTCTCCTAATGTTGCATTAAAAGACAGTCAGTCAGTCACCCTCCAGAGTCAACTCATTCACCTTCGTTGGGTGGGACAAGCTGCCCTTTGGTGTTCCCAGACTCTCAGCACCGACCGTAGTGGGCGGCAATTTCTACCCTAAGCTTAGAAGGATTATACTTTTTTCTTAATTCTCTATAGTAAGCCTGCCCATGTGTCTTTCCATTTAGCTCACTCTGCTCTGTTTATCAATCCTTTCCCTTCTTTTCTTCTTTATAAGTCGAGATGCTGTAACTAGAAGGGATAATGAATCTTCGTTCCAGCAGCAGTTTGCTAGTCCATGCAATGGACTTTGCTCTAATCCAACCTGGCCTGTGGCTCCTGTTTGACTGAGCTAAGATTTTAGGGTCTCTAGCCTGAAACTGGTAATAAACATTATTTATTTATCTACAGACCAATAGAGATGCATCTCCACATTTACTTATGCCTAAACTTTTTGAAGCCTAAATGTAGAAGACTGGGTTTGTAGCATGAAATTTTTCCTGCTTTGTCCATATGTAGTGCAGAAATATTAATAAAAAACAGCCAGAGTGATATGCTATAAACATTTAATTAACACTTAACTCATGACTTTGATTTGATGACCTTAAAGGTCTTTTCTAACCTAAAAGATTCTATTATTCTATGACACTGGGAAAAAAATACAATAGGTAAAGAAGAATTATATCTGAAGGTAATAGAGAATTCTGAGTGTAAAACTACAGAAGAAAAGGAAAAAAAGACAAGATAAAAAGGGAACAAGACAGGGTGAAGGACAGTAATAAGAGTTTGTGAAAGAGGTCAGAGATGAAACAGGTCAATATTGGAGCTAGAGTGCTGAGAATTAAATAGGGAAACAAGAAAGGGATAATAACAAAGAAACAAAAACAAGAGACTTAAGCCAGGAGGTGAGGAACTGATGAGAAAAAGAGGAGTTAAAGACACTATAACATATGAAGGGAAATACAACAAAATATTCAATGAAAGAGTGACGAAACAATGAGAGTGGAAAAACATAAACTAATGAAAATTTTCTTTAAGGATAGCAGATTTTCTGTTAGTTCTTGTTACTGCAACACTGTAGCCTAGCATAGCAGGCAAGGGGGAGAGAGGGAGAGAGGAAGAAAGGAAGAAGAGATGGAGAAAGAAGAAAATGCATCCAACAAATAATTATTTAGTTTGGGTTAATATTCTGAGGTTTTGTGGGGTTTTTGACAGGGGTGGTCAGAACATGAGGATGGTTTTTAGGAAAGAAGTGAGCAGAGCACTTCAGGTAAATACCAGCTGGATCAACTTATGAATGCTCAAGGGGACAGGCAAAGAAACTATGACCATCACTTGTCTTTGAATTCTACTTCCATATTCAAAGCAAAGATATATGAGGTGCACTTTGTAGCTACAAATGACTTGAAATCTAGCACTTACTTCAGCCATTCCCACTGAAGATGTAGCTAAGGTTCAAAACAGATTCATCTTCCCCAGGCACTGCAGAAAATAACAGCTCTCCACAAGTCAGGCCTTAGTGCAGCATCACTGAGACTGAGAGATAACAGCTGAGGTGGCTGTTGCCCTTTGTACTTGTCTGGTCATTAGTGGGGGACAACAAAAATTCTGTTTCGATGAAATCACCGCTGAGCTCTGACAAGTGGTGAGAGACGTCATACATGTGTGTGTGCACATGCACACGCAGCCCTTACTATTCTGAAAACTTCTTCCCTTATCATTTCCACCACCTTATCAACCCCCTGACCACAGACACTTATGACCTCAAGCACACCTGCACAACACAAGCTCTTTGGCATCATGATTTCCAATGACCCTTCCCATTCCTAGACTAAGACCACATTTTTTTTCCAGGTGTAAAACAAGAATCCAACAGGAAGATAAGGGTAAACTGCTATTACACTTCTTGACATAAAATGCTGAGCATACTACGTGCATCAGGTTAAATCTAGATAGAGAAGCAGGCTCTATATTTGGACTAGCCTGGTTACACCTGTACTGAACCTGTTGACACTCCCTAGTTGACATTTCATAGATTAGCTGTCAGCAAGACACCTTTGGTGACACACTGGGTGAACTCTACTGGCAAGGGAAGGGAGCACAAGGCCACGTAGTGCCTGACCCAGTGCAGTCCCAGGAGGGCTTCCAGTCTAGACACACTTCAGGCACTCTGAGCAAAATGATGGATGAGATGCAGCACGTTTTGCGTTGGCCTGACTGAAATCACAGTGCCTCTGTGTGGAGGTTTCTTCCCCCAGCAACATTTCGTTGTTTGAGGTATCTCCCCACTACTGGGCTACACTTATTTCTGATTGGTCAGACAAACATCCAGATCAGTGAACAAGCTCTCATTTCTGCATATTTATGAGTGTATTTCATTTCCTACAAACAAATGGAATGTGAGAGTTGAAAAAAACCTGTTAAAATTGTCCAATTAAGCAGAGAGAAGTTAATAAATCTCTCATGCTTGATTTTCCTATGGTCCCTTAGTGTATTCTCCAGACAGAACAGAGTAGTGAGTAAACTAAGAAACCCCTTGGCATTTAAGCCAAGAATTTTCAGGGTGTTATCACAAATGACAAAAATATAAACACACTGAAACATAACACATTTCAATCCTAAAAAGGTTGGATTTATATAATTATATCATTGGTTTGCCAATATCCACATTTATCTCATCAGTATAGCATGGCCCACCCATCCCATAAGCTATTAGATTGTTTGGACTGAACATGTAAAAGCTGTTACTGATTTTTGTTTTTAAAGTTAACATTATGCTACCCCTCATAACTAGGGCTGCATTCAAGCCAACTGTTTCTCTTTACTTTCAAACCGTTTCTTTTGCTTTTTAGGTAGAGTTTTCTCAGTACAAACAGGAGTCATATAATTCATGAAGATGCAGCAAGCATTTCCTCTCCTCTCCCTAATTTCCTTGAAGAGATCAAGCACATCATGTACATAGACAGTCACCACCAACACAGGGAGCCAAACCCTTCAGACCAGTCTCAATTTCAGCACTTCCTCAGGGCACCACTGAACTGATGGGGTCATCCCTTTTTTCTTCCAAAAAAGGAATAGTTTCAAACATGTACAGTTCTGGTACAGATCAGCATTTTTATTTGGTTTAAATATGCTGTATATCAGATTTCTGCTCTTTAAAAAAAGAAATACTGTTAGTAACAGCACTCATAAATCAAAATAAATGCATGGCTTTCTGACTTGCTGTACTAACGACTCAGCTCTTATTTTTGTTCCATATTTGTATCTCTTCTCACTGCACCAAAGCCAAATAAAACTGAACAAGCTGATATGGTTAAACGAACATAAAGGAAAGCATAACCCTTGGTCTCATTTGGCATTACTAGACAATTGAGTCAAAATACAATTTCTATTACAGATATATGATATAGGTTAGGACATAAATAATATAGAGGTGTTACAAAACAGAGCTCAAAGTTAAAAGACCTAAGCAGCATGTTTACACCTGTAGCCAACTCTTTCTTCCAATATTAAGGATACAGCAAATCAGGTGAAATAAACTGCTGTGCTGAGTTTTAGAGTCAGCACTACTGGTAGGAGAAATGGTCACAGAAGCCTTATATATAACTGGATTTTGCAATGTCAGTGTCCAAGCTGCACTACATCTCATAGCTATAAGGCCCAGCAGTGTTTGCAGTTGTAAGTATATTTTTTTGCAACTTCAGAAGTGCTATTGGTGCCTCAATTAAGAGTCTTCTTGGATCACAAACTTCTTACTCTACTGTTTAAGCTGTATGTTTTCTTTTCATTTTACTTCCTTCTGTCCAAAAAAAATTAACAAATTGGCCAGCATGGCTGAAGTAAACAACCTACTTTATCCTAAGGTCAAGCTATCTATGGTAAATATTAGGTGACTGAGGGGCTAGCTCTTTACCCAACACACCCTTTTGGTCTTTTCACTTAGTCACACAAAGTTCTAATTTACAGTGATGTAAGAAAGGCATATAATCACAGAAAAAATAATTTCAGCATCACATCATTTCTCATGGAGTCCTGTTGCCTGCTGATATTTGCAACTGTCTTGCTTTTGCCAGCTGAGGCTTTTTTTAACCCCAGATCCTAACATGTATCCAAGAAAAGATATTTTTACTGCTCATATTTTCAGAAGTCTGATAGGTTTTCCAGAGCTTTTATTAAAAGAAGTACAATCCAACATGGAGAAGAATCAAGGGTCTCAGATATGTAGCCGTGTTCTCCTAGGCACCAGGTACTGGTTAACTCCTATTTGTTAAAAGGAAGATAGGGATAAAATTAACTCTCTTCAGTATTCATTAGGCTTATCTAGAGGCAGACAACTAATAATATACTGAAGTGAAGACTCGGTGGAAAGTAGAAAATCTGGGTCACGATCATGAAGAAATTCACAAATCCAAAATGTGGAAAACTTGGGAAAGCTAAGATCCTGAATGACAAGCGAATGGCAGGTTTGAAGATGAAATAACATTGCTTCTAACTGTACTGGTGTTCTAGGAACTGTAGTACCAAACCATCCACCTCCACCAGGGATTTGTTATCCCTGTTCAAGTAACAACTCACTGAGAAAGCTAACTGAAAGTCATAAAGCTTGGCTGGAATTTGTTTTTGAGACTCCAGCAATTCAGATAAGCTACCTGGTTTACAAAGAAGGACCACCTCTCGTAATAAAGGAGGTCACAGCCTTGAGTATTGTTATCATCTGTCAAATTAGTGCTAATTGTTCTACTAAAAACAAGGTCAGTTAAAAAAAAAAAAAAAAAGGACTTAAAACATCTAAAGAACTGGAACAAGGAAATATTATGCAAATAGAGGTGGAGTAAGAATAAAACCACAAACTAGTAGACAATAAAAACGGACTCAAACCCAATCCTCATGTTTTTATTCAGGTCAAGCTCCCACTGAGGGCAGTGAAAGATTTGTTTGAGAACCTCAGACTTCTGTGAGAGAGATGACTTCTAATTTTAACGAAGGGCTGAAGAGACCTTCACATAAGACGGATCATATGTTGTCACTATGTAACTTCATCAGCTACAGGGCAAGCTCTAATCAAATGCAAATCTCAATATGAAAGGCTGGCTAGCTTGGGGGAAATAAAGAACTCTCCCCCTAAAATTTCCACTAAAACGGCTGCATGGTGGTTGCAAATCGATCTGTTTCCACAGACAAAACTCTCGGGGAGTTTCCAGGTAACTGGTGTGTGATATCTATCATATGACACTCTCAGTCTAACTGGAAGATTATTACCTGGGTGTGGCGAGTTCATGTTCCTTCAGTCATTTAATATCAAGAACATGACACTTACTTTCAATGGCCAGCCTGGTAGAAACTTAAAATCCACCCTCGTTATTTGAAAATGTTAAAAATATATCTTTTTCAATGTTGGTATAGTAATAGGATCTACACAATTATATTCCTTAAACACGATGTTCTTGAAATACATATAATACATGACACTTCAAAGCACATAGGCATTGCATTAAAAAAGCCACAATGCAGTATCCACCCAGCTGTACAGGATCTGTATCTTTAAACAGACCAGACCAACTTTTTGCCAGATAACATTTGAGATTTATATATTGGTTTATGTGTAGCTAAAATAAAATTTAAAGAAAAATACTATTTTTCCCTTAAAGTTCTATCCCCTTTCCCACTAACTTAGGCTTTATACAGCAGTAGGCATTGTATATCAAAGAGAACAGGTATATTTACAGTCTTTCATCACAGACTGATTTGATGCAGCTAGTGCTCAGTGTCTGCAGCTCTGTAGTTCCATAAATAATTGGCAATTACTGACAATCCTTTCAAAGCAAAAGTAGTAAAATCCATATCAGTAAAAGAAAATTCAGAACATCAGAGACTTCTTTTATATATTTTGTTCAAAACTCAGCAAGATTTGTAATGGGAAGTTGGAAAATAACTGTTTATGTTTAATACATAGGTTTGAAACTAGGTATAAAATCTGAGAGTAGAGTTTAGTGATTCAGAGAGCAATTAAACATTTATTTTCTCATATGGCTCCAGGAAGAAGAAACAGTTTTCAATGTTTTCATTTCATAATTCTCAGTTAATTTGAAAAGATCCTTTAGGGGTTTGTTTGTTTGGTTTTTTGTTGTTTTCTTTATAAAATAAAAAGAGAGAGAGATAGAAGAAAAGGAATTAGATATCTTTCATTATTTATAAGCATCATCTTACCTTACATCTCTTGGTGACTTCTGTTTCTAGACGACTTTGGCAGGTATTTTAATTCAGAATTAGTTTCAGCAATACATGTCATTACATCTTCTCTTTAAAATAAACCACTTTTTCTCTTTTCCTCAGACAAAGTATGTGGGCTAAAAGAGCTGCAGCGTCTCTGTTCAAAAGATTTCATAGACACTCAGAGGCATTCTTTCTACTGTATGAAAGTTAAATCTGAGTAAGGAAGGCATTTTTCCTGTCCCGGAAATCAGTATAACCAAAACCAATGCTGAGCTAATGAGAAATGTTTCTTCCATGTGTTCTGTTTGGCAGACACTGCAAGTCATATCAAGGAAACACGTGATGTTTATAAATACAATATGGCTCATGTTGTCATAACCTCTCAATGACAAAAAGAGCATTAGAAAAAGCAGACAGCAAAACAGCAGGAAAGATGAGATTTGTATCATTTGGAAGGTCTCTATCAGATAATAGAGACATTAGCATTTGCTTTTTCTGTTTTTTTTCTTTTTCTTCCCAAAAGAAAACAAAGTCTTATAGTAATAGAACGAGTAAGGCAAACACATGGCAACTTACATAATTGCTGTCCTATAGGCATCCTAGCACTAAAATGCATTCACCCAATTTATTGCTTGAAATCTTTTCCAATAAATACTTTTTTACTAAATACCTTTATGTAGTTCAAGAAGCTGTATTTTTTTTTTTTTTTTAAGCTGTAGTATGCAATAAGCAAATGTAACTTTGGCAGCATTTGCAGCTTTTCTGTTTGTTGATGCTAAGATCATAAAAAATCCAACGAAAACAAGGTAAGCATCTTAAAGAAGCTGGATGTATGACTACCAGGTACCTTAAGAACAGAAAGGGATGATACTGCTTTTGTTACCTCTTTTATTTCCTGCAAACCAGCACTGAATTTCAGACTTCTTGGATGCTTTAACTTCCTGGGGAGCTGTTTGAGGGGTTTTAGCACACACACATGGGCTTTTTTAAGTTCACAAACTGCATCTAACTCTATAGAGTTAAATGTTAGCAACCTGCTAGCCAGGCACTTTCAGGGGAAGAATGAAAAGTTGCTGTTGTGCAATTTCATTAATAAAAGCTATTCAGCACAACAGTTTACCCAACTTATCAAATGCCTGTCTCATTTTACTGTACAACTCATTTTAACTCAACCCCTCTCACCTTGGCAGCCCAAACCCACATCGCTGCCAGGAACAGCATCTTCTTTTTGCCATTCTAACTCCCAGAAAATCTGGCATTTCCAGGTACCTCCACAATCCCCCAACTCATCTCATACTTAGCTTGTCCTAATTGTTTGTTCTTGGAGAAACAGTCCACAAAAAAAAAATCCAAAACACCTCAAAGTGTACCTCGATACAACAGCAGCCACAACAAGCATTCTTTGGATATCCTGGCCTCACCCAGCCAGCTGAGTTCTGGGATAAAGCACTGGCCCGCCGTGGTCTTATGCAAGTCAGTGAATTAAGCAAGAACATGGTGGGTCTAGGACATTTTAAAACTAAGTGTAACACACAGACTTTAGGGTAGGTGGTTAGGGAGGGGAAGGCTGCCAAGCAAAACAGCCACTGGTTAGTTATGAAGTAAAAATTCCCTCCCGATTCTCAAAATTGGCAGACAGATCAGGCCCAAACCAAATCACTGCAGAAACCAACGTTACTAAGTATCCAACTGTGACACCAGAAACGCAGACAAGTTGCAATGACAAAAGGGGGAGATTGTAACTTAGGATTCTTCCACGTTTAGCCACTCCATAAAAGGATGGTGCAGGGAACAAGGACAATAAAGAAGATGTGAACATTCAGTGTGGGAATCATTTCTGCTTGGAGTCACAGCACCAGCCCAATATAAAAGCAGCTGTGACACTTCCAAAGAATTCAATTCATTCAGCAAGATACAAAACTCTGCCATCGGTACTTTAGTGTCATCTGTTGACATTCAATGTGCATACCACTGCTGAATGTGAGAAGAGAGGCAACCTGGACTTTACACTCTGTACGTCGGAGAAAGCCTTTTCCCTTCAAATCTATGCAAATCACAAGCATGAATTCTAACGGCAAAGACCAGAAGAGCTGTGTACATGCTTTTGCACTGGAATTCAAAGCAATGCCAATGAGAATAAAATCATCGAAACGTTTGGACATAAGACAGTATTTTGTCAAAAGAAAAGTATTGTTGCCCAGAGACCTAGAAAAGGCTGATCAACATAACAAGCTCAGGTGAAGAACTAAATGAATGAAATGCAGCAATGTGAAGATACATTTCCCCCCAGAAAATAGCTGCTACAGATTTTCAGTGTACATTTTTGGGAAAGAATAATAAAAGCAAAAAGAGCACAAACACAAATATTCATTGAGACGGCACTATGTGGCTACCTCTTGCTTGAGCAGCGTTCAACACAGCAGACCTGTCAAAAGAAACAATGTTCTTCAAGATGCAAACAGCCATGGCACAGCATCAGGAAGTTAGTAAGGCACTCTGAAGGATTTCAAGGGAAACCAGCCTTTAGAGCTTGCTTGGACCCTGAGCAAAATGCCTTTTTTCAAACACAACCCATTCAGAAAAATGCATGAAACAGAAAGAAGACCAGGAAAATCAGAATTAATGGATATGAAAGCTGAGCAGTTTGACAGGACATCTGAAACTCACAGATCCCACATTCCTGTTGCATATTCTGAATCTCCTTGTCCATATGGATAATACTTAATACTTCAAGTGTTACTGCCAATTCTTATACAGGTCTCACATCTGTTTGGTAGTTAAAACAGGTGTCCAAGCTGGCAGCTAACATTATTTTCTGAGATTATTTTGGGTCTCTTACATGGAAATGATTATAAATCAGACGAATAGAAGCCTGAACATCATCAAACCAGGGATAAAGGTTCCAAAGGGACAAGAAGGCAAACAGTAGAAAAATCTGTAAAGGCAAAACTTTCCCAAACCTGAAAAAAACCCAAAGCTTTAACTCATATATGGCAGGAGATACAACCATGCTCACAGTATCACCATGGAAAAATGTATTTACAAGAGGTAATTCATGACATTCTAAATACTGTTGTTTCAACCAGTCCAATAATAAACTTCTTTTCTCTAGGTTTTATGAAACAGTTATCCATGATGCACAACACAGTATTACAGGAGTTACTCCCTACTTCCCACTGTAGTGAATTTAGCACTTACATATCACGTGAAATTGAAGATCGATTTACCAATTGCAAAGATGCACAAACACAAAAGAAGGGATGAGAGGCAAAGGTTTTTCCACAATCTTTTGGCTACCATGCAATAGTATACATTCCACGTTGAGACTTGTTTAGCCTGAAGAAAAGGAGGCTGAGAGGAGACTTTATTGCTCCCTACAGCTATCTGAAAGGTGGTTGCAGTGAGGCCCATGCTGGGCTCTTGTCCCTAGTAACTAACAACAGGAGAAGAGAAAACGGCCACAAGTTGCACCAGGGGAAGTTCAGAATAGATAGTAGTGATGATCTTGGAGGTCTTTTTCAACCTTAACAACTTTATCATTCTATCATTTTATCACTATCATTCAATACTAGTATATAAAATGTACATCTTTCACACCTACTGTCCCATCGTCCCCCCCCCTCCCTTTTCCACCCCCTTAAATCTGGTTTGCTAAGAAAAAAGGGATAGGTAATCCATCTGCTTATTCATGGTTGTCTCCCCTGATCTAATAACCTGTGAATCTGGAGGCAAATTTCAAACAGCTTTAATCAAAGGGTAGAAACCATTAGACTATGTCCCTACAAATTTTGCCAAATTAGAGATTTGCCAGAAGATCCTACAGCACTTCTGTTGAATAAAGAAAACGTTGCAGTGTGTGCTCCAGCTTTTTAGACCCAACCAGAAGACACATATACTTAAAGAAGTTTGATTGTTTCCGGAGCTCAAGAAATCACTTGTTTCCATGCTCATAACTTCCAAGTGCAGAAGTTCACATAGATCAAAGTGAAAACTTTTTGCACATTTCTCCACAAATCCCCTATGAACATCCTGGCTCCGACTTCACCTCTCAGACGAGAAAGACAATAAATTTGCCAACACAAAGAAAAAGGCAAATGAGAAAATAGCTGTTCTGTGGGATGGGATGTACAGAATTTTGAAATGGCATCTCTGGCATTTCAGGAAAGCAAAATACAATATTCTACCATGAAACCACCACTTCTGCAAAGGTCATCACTGTGTCACCATTATTTTTGAGTTATGACCAAAAAAATCATAGAATCACAGAAGGGTTCAAGAGAGATAACTCAGACATAATCAGACATCAAGTCTGTGCATATCTGTTGTACAACACAGTATTTTAAAATAAGCAACACAAATTATTACAGTTCTTGCACAGAAGCAGCACCTGTGTTCAAAACAACTCTGTTCGGCAGTAAATACCTGGAAGAGGGCCAAAGAAGCAATCTTTACTTTTGAATATACGTAGCTAATGCAGTAGTTAACCATATCTGAAAACGGGTCTAGAGCACACAAATAAAGCCACAGTAGATTCAGCACCCACTGCACATGGAACAAGAACAGCATAGCATAACTTTATGGAGCCACGTTGACATTGTTACATGAGTTAATGTCATCATGCACAATGATAGCATGTCATGCCTTCAAGTATGAGTGAGGTGTATATGATACAGCAAGTTATTGCTACAGGAATATAACTAGAATTGAAGAATTTCAGGACCTTAAAGAAGACACTAAAAACTATCACATCAGCTTTTTGAAGCACATCTATTTGCTCTCTCATGTTGCGTGTGCAGCAGTGTGAATAATCAAGTAATTAGAATTCTGACCTATCAAAAGGACCATCTTGTAATTGAAGCACATAAATGAAAGGTGGTTGAGAATAGTGCCTGTAAATAAACTATTGCAATCTTTCTAAAATAATGAGGCCTTGAACTGTTGAAACAGCAGAAGTGCTTACATGAAATATTAATAATAAAGCAGCGAGACACGCTCAGAATTGATAATGAAACCAAGAAGCAAATGTACAATTAAGCAAATCACTTCACAGGAAATTTTCTACACAGTCGATTCAGCTTCGGAGCACACATAAAAGCCACAAAGCAGGTAGGACAGTAGTGACATTCCCTTCTGGCCCCATTGAGCTCATCTGGTTGTACCGTTGATGGGTGGGGAGGAGATGAGGTTGTGTAATCTCACCACCACCACCCTGTGCTGCAACATTAACTGTGAGTAACACCGTGGCCAAGGTGCTGCACAGTTCCATCTCCTGCCCTCCCAGAATCAAGGTGGGAGATAACAGTCCAGCAAAAGATAGAGACGGTGACAGAGAGAAATCAAATGTGTTTCAAATGCATTCTCTGTAGTTTCCCAATATAAAACATTCACTTGAAAATGCAAATATACTAGTCCTTTTTCAGTGCAGGTAGAAAAGTTTAGAAAAAGACAAAGCCATTTACACCAGAATGGGTATTTATCATAATTTCCTATCTGACATGGTCATTTACAAAGTGTTTCAATATATTTCAAGCTAGGTACATCTGCTCAGTCACTACAAACCAATCCATGCTGAAGCCTTGCTGGAATGAACTAACACCATGCAATACATGACTGTAAAAAGTTTGGTTTGGAAAAATGAAATGAGAAGTTGTATAAACTATAACCACTACCTGTGTCACAAAATAAGTAATTAAAAGCTGTTTTCATTCACATACTTTAATGCTACTAAACAATAGCAAAAAAAAAAGATACCAGTTAATGCTCAGGGCATGTAATTGGAAAAAGCAAAGCAGTTAAGAAACACTATGGTAAAAAAACCCCTCTTCTATATATGTGTGTATATATACCCTCAATTTTATGAATTGTTATGTACATATTACAGTTAGGAATTTAAACATTTAACATACAAGCCGAAGGAAAGAAGAGTATAAATGCAGCACTAGTACTTACCCTTATATCTCCGTTTACAGCTCTGGAAGTGTGATTAAATGCATGTGCAGGATCTTTGTTGTAAACTTTAAGGAAAGATCGGTCTTGAATATTCCTGGAATACAAAAAATCAGCAATGATAACAGATGAAAGTAGTTTTATTTACTTTGTTGACAGCAAGTTTCAGGTAACAGACAAAAATAGTAGGTCTGCAGCCTCCTTACAACAAAAACCTAAATGCCATAACTTAGACACACACAAACAAACAAAAGCCTGCTTTGATTCTTTTTCCCATGGGAAGTATCATTCTTTCGCTACGACTCCACACCCACAAAAATTAGATAGTGTTACGTTTCTTTCAAGATCCTGCCATAGAGTGAAAACACTTTGAAGACAATAGAGCGTCAACATTTACATAGCACTCAAAAGGATTTAGTTAATATTTACATGTTTTATTGTGTACTCCTCCCACATGAATTTTTGCCATTCTAAGAAGCAAGAATATCAAAAGAAAAGCAGTCTTTCTAACTGCAGTTATTCTGGAGGCAATTTTAATTATCAGCTTGTTCACAAACCTGGAAAAAAAAAAAATCCACAAAAGCTAAAAATTCAGTAGCAGATAAATCCTTCCTCTAAACTTTTTAAGAAAGACAGGTTTTTGAAGGGAAAAAACAGGAATTACAAAAACAAATAAACAAGTAAACACTTTGATGAAAGCTACCACAAGTGGTTTAGATGGAAAGCCCTAAGAGAGTATTTTCGTCAAATTAGGACCCAACACTTTGCATTGATTAGCTCCTCTTTCAAATACTACACTCAGGAAAGAGTTAGCTGATGGTAGTTTTCTATATTGTTTCAGAACCTACCTTCCAATAACTTTATGGCTTAGACACTTGCATCAAGTTCTGACGATTTTTTGTTCACCTTGAATGAGTAGCAAAGCCTCCAATCTATGTTCACTCACATCCTTTCAAAGCTGCAATTCCTTTCACTTCCCGCTAGAGAAATTACTTACACATGTGACTGAATTCCTTTCCTCCAGGTGCAGCTACAAGTCTAGGGAACTGATCTTAATCACCGGGATTATCATTTAAAAATGAAGGAAAGGATCCTTGGGCAGGTCCAATTTCTTTCTTACAATGTCATATTACAATCAGTGTTTGCTTTGAATGGGTAGCTAGTCAGAACTTGTGCTGCTGTTGTAGATGTCAAGTAGTTATTAAAGAAACCCCACAGCTTGAGAGACAGATCAGTGCCTTCTGTTTAAGAACTGTAGGGCTGATGAGAATTTTAGTATTTATGAGTGTTTACTTGTAGACTGCATAGGAAAATAGCTACCTTGCAGCAAGTTCAAGTTCTTCAATTATTTAAGGTAACATAAACTGTTTTCCATCTTGAAAACACAACCCTTTTGCTTTGAGACTGGCACTGAGAGTGTCAGGTACCATTTTTTACCTCAGACTTGGAGTTATGTTCTTTCTGATACAAAGAAAGCTCTCTCAATATTACTCATTTTTAATAAATTTTACCTACTGTCTTTTCTGTCTGATGGCTATGAGATGGTACCTCAACTAACTAGTGTTTGTTTTAAAAATATTTTCCATCAATATTTCCTGTAGAAACATGACACTTTAAAGTAAAACATTGCTGCAAGGCAAAGCACCAAAATACTAGACATTTGATCTCTGAAGTGAATTCTATTTCACGTTATGTTGCTATTCTAAGATAAACATTACTGATAACAGGTATATATTACTGTACTTTAATTATTACTATTATTTGCATTACTGTAGCTCCCAGATGCCCTTGACATGTTCAAAGGCCTCACTGATCTGTGTTTGCTGTGTAAACACTCCAGGAACACAACCTCTTCAGCAGCTTACAAAGTGAATAGGAGACACAAAAGACAACAGGATAGCTGCTGAATGATAAGGGAGCAAAAAGAAACAAGAAAACCATAGTCTCTCTAGCCAGAGGAGCAATAAACAGATCCTGGGACCATGGGTGTGCTCTGAGTAGGCTGTGCAACAGAGAGAGCAGGAAGGAGACCAATGCAGTGGCTTTTCAGATGTCTGCAGAGGATGATTTCCAAGTGCGATAGCACGCTGCCCAAGAGACAGTGTGAAGGCACTTGTTTGAAAATTAAAGATGTGTAGAATGAAGTTGGCATTATTCACCAAGTGGAAGCAGATGGCACTTAGTACTGAACAAGAAATGTAAAGTGGCATTGAAGTGGGCTTAGAGGAGCCCTCATAATGAAGACAAGTAGTTTGTATTTAATGAGATGGAAAAGATACAGCCAGAGGACAAATGAAAAAAATGCATGTGATACAGTCTGTTTGTCAGACTAGGAGAATGATCTATGTTGCTTCATTTGAGTGGGTAAGAACGGAACAAGATTACCTGTGTCAATTGCTGAGAAAAGACCATTACAACAGTTGCTATTAAAAAGCTGACAAATTTGCTGCGTGTTTTTTTTCACTACCTGGTGGGAAAGGAAAGGCTGCATCATAAGGATGCTATGCAGAAAAGTCTGATATCTGCACTGCATGCAGAGACCTGAACCATTTTAAGAAAAGGACCAGGTTATGGGCTTAAGCAGAAAGATAGTGCTTAGTCCCCAGTGATAATAAGGAAAGGGAAAGGGAAAGGGAAAGGGAAAGGGAAAGGGAAAGGGAAA